>CM076570.1:480929187-481107869 GCA_034641835.2 Pinus albicaulis | reverse complement strand
CAACTGTTGGAACACCTAATCCTACATGGGTAGGTGTGGAATGCGAAAAGCCACAATGGAGTCCAAGTGACCTTGGAATATGAAACCAAGAGTCACGCCATTGTACTATAAATGTACATCGTGTATAATGGAAAATAAGAAAGCCTCACACTTATCCTTCATTGTGTGTTGAGTCTCTTGTGTGTGTGTGCATTCTTCTCATACACCATGTGTGTGCTTCAACATGGTGTTTAACATGGTATCAGAGTGGGCGATTGCTGGCCCTGCTTCAAATTGAGTGAGCCATTTGTGTTTATGGCCTGTGCATATCTGTATTTTTGCAGCATTTAGAGAGTTTTTGCAGTAGTGATTTTGACATTTTGCTGCATTCGGACATTGGTTTTAAGAAGGAGCAGCATTCAAAGTCTTTGGCGGCATTCAGAATTTGTTTTGAAGAAGAGCAGCGTTGGTTTTGAGAAGGAGCAGCATTCAGAAATTGGCTTGGAGAAAGCCAACACTGCCCATCTGAAGGTTTTCATTCTAATGTTTTCCTACAATTTCTGCTTATTAAAATCTGCATTTTGAAGAGCTGCTGGAATAGTGTTTTATATTGGGTTTCTGAAGAAGAAATTTCTGGGTTTTATTACTGAAATTTCTGGAAAATTATGCATTTTGTCCAATTACGTGCTGCTGAGCTACTAGAAAAATTCTGAGTTTTTTACTGGCGCTTTCCTGCATTCTGGAATCTCTCTTTGTTGTTTTAATTAAAAATAAATAAAAAATAAAAAATAAAATCCTTTGCATTCTAGGCCTTTCGGCCCCCCTCCTCTGCAATCTAGCATTTCCTTACACTCTCGAACCCTTTCACCTATGCATCTCCACACCTGTGGTACGCTCCTCCTCTCACCCATGGCTTCAGCCTTTCAAAATACGCCTTATCGACTACTCTGCCATTAACAATCGCTCCACTCATCAATCGCTCCTATACGCACCCTACAGCTATCTACAGCTCCATGCCCCGCCTACGACACCTATCCCTCTCACACCACCGGCAGCCTTAACCCCCGGCACCCATCCTCCTATCCACACTACGCCCTATCCCTGCGCTTCCCCTGCAACTGGTCTATGCCCTCCCTCACTCATTAATTCACCCACGGAGCTCCCATCCCACGCGTTAACAACTCCGCGCACCCTCCTAACCTGCAACGCAGCCTTTCGGCCTACTCTCCTCGCTGACCGAACCCCCTCTCCACCTCTCGACCCCACGCTTAAGCTTCTACAAACTAATGCCTCTCGGCCTCCCCCTCCTATGCTTAATGCGTTCTCCCTTTTAAAATTAAAATTCAGTTTTATTTTTTCAAATTAATACGCCCCCCCTTCCACAGCCTTACGGCCCCCCCTCTTCTCACAATTCGTTTTTAATTTTAATACCACTCCATTTTTTTAAATTCTTTTTTAAATTTTTAAATTTTTTAATACACCCCTCATTCATTAATACGTTCTCCTTTTTTAATATTCGCTCCACCTTTTCATATATTACTTCTCCCTATTAATAAATTTCATTCCTTTAGATTAACTCCCTTCCCATTTAATAAACCCCTTCCCATTTTTTATTTACTAAACCCCCCATATAATACCCACCCCCATCCCTTTTTTAATAATCCTCTTTTTAATTAACATTTCCTTTAAATTTCCCTCCCCATTTTTTAATTCCCATTAATCCATTTTTAATTAATCCATTTTTTAATTAATTTTTAATTAATTAAAAAAAAAAAAAACAGCAGAGAGAGAGGAGAAAGAGAGATATGAACAGCAGAAAAGAGAAAATCAACATATGAAGAAGATGGACTGAAATTGCAGATTTACATTTTATGATTTTTGGCATATATGAGGGTGATTTTTTGAAGAATTTTACATGAGAAGACAAGTTTGAAACAGCTATTTGAAGAAGAAATTTCAGTTGCCTCAAAGGCCTCTTGCATGTTGTTTTTGCTGCACATTCACACAAATATTTTGCAGAAATTTTGTATTGAACTCACATTGTGAGTGAATATTTGCCTCTTCATTCATAGTTGGAATCAGTGAATTTGATTTGTTGATGTAAGTCATTGTTGATTGTCCTCCATCATTTGAGGAGCACATTTTGTACTTTGAGTTTTCCATAGTTGGAAGTTCTCTTGAGTCATTTGTATTTGTTGTTGCATCACATTGTAAACGGGTGCATTTTCGGTTGAAACCGACACCCTTTCATTTTTGAGCCTAAGTTGTTGAAATGGCCAAAATCAATGAGGCATTAGTGTTGTTGAATAACCTCATTCATTCCAATGTTGATGACATGATAAAAATGAGCAAGGATGCTCTTTGTAAAATTCACAGTTGTTTGCTAGATGCACATGAAAAGATCGAGTTTTTGCAGTTGGAATCTCAACTCCAACAGGACGAACTTCAACAAAAGAGTCACCATTCTGAACCTGTTTCTATTCAGAAGATTGTGAACGACTCTCATCAGAAGAAAGAAGATAAAGTTTCAAATGATTCACGTTCAGTTCCTTGTACTAGAGCAGATGTACATGCAGATGCAGCAGTTCAACTTGCACTTCCTAAGCCCATCATTAAACCTTGGGAAGAGCTTGTCCACAACAAGCACAGAGCTGGTCTTGGATATGACAAGGATGTGTCCTTTCATATTCCAGACTACACCAAGCCCATCATATTTCAGAGTGCCGGATTCCTATATGACAGTTCACCTGCAGCTGTTCCAGATCCTGCTCCACAACAACAACATCAGATTGAGAAATGCCAACACTGTTTTGATCTTCATCCATGCAAGCACTATGGTCGGCACACCCATTCTTCAGACAGATGCTTCAGAAACAAGCCTCCTGCAAGAACCAAGAATCATCTTGGATGGATCGCTTCTTGGCAATGGGCATTAGCAGCCAAGAAGATGTTTACGACACATGTTAGAACTTGTTCACGGATATTGAGCAAACTTGTAGTTGAGTTTTCACCATCATATCACCTTGTCCCTAACAAGGGGGAAAATGGTGGTCATGTACAAGCTTCGACGACAGATGAAGTGAGCCTGAGCCACAATCTCTCATTCCATGTCCAGAGTTGTAGCCAGCAGTTCAAGCGAGCCTGAGCCACAATTCGTCATTCTAGATTCAGAGATGTAGCCAGAGACACGGATGCCCATGAGCATGCCTTCGGTTGGTGGATAACCTAAAACCATCATCTTTGGTTGGTGGATAACCTAAAACCACCACAGGTAGTAGACCTCCCTTCTTTTAGGTCGAAGGTCTCCCTTTCATATATGAAGAACACTTCCTCTAGCAGAATCCTTCAGCGTAGCAGCCTTCAGCTTCTTGCCAGCATTGGTTGACTTCCAGGAAATGCTTCAAAGCATTCCAGAGTTGTTGGTAGTCCTAAAACCATCACAGGTAGTAGACCTCCCTTCTTTTAGGTCGAAGGTCTCCCTTTTTTTATGAGGGACAATTCCTCTAGCAAAAGCTTTTAGCTTCTTGCCAGTTTTGGAAGAGTTCCGGGAACTGCAACAAGTATTGCGTTCCAGTGTTGGTGGTCATCCTTAAACCACCTTTTTTTTCCAACATTTCGGAGAGTTGATTCAGCCCAACCTGAATCAATCAACACTAATACTATTTTCTTCTTGATATGTCCTTCTATATTGAGAGCTTGAGGAGTGGTAATTCCTCCCAATGCCTTATATGATATGGTTGGACTCGTTTCTTCTTTCTCTATGGTTGGTTCCTGGTGTATGTCCTCTTCTTTTGAAGTTCCTTGTTCATCTTCCTCCTCTTCACAATATATGTAAAATAATTTCTTCTCAGACACTTATGACATTTATTGTATTTTCTATCACAACTGTATCAAAGATCTTTTTCTCTTTTTTTCTTCCAATTTTTGTTGTGTCAACCTTGTAGGTTGTGGAATTCTAGGAGTAGCAACACTTTCATATTTATAGATATGAGGGGCAGGCTTCCTTTTCGCCAACCTGAATGCCTTCTCCAATGAATCAGGTTCCCAAGAGAAAAACTCATGTTGGATGTTATCCTTTAAAGTCCCTATGAAGACATCAATCCTATGTTCCTTTGGAATATCAATTACCCTTATATTCAATTTTTGGAATTCCTCAATGTG
Source organism: Pinus albicaulis (assembly GCA_034641835.2). NCBI lineage: Eukaryota > Viridiplantae > Streptophyta > Pinopsida > Pinales > Pinaceae > Pinus > Pinus albicaulis. The sequence goes on along the minus strand of CM076570.1, from coordinate 481,103,729 downwards.
ATCCACCATTGAACCCTTTTGTTTGAGATTTATCAATTGGCTAAATAATTTGTTTCTCTTTGTATCCTCATAATGTGCTATCATTTCCTTTGTAAAAAGTGACCAAGTGACAATTCTTTTATGAGAGCAAAGCCATTGATACCATACAAATGTATTTTTTTATAAATGTAAAGTTGTAATGTGTATGTTTTGTGTGTTTTTCACATTATGGAGATAGAAATATTTCTCCATCTGTGGTATCCATGTTACAAGATCCTTGCCATCAAAATTCCTCATATCGAGCTTCAGAATATGGTGGGTCTTCAATCCAATATTAGATTTTATGAAATCATGATTAACATTTATTTTGTTCTCATCACGCGTTTCCTGTACCACCTTTTTTCCATTAGGAATAATTTCTTGTATCAGCTTTTTCAAACCTTCCTTCAAACCTTCCATGCCTTCTTTTAGATCATTCTTCATGTCTTCCATTTTGTCTTTCATTTTTTCATCTATCTTAGCTTACATGTCATCCATCTTAGCTTCCATTCCATTCTTAAAAACTTCCATGCCTTTCTTCAAACCATCCATCTTAGCTTCCACGCCTTTCTTCAAAACTTCCATTTCTTTTTTTGTTGCTTTTTGCAAGAGCAAAATTTGGTGCACTTGGTCATGTAATTTCAATATATCATGTTGCACTTATTCCTCTTCATCAGTCATAGTAGAGTCGTCTGAGGTCTTAATGGGTGTTGAATTTTTTTTAGGGGCCATTTTAGAACCAAATACTTATATCTATACTTCAATATGACCTTTGAATCCCTTCAAACTGATTTTTCAAACAAGATTTATGTAATTAAAAAAAAAAGAAAAAGATATACACCTTTTCTTTCTTTTCAGGAGCTTGATATTGAAACTAATGTATATTTTTAATTTCAAATCCCAAAGAATTGATCTTCGTTCATGTAGTATCCCTATGAGTCTTCTTTCTAATGCCACATATCTGACTTGATTTGGATTCTTCAAATCAAAGTTATGCCTAATCTCCCACAATGACCTAATTATGGACTCATTCAGTTGTGAAAACTACTACGACATGCAACATGTCATTGTTTCCTCCTTCAGCTTTGAAATTGATACATAAGAAACTAAAATACATGTGTTTTTGGCCACTTTTTACAAAATTCCAATCTGATACTCAGTGAGAGAGTTATAAAATTTTTCCCAAGGTCACCTCTTTGAGATGAAATTCGAGAGCCTGCAAAAACCCTAACTTCCTTAGATGGTGTCTCTGAACATATTGCGAACCAAGACCTAAAAGTTTTACATGAAATTCCTCAGTATTTCTTGGAAAATGGGTTTTTTTTAGCTTCTGAACATTCGTAGAAACAAATTTATAGAAAAAATTCCACGATGACCTATTTGAAGTAGCGAAACCTAGAATCCAAAGCTTTGTTACCAAATGTTATGAAACCAAATCCAAAAATAGAAGAAAAGAGAGATCAAAGCCTTAGAAATTAACCACTTCAATGGGGAAACCTCCTTTACATTACATAAATGAAAAATTCTTGCATGATTCAAATGACAAAACCTCCTTTCTATATATAGGAGTCCATGGGGTCACAATATAATCCTAGCCGACCTAACAATAATAATGTAAGGGAGCAACAATAACAATAGTGGGGTTTTATGGGGCACAATAATAACAATATGGGGACTATAGGGGTACAAAAATAACAATAACAGGGCGACACTAAAAATAATAAGGGACTACACTAGTAATATAGGGACCTAACATATTCCTTTGGATTGGCTTGGAAATGTCTAACAATCCCAATTGCATGCATGATATCTGGTCTAGTACCTGTTAGATAAAGCAGAATCCCAATCATAGATCTATACTTTGGTTGGCTTCAAATGAGAGAATCTTCATGAGAGCTGAGGTTACATTTGCTGATCATTGGAGTGCACACAGGTTTGCAGTCTTCCATCCCATACTTCTTCAGAATCTTCTTGAGATATTTTGTTTGTGAGAGAAAGATGCCATCTTTTTCTTGTTGCACTTGTAAACCAAGAAAATATGTTGGTTCCCCAAGTAAATACATTTCAAATTCCTGCTGCATAATAGAAGAAATTTTTTGACTCATGGATTCTTCATTACTTCGAAAAATGATGCCATCAACATAAACAACAATAATTAATAGTTTTTCATCCTCAATTTTTGCATACGGATTATTTTCTTCAAATCCTTTTGTGAAGCCTTGTCGTTTAAGATATTTTTCAAGACAATAGTACCATGCAGGTGGAGCTTGTTTTAGCCCATATAGAGCTTTTTTGAGTTTGAAAACAAGTTTTTCATCATTCTCGGTAATGAATCCTTCTGGTTGTTTATATGTAATTCTTCTTCCAGATCTCATTTAGGAAGGAATATTTTACATCCATTTGATAAACTTTGAAATGTTGAAAAATTGAAAATGCAAGAAACATTCTTATGGCTTCAAGTCTGGCTACAAGTGCAAATGTTTCTTCAAAGCCTATACCTTATTGTTGAGCATAACCTTTACAAACAAGTCTAGCTTTATTTCTAATTACATCTCCATTTTCATATAAATTATTTTTTAATATCAATTTTCTCCCAATAAAACTTTTATCAAGAGGCCTTGGAACCAATTCCAAAGTTTTATTGTATTCAATTTGATGCAATCCTTCATTCATGGACTTAATCCAACATTCATATTTACTATCTTAATTTACATTTTGTGGTTCAATGGTGGATAATAGTGCTAGATAACTAGGAGATACCACAAGTGTTCTTGTTTGTACCCCAGATTCGTTTTCTTCCAAAATTTCAGATTCTGGATGATTCTTTTGAACATACCTCGATGGAGCCTTTTCTCTATCTGATGTGTCTTCTTCTTAAGCTTCATTTGGTTCTTCTTCTATATCATTGTGATTTTATGTGGGAAATAATTCATCATCATCATCCTTGTTTGTTGTTATCTCCCTTTTGGGAGTTGTGTGTGTTTCATCAAGCACAACATCAATACATTCAACAATTTTTCGAAGTCTCTTATTGTAGCATCTATATACTTTACTTCTAGAAGAGCAACCAAGGAGTATTCCTTCATCTTCTATAGGTTCAAACTTACTGATTTTTCCATCATTATTTTTTATAAAGCATTTTCTTCAAAAAACTCTAAAGTGCTTCACAATGGGAATATTATAGTACTAGAGTTCATAAGGAGTTTTATCACTATTTACACGAACATGAGCCTTGTTGAGAATATTTATTGCAGTATGCTCAGCTTCACGCCAAAAGGTATCAAGAGTTCTAGACTCATCAAGCATGGCATGAGCCATTTGCTGAAATTTTCTATTCATTCTTTCTATCACGCCATTTTGTTGTGGAGTTCCAGCTACAGAAAATTGTCTTTTTATGCCATATTGTTCACAAAATCAAAGAATTCATTCGATATGTATTCTCCTCCTAGTATAGATCTAAGACATTTGATTTTTATATCTAATTCATTTTCAACTAATGCTTTGAAGACCTTAAATTTTTCAAATGCTTCATCTTTTTGTTTCAATAAGCAGATCCAATACATTCTAGAAATGTCATCAATGACTAATGTATGGTATTTTTCTCCACAAGGTGACTTTTTCTTTATAGGTCGACACAAATTAGTATGTATAAGTTCAAGAGGCTTACTTGTTGATCCTTCTTTGGCGTTAATTTGAACTCTGTTTTTCTTACCGAATTGACATGACTTACATACGATACTTTCTAGTAGGGTAATGTTGGGTAGATCACAAACAACTTTCAGCCTGCTTGATTTTCTTATTTGAGAGAAGCTCAGATGTCCCAATATTTTGTGCCATAACCAGTTCTCCGTATATTTTCCTAGATAAAATTGTTCATGGGCACCTTTCAATATTTATAATTTTCTTAGTGTTTTTGTTCCTTTTATTATGGTTTTTCCTGTGTCATGTTCACGAACCACACATTCTTTTTATCAGAATAAAACTTCATTTCCTTCGTCACACATTTGGATAACACTCAATAGGGTATGCTTTAATCCATCAACGTACACATCATTACTAGCTTTAACATTTTATTTTAGAAAAACATATCCTTTGCCCTTAATGACAACTAGAGAGTCATTTCCAAAAGTGCCATTCTTTTCATTTTCTAATGCATTGTATGAAATGAGTTTGTATTTATCACCTGTCATGTGTTTTGAACATTTGGTATTAATGTACCATTTATTTTCTTCTCCTCATGCAAATAAGGCTATGCCACAGCTTTCAAATTGTAAGTCCTTCCTTTTCCATACCTTAGAATTTGTGGATATTTGTACTTTTAGATGTAGCTTTCTCCTGCATTCAGATTCCTCATGTCCAAATTTATTGAAAAATGAACATTCAATTTCGTCTTTAAGAGGAGAAAAATTGTTATAATTAATCTTCTTTATTCATGTCTCATTTCTTTGTTTTATTGCTTCTCTGGTCATGATGGTTTTGTATGCAACACATTAAGCAGCTTTGTGACCAAAATTATGACATGAGAAACAATGTCCATTAAAGAAGAAATTTATGTGGTCATAGAACCTTATAGTGCTTTTTACCTTTTGACTTATGCTTTTGTTATTGTTCATCCTTGAATTGGAATGAACATGATTTACCTGTGAATTTTCCTTATTCTTTTGCTAAGTGATGAAACTTTTTTGACTAGCTTTTGCTGCATTTAGATAGATTTTGGTTGTGGCTGAGGATTTTTATGTCTGAGAAGATTCACCATTGTATCCAAGACCTGTCTTCATAAGAGAAGAGCGTTGAACCATGATACTTTCATTTAGGGTTTCAGATCCTTTAGCAAATCTAAGATTTATATTTTTTACTTTCTCAAGTTCCTTTCTTAGGCTTACTATTTCAAATTCTAACTTCTCATTATGCTTCTCTTTTTCTATGAGTTGATTCTTTAGAGTATCTACAGATATTTTGTTTTCTTCCAAGCATATTTTGAGTTGAGTGATTTCTTCAAGGAAATTATTTTCTTCTAAAGCATCCACAAAATAATCTTTAGACACTTTACTATCTTTTTCAAATTCCATGAGTATCTTAAGATCTTGATCATATTCTCCTTCTTCACTCATTGATAAACCATAACTATATTCACAAGTATAGTAAATTTTTCTATGTCAAATCGTCTCCTATTACCTTTTTTTATATCCTTTCCCTTATCATGATTATCTTTCTGAGGACATTTAGCATCATAATGACCTAGTCTTCCACAATCAAAACATTTGAAGGGAAGCTTACCTCTGAACCTTTCGGTGCTAAGTTGAAGTTTCTTTACAAAATTTACCTTATCTTCTTCTAATACATACCCCGATTCTTTTTTATCTTCCTTTTCCTTTGCTTTTGCACTAGCTTTAAATTCAGCTTATTTGACATCATATGCACCTCCTTTTCTCATTTAAAAAGCATTCATTATCCCAAGAAGTTGAACAATAGTAAGATTCTGCAGACCCTGCTTCTCTTCAATAGCAGACACTTTTGACTCAAATTTAGGAGTTAGAGATCTTAATATTTTATCTACTAAAGTTGTGTCTTTTATGTCTTCACCCAAATTTCCCATATGGTTTACGATCTCATTTAGACGTAGAAAGAAACTAGCGATAATTTCATCATTATGCATTCTAATATTTTCAAATTGAATTTTGAGAGATTGGATTTTAGCACTTTTTACCTTAGCATCACCTTCATAGCTGTAATATTCCCAAATGGGGAATGCAACAATAGAATGCAAAATAGCAGGAAAATAACGCAGATCATCATAGACAAAGCAGGATGCCAATATGGAGACCTTTCATTTGTATTTACAACAACAAAATAGATGTACAAGATGGCCCATAAGATGCATAACATGAAATACAAGTCTCCAATAGAATAAAATCCTCAAAAAGAGGTGGTGCAACCATATATAAAGACTGGAAATTGACTTACAGGGTTATTTTATTGGGCTGAAATAGCTTTTGATTGCACATTAGATCTAGAGTAGATAAGTGCATGAAAATTTAGATATATAACAGATCCACACACTATATAGTCTCCTCTAAATATTCCCCTTGGGGTTTTAAGAAATACATCATGTACAAGTTGTAGATATGAGGTCTAAGTCTATAGATCTGAAGAAATATTCAGATATGGAACTGGATCTGATATGATATGAACAAGAGAATGATCTCCTCCAATGGTTTTCCAATGTGAAGGGTATATCCCCAACACTTGAAAACCAACTCTCCAGATGGTGTGCCAAAACACCCTGCAACTGCACCTACAGGAATAACGTAGATATGGAAGTAAAACTACATTGTAGGGATCAAAATGTGGTTGGCCACATGCCAAGATCAGAAAACGAAGCTCAAGTCCTCCAATACTCTCCTCCCAATGAAGTAGAAGTCCCCTCCACTAAAAAGGAGCACTGAAATGGCCTAGATCTGAAAAGATATAGCCTCCACTTGCTGCAGCTTGCAAAGACAACCAAACCCTCAACATGATCTACGTTGTAGTTGAAAGAAGAAACTTGGCCTTCAGCCAGATAGTGGATAATACAATGCAAACTCTTCCAAGAGGCCTCTCAAGGAAAGAGTTGGAATTCCCCACCAGGAACACCCAATTTTAAACATCATTAATTCTTATCTAAACAGCAAGAGAATGATATATCTCTAAACAGAAGATATATTCAGAAAGTATTATATCATCAACAACCTTCTAATGCTTCCATCCTCTTCGTTTTATAAGTTAAGAGCTTGAAAACCCTAAACCACTTCCAATGAGATCACTTCTTTCACACAAGGCATCTCCATCTAAAATTGCAATGTGCCTCATTGATGGCCACTCCTCCAAGACATTGTTGTAGATTTGGTCAAGGTTGACCCTCTCAAAATGTCCAGCGCCTCTAAGGGTGCTTGATTTAGTGTCCAAGATTCAACCTTTTTACATTTGGCATTGATTTATTCATTATTTATGAGTATTATGGACCTCCTTCACACTTTTATTCTTTAAACAAATAAATAAAACAAAAATGAATATTGAAATTAGCTCATGACTAATTGTAAATATTACAATCCTCCCCTCCCAAATGTTACTTGTCCTCAAGCAACTAATAAGGTGATTGCTGCAACTCTTCTCCTCCTCCATTGGTGACACCAACATGTGATAAGCTTCCTCCATAAGCTAAGTGTTCACAAATCCATCCCTTTAAGAATTTCTCCTCCAAAGTTCTCATGAGATGTAAATAATCCATCCCATAGTGAGACAATAGCTCAAATGAAACAAACATGGCTTGCCCAATGTTCTCCCTGAAACATGTAGCATAAGAGACATGGAGAATATCGATCCCATAGGGCACATATAAACCCCCCATCCTCCCTCCATACATTCCCATAAAAATTACAAGTACATCATCAATGTATGGGATCGAAATAAAATACATACAAATAGAAATTTGTGCATATGGAGTTGGGTAATAGTCCCACATGTGGAACCAGCACAGCGCATCTCCTGCCTGCATCAGATCAATATGTGGTAAGTGGTTTCCCTACCACTTACTTACTGCCCATGTCATCTCACTATGGCTGAAAGTGTGAGATATATTTGGTGCTTTAGGAATGCACCCATCATGAAGCAAAATGTCCCTTTGTCCTCCAAGGGAGTGGCCATGTTCAGAAAATTTTGTGGCCCAAAGTTGGCCATGAAGTTTATAAGGTACAATCTCCTCGCAGGAAATTTATAACACGCATATACGCGTAGTGAAAAATGCAAACAGCGTACGCATCCCCTTATTTACGCATTGTTCTTTGCGAAAATTTCGCTATTAAATAAATGGTGGTGCATAAGATCTATCCGCTGCATAAAAAAAAATGGTCGTCTAAGAGCTTCCGCGGGGATTATGTTGCTTCCTCATCTCCACATGAGTACGTAGATCTTTTAGAAAAGTAATCGCTTTATGGTTCTCACCGAAGACCTCCCGAAATTGTAGCTCCTCGCGATGATGTTGGCAAAATCTCATGGAGTATATATGATTGGGCTACTCTTTGCGCTCTTCGCCGACCCTTTGTAGTAAATTCACTCGCGGGCATGGAAACAAACAAAATATCCTGCGGCGATATCGTCACGATCATTCTTGGGCCGTAGCCGCCAACCATTACGCTGAGTCGCGGGGGTATCCGTACAAAGTGGCGAAATCGCGAGAATAATCCTGCATGGTGAGATTTCCAATATAGATCAATATCCCATATTGATGGCGCTGATGATATACCAACATAAATGTATATCATATGGCTTCTCTCCTCCTTGACATCTCCCATGCCAAAGGTATAGGTTGGAAGGTCATTCCTTCCATGCATCTCCTCCCACAGCGGAGAATCTAAAATGAGAGTGGGTAATGATGATATTGAAAATGTCTTAAGCCATCGCCAGGCCTGCCCCGAACTCCTCGTTGTATCAGTATTTCCTTTTGTCTCCCATCCCTCCTGGATCTATTCTTGGATCATCATGTTGTGAGACATTTTCCACAAAATCTGAATCAGGTGACGTCCCAGGTGGTCTTCCACTAGATAATAATGTCCCATGCAGCAATCTCATGAGCATGATAGATGGGACTGTAAGATCCTTGCTTCCATTGCAAAAATCCATCTTCGTTATTTGTGTGGAAGTGTTATGTGAGGGATATGTATGCATGCCTTTAATCATTTGAGTCTCACCACCCTTCTTATCCACCCATTCCATTTGCAAATCCTCCCAATCAGTGGTGACTTTCCCCAATGTAATCAACCATTGTACACCCAATATCACATTGGTGTCATGTATGTCAACCAAAAAAATGTGATCAATCAATTTATATGTCCCCATGGTGATTGATAAGGATGGTACATAATGCATGCATTGCATTGTTCTATCTCCTAGGACCAAAACAGAGAATCCCTCAAAATCATCTGTGGGTATTGTCCTCCTTTGCACTAGTTGGGCATCAATGAAATTGTGGGTAGCCCCACTATCAATCAAAACATAAACCCTCTGATTCAAGATAGAACCTTGAACTCTTAAGGTCAAGTACTTAGGTACTCCTCTCAAATATTCAAGAGCCCCTCCAATAGGAGAAAATGCTCCATTCCCATCTCCTGATGGTGTTCACTCTCCTCCTGCATTGTCAGCGCTATGACCTCTTCTTGGTTTATCTTATTCTTCCTCTTCATCATTCGAGAAGACCTCTATGTAATGTGCTTTTCTAGTAGCACATCTATGTCTAGGCAACCGTGATTCTTGGCAAGTGAAAGAAATCTTCCGTCTTCTTAGATCTTTCCAGACATCATCATCAAGAGGTTTATTTTTTGAGCTCTCCTTTGAAGGAGCGCCTTTTTATTCCTTTCACTTTGAATGAAAAGAGGGCTTATGCTGAAAATTTTCCTTTGCTTTTGGCAAGGCATCTTGAAGGTCTCTAGCCCTTTCAATAGCATCATGTAGGGTAATGGGCTTGGTATATTTAACCAACCCATGAAGAGGTTCGTCTAAACCATCAATGAACATGTACACCCTTCTTGCTGCAGAAAAATAAGGAACCATAATAGAAAGTCTTAAAAATTTAGAGATATAAGTTTCTGTATTACCTAATTGTTTCAAATTTGCAAGGCTCATGAATTGTGCTTCTGGATATCTTCCATAAAATCTTTCCACTAGCCTTCTAGTGAAATCTGAATAAGCAGTCACATTGGCATGACCCAATGTAGATAAGCCATGGAACCACGAGTCATGTGCTTCACCCTCAAGGTGCAGCACTATAATCTTGATAGCCTCCATCTCTAGAACCGTGTTCAACTGAAAGCAGATGTAAAGTTTTTCAATCCAAGATTCGGTAGAACACTTGGATGACCCATCAAAATTGGGAAAAAATAATAGCGTGGTGCCGATCATGATTTTGAATGAATCAACCACCTCTATGATGATGCCTTGATATTCTATTATCCTTGTTGTGAAAAAACTCCTAAAAACTCAAGTGATATTTGAATATCTGATTTTGAGACTCATTTTATTCAAAATAGTCTTCAATGGATTCACGCTCTTGAAACCCTTCATTTCCCACATCCAAAAAGTTAGGCATGGTAGAGCGTTGGGAAACTTGTGGCTGATGCACTTGTTGATCATTACAGTGATGAGACATGCCAGAGCCTTCTCCAAGATGGAATCCTTTAGGGGATTCTTTGATTCTGTCCATTCTCATCTCTTTGATCTCTCTAGCAAGATCTTGCATGGCTTTAAGAAGGATCTTAGGAAAATCCTTTTCTTCATCTTCACCTCCAGATAAAGGGGCTTTACCCTTGTCTTCATTATCATTTGTGTAATCAAATTTCTTCTGTCTTCTCTTTAGATACCTCTTCTTTCTCTCAGTAAGAGGCCCTTCTTCTTCAGAAGACATATTGGCTTCTTAGAATGCATAGGCTGTGCCAAGATGATGCTCTGATACCACTGTAATATTCCCAAATGGGGAATGTAGAAATAGAATGCAGAATAGCACAAAAATAATGTAGATAATCATAGAAAAAGTAGAAGGCCAATATGGATACCTTTCAATTGTATTTACAGCAGCAAAATAGATATATAAGATAGCCCATAAGATTTGTAACATGAAATACAAGTCTCCAATAGAACAAAATCATCAAAAAGAGGTGTTGCATTCATATATAAAGAATGGAAATTGCCTTACAACATTATTTTATTGGGCTGCAATAGCTGTAGATTACACATTAGATCTAGAGAAGACAAGTGCGTGAAAATTCAGATCTATAATAGATCCATACACTATATAAGCTCCTCTAAATATTCCCCTTGGGGTTTTCAACAATACACCATGTACAAGTTGTAGATATGAGATCTAAGTCTACAAATCTGCATAAATATTCAGATCTGGAACTGAATCTGATTTGATATGAACAAGAGAATTATCTCCTCCAATGGATTTCCAATGTGAAGGGCAGATCCCCAACACTTGAAAACCAACTCTCCAGACGGTGTGCCAAAACACCATGAAACATAGGAATAATGCAGATATGGAATTAAAAATGCGTTTTAGGGATCAAAATGTGGTTGGCCACATGCCAAGATCATAAAATGAAGCTCAAGTCCTCCAATACTCTCCTCCCAATGAATTACAAGTCTCCTCCACTGAAAAGGAGCACTGAAATGGCCTAGATCTGAAAAGATCTAGCCTCCACTTGTTTTTGCTTGCAAATACAACCAAACCCTCAATAGGATCTATGTGGTAGTTGAAAGAATAAGCTTGGCCTTCAGCTAGATAGTAGACAATACAATGCAAAATCTTCCAAGAGGCCTCTCGAGGAAAGAGGTGGGATTCCCAACCAGGAACACCCAATGCTAAACAACATTAATTCTCAGCTAAACAACAAGAGAATGATATATGTCTAAATAGACAATGTATTTAGAAAATATCATATCATCAACCTTCTAATGCTGCCATCCTCTTCCTTTTATAATTTAAGAGCTTGCAAACCCTAAAACACTTCCAATGAGATCACTTCTTTCACACAAGGCATCTCCATCTAAAACTACATTGTGCTTCATAGATGGCCACTCCTCCAAGACAACGTTGTAGATTTGGTCAAGGGTTACCCAATCAAAATGTACATCCCCTTTCACACCTAAGAGTGCTTGATTTAGTAGCCAATATTCAACCTTTTTACATTTGGCATTGATTTATTCATTATTTAGGAGTATTATGGAACTCCTTTAAACTTTTATTCTTTAAACAAAGAAATAAAACAAAAATGAATATTCGAATTTTCTCATGACTAATTGGGAATATTACTATAGCATAGAATTATTTTGTCCCATATATCTTTTGTTGTATCTAACTGCATAACCTTGACAAATTCTGATTTGGTCATGCTTCCCAATAATTCATTGAGAACTTTCTCACTTATTTCATAGTTCTTATTTGTTGTTGTTCTATGGGAACTACAACTGGATATTGGTAACCTCCTTCGACAATTGCCTAAACATCTACTCTAAGAGACTGAAGATGGGATATTGTTCTTGTCTTCTAGAAGATTAAATTATTTCCATTGAAGAGTGGTGGTCTAATGGATTTTTTTCCATATTCATTGCTCGTCTTTGTATATCTTCCTTCTAGTAATCAAGCTTCCTCAAAAGGACCTGCTCTGATTCCAATTATTGGGAAAAATACTGAGAGGTTGGGTGAATCAGTACTTAAAACTCACAATACTTTTCTTTACTTTAATGATTTCTATACGTTAATTTAATTAAGGCAACTTGTGTATGCACACAGATTTCTTTAATGAAAATTGCATATGTCCAGTGAACTTATTATTCAGATAGACTTTCAGAAACTTTACTTAGCCCAGTGCATCATTTATTCCTCATAGATCTAGTAAGTAGTAAACATGTGCAGTAAGAAAAAAATAAATCGTCGTACATAAGAAACACACATGAACACTAGGATTTAAGGTATAAACCCAAGTTAGAAAAAAACCACTGCTACTCTCATCTCCGTATTCAATATTTATTATATATAAAACTTCTTACAATATTGTACTGGCGTAGACTCATACAAGCATGCAAGAACCCACCTGTAGAAGTATGCAACCTTCTCTCACTAGAACATTTGGCCCAGTTTCTGAGGGCCAAAATGTCACTCTTGCAACACATAGGCATCCCAAGAACAACACTTTGAGGTGGGGAAAAATATTGTTTCCTCTCCTACCGCAATTCTGACACTTCTAATAAATGTTGGTGGAGCGACACTAATTCCGACCTTTTTTTGGTGGTGTCGCAATTTTGATGTTTCCAAGTTTTCATCACTCTTCCGACGTTTCCAAGTTTCATTGATCTTCCGATTTTGCCAATTTTTCGTTGCTCTTCCGACATTTCAAATATTTCATTGCTATTCTGACGGATTGAGAAGTTCATCGCAATTCTGACATGTTGAAAATTTAATCGCAATTCTAATGTTCTTAGCCTCTCGTCGCTATTCCGACGGTTTGAAGAGTTCACCACAAGTCTGACATTTTAAAAACTTCTTCGCAAGTCCAACGGTTAGAACCTTTAATAATTATTTCGACAGTTTCAATAGTCTGTCGCAAGTCTGACGTTTTGAAAATTTCATCTATTGCCATTGCTCTTCCGACGTGTCCAACTGTTTGTCTCTCTTCCAACATTTCTACTTGTTTGTCGCTCTTCCAACATTTTTAAGTGGATATCATCGTCAGAATACCGACGGAAAAAAAACGTATATGGAAAAAAATTTGGGGAACTCAAATACATAGAAGTAGTTCCTCAATTATCAAGATCTTCACTCTCAATTATAGTAGCAATGGCATCAATTACAGTTACTGGGTGTCCCTATGAGCTACTTACATTTTCATTACTCTTGCCCATAGTATGAAATTCCTAAGGCCTCTTCTAAAACACCCTCTGCTCCAAATAATCATCAACTTGGAGATAGAAGCTATGCCATGGTGCTGGTTATACTTACCTACCTTTTCACACTCAAAACTTACCTTTTTGGGCCAAGGGTGCATCATAGGTTTTTATCCGATAGTTATGAGAGGGACTGGACTGGTGGTTTATCAATGTCGTGGAACAAACAAAGAGGTTGTTTTAAATTTATCTAATTTTGTAAACATGTACTCATGTTAGTCGATTTGGGCCTTCTGGGATACCATTTTGCAAGATTCTCCAATGAAAATGTATATTCAACTAATTGTTTCTATGCCTAAAACTCTCCTCAACTAGACCCCTCAAATATCTATACATAGAATTCATTCCTCAATTGTCAATATCTTCACTCTCAATTACAGGAGCAGTGGCATCGGTTACAGTTACTGGTGTCCTTATGAGTTACTTACATTTTCATTACTCTTGCCCATAGTATGAAATTCCTCACGTCTCTTTTGAAACACCCTCTACGCCACCAAGTAATCATCAGCTTGGAAATAGAAGTTATTCCATGGTGCTGGTTATACTTACCTACCTTTTCACACTCAAAACCTACCTTTTTGGACGAAGGGTGCATTACAGGTTTTTACCCAATAGCTATGAGAGGGACCAGACTAGTGGTTTATCAATGTGGTGGAAGGAACAAAGAGGGTGTTTCAACTTTACCTAATTCTATAAACCAGGACTTGTGTTAGTCGAGCTAGGCCTTATGGGATACCATTTTGCAGGATTCACCATTGAAAATGTATATTCACCTGATTGTTTCCGTGCCTAAATCTCTCCTCAAATAGACCCCTCCAATCTCTATACAAACTTTTGGCTAGAGAATACTATTTCACTCAGCTAATTTACCATCAAAATTTGATCAAAATCATAGTGATTCAAGAGGGAAGAAATGGAGATTCCAAAATTGGAGTTGGGGGTTAAAAATTTAAAATGGGAGGGATTACAATATTTTGGCAGCAATTGTACTCCTATGATGCTTCATCAGCAAGCCCTCTTCACATGTATACTCCAAGTAAGGCAACCAAGGCCTTAAAAACTTTGGCAAATCAATTGTCTTATGACCAGTCCGAAGTCTGCAATAGGGGTCTACACAATAAGCCTTCTAAGGTCACTTGTCCAAAGCTATAAGATTTTCCTCAATACTGTTATAATTGGTTTGTTATAATTGAAATCAGTTTCAAAGTGCAAGATAATAGCAAACAAGTTTCTGCACAAATAATTGGGTTTGTGATTCTAAAAAAGGGGTAGGAAATTAGGGACTGGCATCCAAAATGCTTACTGTGGCTAAGGAAATGGAACACTTCAGGCTGTAGTGTTGAGAATCAGTTCTGTAAAAAAACACCGATTGATACAAACACATCAAAAAAGAAAAAGGAACAATCAATCTTGTGGCTGAGACAAAATTTAAATTGGTTGAATATAACATATGAAAAAAAAAAATTTGGAAAGTTGAAATGGGAACTTGACCTATATAATGAAGAAATCAGATAGAAATGATTATAATTTTATGTGGTTTTGGAGTTGGAGAGACTAACTCTATTGGATATAGATATGGAATGGATTGTCTTGATCATGGAGTTGGTTGTTTTTATAATTGAAGGTGCTAACATTTTCACTTTATATTTGCATTTACATAAGTTGTCATGTAACAGTGTTGAACTGGTGGGGCCAAATTGGTTGGAAAATTTTTTTTCATGCTTAAAATATGAACTTTCCCGCAAAGAGTAAATCCTAATTTATTTTCAATGTTGGCACAACTCTTTGCACAGTTCCTGACATCTCCAGAAACCATAATTGTACATCCGATGCAAAAATTCCTCACATCAATCTTCACTATCTAAAACTTTAATAGGAACTATTGTATCTTCTAGTGCTGCATCCACTACCTCTAGCCCAATGTGTACCTCCTCCATTGCCTTTACAAAGTGTACTCAAGAACCTGATTTTGTTTCTGTTGTCTCTTTATCAAGTCATGTTGGAAAATCCTTATCTGGTGTTGAAATTTCATTAGTTTTACATCAATCAAGGATCTCAATGAATTATGTGATCTCATTAAATGTGGTGATGTCAACATCGCTAATGGAAAGGATCAATGGACCCTTTAAAACTGTGTATGAGTTTGTAGGAGATAGTTGTGAAGTGGTTAATAAACCTACTGAAAATGTAAAGCCTGTGGACAATGTAAGGTATGTGGACATTGTTCAAGTCACTGAAATTTTTAATAAATTAGAATCAATTGGCTCAATACTCAACAAGAAGATTCATAATGACATGTAACTATAAGAAATTTTAAGATACAAAGCAAAACTAAAATATCTTGTGCGGGTTATTTTTCTGTGAAAAACTTAGATGTTGGCAACACTATTTCTGTATCTCCAAATTTAGGTTGTTCATCAACATGAAATTCCAGCCAGAGATATTTATAACTCTTAATCAGATTCAATAAATCTATCTTTATTTTATTTGAATCATAAATAATCCAATGGCATTGTCGGTGATGTGGGAATTTGTGAATAAAATTTCAAAACTTATCAACGACTGGGGAAATTAAAGGTGAGGAATTATCTTTAGTTGTTGAGGTAAGCACAACTCTCGATGAACCACATGAAGAAACACTTGAGCTTATATGTAAGTGTTTAAGGGCCATAGTTTCCATATTTGAATGAAGAATTGATAGAGATTGGGGTCAATAGAAAGGATAAAAACAATAGAACTGCAATTGTTGTGAGATTTAGGAAAGGTGATTCTTATAAACTCAAAGTAGTTGCACATGATATGGAGCTGCCTTCTAAATTTTGTGGCATTTTCAGAGAAGTAATGGAAATGTATGAAAAATTGCCCTCTTTTGCTAGTGAATTTGAAGCTAATTATTATATGGTGTTGCAAAAAAAATTAATACTAATTTGAGTGGCATGCCTATGAATATAGTCCATGATACTATTGAAAATAATGAAAGTATCCTTCATGTTACCAATCATCAAGTTGTAGCCACAACCTCCATTGGTGATGGAATCGAGAGGGATCATAGCAAGAAGAAGAAGAGGAAGGATTGTCTAGCCCAAGTTGATACTTCCAGTTCAACTGGTGATTTGTATAATGCATACAAGGCACCAGATGAAAATAAGAAGAATGTAAGTTATCTAGATGCATCTACTATAGTTGTTCTCGTTGTTAATGTTGTTAATTACTATAAGAAGAAAGGTAAAAAATAAATAGATGGTTGGGAAGATGTTTTTGAATTTCCTACCCAAATTATAGTGATAGAAGAATATGCCATGATATGCGCTAATGCAAGGCAAGTGGTTGTACCAAAGGCAAGAGGCTTGGAAGATAGAAAGTACAAAAGGGATTTCTTGTTGATATTTAAGGATCAATTTAGAAAATTTCCCGTTGAGTTAGTTTTATTTGACTAAATGGAAATCCTCAACCCTTCCAAATTTATGAGCCACATGGGAAAAATGTAGATCTACAATGGCCTAACATCATAATATAGTGCTCAAGAAGGGTCTGGCTAATTATATGTGTTCTGGGTTGGAGCGGCTTAAATAAAATTGTTGCATGTGCACAAAGAAATGAAGGTCCAACAATTGACTCTACTGGTTGTTGGAAATTTATTATATTACATTGAACCAGATAACAAATAACACATGTACCAATAGTGGATGACAACGTTGGAAGTCTAGTACAATGCTTGTTATCCATAGATAGAAGTTGATTTGGATCACCTCCTCAAGATATTCTTCATTATTTTTTCATATTACCTCTGAAAAATATTTGAGCCATTATTGGAGGATAGTTTGATGTATTTTTGGGCAATTGATAAGCCAGAGCCACTAGTGAAGAGTTGATAGTTACTAGCCAATTATACCCAGAAATTAGGATTGTTGTCTATATACCTACCAACATGAATTATGACAATAGTTCCATATCTATTTTGGGCATGAAGTGACCAGTTTGATACCTCACCAGGTCTATCTACCGGAAGTTAAGGCAAAATTTTAACATCTCCTGCATTGACCATTTCTTTTGCAAACATTTTATGTGGTTGATACTCCAGCGTGGGAAAACCACAACTGATTTAAATGTTATTTAAGTGGTTATTAATTATTAATTAAGTTAATTAAATTTTCTAGATGAAGGGAAAACCAATGGATCAGAGTCTGAGGGGTGCTTCTTGTGCTTGCACGTCCTAAATAACCATACACTAGCTTGATTTCACCTCTAATGTTATTATTGAGAAAAAATAAGGCCGCCCCTCTATAGTTTCATAATATCTCTTCAAGATGGCCCTAAACTAAATTATGTACCTTTAATATAAAAGGCAGCCATGAATGCATCTTGGATAAATAAAATAAACTAGTATAAAAAATATCCATCTCATTCATGAAACATACAAACTCATATGGCTATCAGATTTGTGTGTCAAAAAAGGGCTAATGTAATCTTCACGGTACATATGAAAAAAATTTAAGTCACCCAAAACTTAACACAAAACATAGCCAAGGTATAATATGACATGTTGATGCCTTATGAGAAAATGAAGTATGTTTGTGGGTTGTTACAGTTGCAAGGGAAGAAATGGATGGTATGCTCATCAATAAGTATGTTGCCCTCTTCTTTTATGGGAGAAAACAAATATCCAGTCAGTAGACAAGGTATTAATCATTGTGCTAATTCCGTAAAGCTTTCAGAAAGGTCATGCTCTATGGGTGCTAAAGCTCATTATATATGACACAGTATCCCACAAGAACTGTGTGCATTTTAAACAAAATAATCGTCTTAATGAAGGTTGTTTGGAGATTGAAGATGTCATAATAAAGAGACTAAGTTCTAAATTAGTCTTAATGAATGCATTTATCAGCATTGAATGGAATGTTTTAGAAAGTTTCAAAGTAGGATCTTAAATTAATAGTACATAGCATCAAGAACAAAAAAAACAAAGACACCAATGGATTAGTTTGAAGCACAATTCTTAGCAACGGTCAAATGTTGATAGTAAAATAAAATTTAGAAGTTAACATGATGGTGGAATAAAAAGGTATTGCACATTGAAAATACGTCTCCAAATATCATATTTCCCAAAAAAAGGGACACCCAATGGTAAATTGAAAATAGGTCTCCAAATATCATATATCCTAGAAAAATGGACATCAACCGCTATAACAAATCAACCATAAAATAATTTTCAAATATAAGAAATATAAAATTATGTTCCTACAACTCTGATCCAGGTAAAATATGTTCAGATGGTGGAATAGTGATCTAGGATAATTCATAATGAATGTTCATCCTATTTAAAAGGGTTTTTGACATAGTCCAAAGGAGGTCACTCTTCGATGTAAAAAAATAGGCAACCGTCTACTGATGCTCAATAAAACTACAATACATTTTTCCCTTTCTTTCCAACCGTTAATCCCAAGTGTGTGTGTTCTTGGATAAGACCCGTTGAATTCTGAGGTCCCTCCCCTACAATACAAATGCTCAATCTCAGTCCTTGAAAAAAGTAAAAAGAGATACATACTCATTAACACAGAGCCCAATTTAAGAAAAAAAGAGGAAGGGAAGAAAGAAAAAGTGGAGAGAAAATTTATTATTAACATAGTTGACTGAAAAGTGAATATAAATGAATAATCAAGAATGCATAAATATTGAAATTACAGTCAACCAAATTTAATTGTCAAGCACTTTCTAGACCATTTAACTTTCCAACCATTCATGTTGTGAATAGGTAGAAATAATGGCAAATGAATGGAATTTAATTAAATTTTCATGTTATGGATTGGAAGAAATCATGGCAAACAAAGAAGAAAACCTAGAAGGAATATATGGAATTGATATAAATTCAAAAACTATTCTGATGTCCAATGGCTGAAGGTTTCAGGCAAGAGAACCATAGGTCCCAACCCAAAAATATAATTCAAGGCTCGATTATTGACAGAAGAAGCCTGATAATCTTATGCTTGGCATGTAGCCCATTGGAAACAACTGAAGGAAGAATGATTGTTGGAAATATTTATTTGTTCAACATTTCCATTTCACAATTGTGTCTTTACTGGCTAGAGAAGACACACAATGATTAGGGATAGCAGGATCAGCTTTAGGCTTAAAAAGGTCTCCAATGATGGGTTCTCCTGAAAGGCTTAGGTTGAGGGTTGACTTTATCAAGATTGCTGACTCTTTGGCATAAGGTCTCTTGAGATTTTTTCATCTCAGCCATTAGCTTGACTAGCTTGGACAAAGAATCTACTGAACACTCAACATTATTAGAAGCTTTAGCCTTAGCTTCTTCCTTTGGGGTAGTTTCCATTGGAGGAGCCAATGGGTCAACCTTACCATAGCCATTTAGGAAAGACTCATACATATAAGATTTCCCCATTTCCTCTTGCAGGGTTTTAGGATCCTTTTCTTTCAGGGACAAACCAAAACATGGAAAAAAGGCATTGATATAAAAGGATATGATGGCAGGTTCATCTGGTTTAGAATTGCTAGGGATCTTATCCAAGGTTTTTTTGAACCTTCCATTATCTTTTCCAAGGTCTCATTTTATTTTTTATCGATCTAATTGAGAAAACCTAAGAGACAACTCAGCTTAGTTTTGGTATCCTAGGTTTTTAGGAATGTGTCAATGAGATAATCCCATTTTTTGATGGGCTAGGGTAAGACTAGGGTAGTTCCTTCCCCTGGGGGTGAGGACCTAAAGGGAGGTCAAGTAATGCCATTGCTTTACTAATCACGATATGGAATGTAATAAGAGGCTAATCCATAATATTGATCTAACTAGTATTGAGTAGAATACTAGTACCTATGAATGAGCTAGTGTGATTACTGTAATCAAAGCAGTGAAAACTTAGTAGTAATGTAAGAGTAATGAAACCCATATAGAATTATTAACTATGTAATGCTGTAGAAATTACATGTATATTTGATATAAGTAATGGTGATGATACTAGTATCCATGTTACATAAGAGCTTACTAAATATATCAGTGTAATCGATTGCATTACTAGTATAAGGTTAATACGAGTCAATGGTTACCATTATATCTATCATTTCACTTTGATTTCCATAGTTATTTATATTCCAAACATTATATTAATGCTATATCAAACATTAAGATTTATAATCTTATCACATACATCTTACCTGTACTAACTAAGCTAAAGATTACTACCCTTTTTTACTATATACCGATATTGAATAAAACCACATTCCCTGTATATCATAGGGCATAAGTATCACCAAGCTAGTTATAAGGGTTAAGATTTACTCGACTTAATATGTCACACTAGTAGTAATACCATGATTAAACTCTATGTAATATGATGCTATATGTATAAGTCATGCCGAGTGTAACCAATACAGTAATGAATATGATGGATCTATTACTCTTATTACGTATTACTAACACCTCTTGTTACACGTTACAGATCTATAAATTTTATATTATGTTTACACAAGTAAGCTATGTTGAACTATGAATACCATTGGTCTCTATTCCAATACAATATTGTTTCCATTAACTTGATATGACGTAATGATAGAAATAGTTGTAATATTGATACAAGCTAACTATATTTGCATAAGTAGAATGAATCTTGTTAATCATGCTTTATTCATTACAAAGAGAAGCTGGTTACATATTATACATTACTAAGTAGAGTCCTAATCCCATTAGGAGGATGTGTAACTATTGGATATAGCTTAAGAGTGATAATCCATGCTGTATACATGATCCTTGTATACTAGTAATCTTACCTTATACTCATAAAAACTTAAACACATGAACTTGGTAGTTCTAGTATTGGAAAGACTTTAATTTCTCAAATTTATGCTGTTGAGATAGACTTAAAGAAGAATCTATCGCCCTTGTTCACTGCTTCTTCCATCCTAGCTCTCAAACTTTATAATTACCAGTTTCTAACCTCCACAACGGCCATCCATGGAGGGTTTTCCTATCTACATCATTTCAAAGAGATCAAACAACCAATGAGAAAATAGAGTGATGCATCTCAGGTCCTTATCATTTTATAAATTAAAATGGTTCAAAATGGTGACATACTTTTAAACAAGTTTCCCATACTATTTTGACATTTTAATTTGTGTTTCTCTCCTTTACATTGTTTTCCTACCTCCTCAGATATACAAAGAAAATTTTGAATTTCAGAGACTAGATTCTAAGTGGGTCACAAAAGATCGAAACGTGCGAGCAGTTATTCAATAAAATGCAAGATGGTGTTTGAGTAAAGGAGGAAGTAAATAATACAGGTCCATGATAAAAAAGAAACATCCAAGATAATTCTACTCTGAAACCTATGATAAATGCATGTCCAAGCCCCAATACTAATAAGCTACGCAGTTTGAGTAAAAAAAATAACACCAGTAAAGAAAAAAAATTATTGTAGATTTCTTAGTACCCAAAAGGACTTGCAATTTGTATTTCTTTTATAGAAATTTAGCAGGGGATAATGGAAGAGGGTATACCAAGAGAGGGCATGGAAGGTCCTACCTATCGCTTCTCTACCTCTTCTGTCCCAATCCACAGGACATGACCCCATTATCTTCATCCTCCTCATCATAATTAGTGTTAAAAGCTACAACATTCCTTTGAATTGATTATCTAGCACCTCGAAGCTCGTAAAAGCATGGATTCGGTCCACACCCGGCTCTAATGTAGTTGAAGAAATGGAAGGGTTGATTCATGGAAAATGCATTCAAGTTCAGGGTGAGTCGAGTTCCTTAGGGCATTGATAGTTCGATAGGGTCGAGTCGGGGTTCGCTCGGGTGCGCGTGGAAACAGTGACGACGTATTTCAGAACGATGACTCGGCGGCGAACGATTTGGGGTCGGGGTAGAACATGCGGTAAGAACGACTTCGGTTCCGCATCGGCTCTGCCAGAAGGAGCGTGTGCGCGGGTGGGGGTAGGAGCGGGGTGAAGGTGAAATTTTTGAGCGGGGAGTGAAATTAAAATTAAAAATTAAATGTAAATAATAATATTTAAAATATATATATATATATATATATATATATATATATATATATATATATATAGTATTAAATACTTACTAACTATATCTCCTATAGTTATTCAAATAAATAATTATCAACTATAGCTCCTATAGTTAGTAAAATATAAATTATTTCAACTATATATAATGTTTAGGCGGGAATTGGAATTAAAATTAAAAATTAGATGTAAATAATAATATTTAAAAAAATTTATATATAGTATTAGATTAAAAATTGAATATAAATAAATAAGATATTAAGGTGTATATAAATTATCTAATACGTAAAACTTACAACTTTCCACACACACGACCTGACCCGACCCGAACCTGAACTGAACGTGTTTCCTTGGGCTCCCTCATATGGCACGACTTGACCAGCTCGAACTAATGCACAAGGGAGCAAATGAAAAATTGGTCACACAAACGTGCACATTAAGGGACACGGGCAGTCACAACATAGAATTTTTGATACGGCCTCCCTCATACGACCTGACCCGACCTGACCTGAACACATTTCCTTGGGCGCCCTCACACAGCATGACTCGACCCGCCCGAACGAAGGCACAAAGGAGAAAATGGAAAATGGGTTACACGAACGTGCAAAAGGCACACAAACCGTCACAACTTAGCATTTTTTATCCGACCACCCTCACATGATCGGACCTGACCTAACTCGAACATGTTTCCTTGGGCACCCTCACACGAAACAATCCGAACGTGCACCCGAACGAAAACGCAATGGAGCTAATAGAAAACGGGTCACACGAATGTGGACAAGGCACACGGGTGGTCACAACTTAGCATTTTTTATACGAACGCCCTCGCACAACCCAGCTAAACCCGACCCAAACACATTTCCTTGGGCACCCTCTCACAGCATGACCCGACCTGAATGCATTTCCTTGGGCACCCTCACATGGCCCGACTCAACCTAACCAACCTAAACAAAGGCACAAGGGAGAAAAAAACAAATGGGTAACACGAACGTGCACAAGACACACGTGGGTTCACAACTTAGCATTTTTTATATGACCTCCCAGAGTCAACCCAACCCAACCCGACCCAGCCTGACCCGAACGCATTTCCTTAAATGCCCTCACATAGCACGACCCGACCCGCATGAACAAAGGAAAAAGGGAGAAAATAGAGAACGTGTCACACAAATGTGCATAAGGCACACAAGCGGTCATAACATAGAATTTTTGATACGGATGCCCTCACACGAACCGACCCCATGACCTGCCCGGATGCATTTCGTTGGGTGCCCTCGCACGACCCGACTTGACCTGACCCGCCCAAACATTTTTCCTTTGGCGCCCTGACACAACTCGTCCCAACCCGACCCGACCCAACTCGACCCGACCTGACCCACCCAAACGCATTTCCATGGGTGCCCTCACATGACACGACCCTATCCAACCTACTCGAACGCATTTCCTTATGCGCCCTCACGCGACACGACCCGACTCACCCTCAATCATTTCCTTGGGTGCCCTCACACGACCTGACCTGTGTAATATTCCCATTTTATCCCACAGCTAAATGGAATATTAAAGTTTTGTTTTTATCACCTTGCAGCTAAATAAATGGGTATGGAAGCCCATGCACATTAAAAACATAAATAAAATCCCTCAAATGTGAAAGGCAATAGTCATACAAGCTGGATTTCACACCCTTATGTGTGAAAAGGGACATTTGCATGGAGACAAGGTCCAGTTTGACCAAGTCAACAACGCTGGGATAGGAGATGGAGAGCACTTTGATAGACAACGCAGTATGAATGGGAAGAGGGTTATTTGGTCGAGGAAACCCTAATGAGTGGGACCCATGGAGAGAGTCCTTTCACTTGTTTAAAAGGAGGGCAAGGCAGCCATTGTTATTCATGCTATGTATTATTGATTTCTTTGTCTGTTGAGACTTTGTGCAGTCTCCTACTGTTTAGCAGAGTTGCAGTGTTGCTTAGCACAAGGATCTCCTAGTTAGGAATCCTTCTCCTTTCTTGAGAGGCCTCTTAAAGGAGTTGTACTGATTTTCCTCACATCCAAGCTTGAGGCCAAGCATCCTCCTCCAGTACATTGTTATTTCTATAGCAGAATAATGTTGTGTTGCAGGGTGTTGCAGTGAGGGTTCACAACACCTCTTCCATTACTTGTTTTTCAGAGGAGGAGTCTCTCTTTCCTTTGAGAGATCAGTTTGGGAGCCCTTGGAGCTTATTGCAGATCTTGGCATTGGTCCAACTCATTCCCTTGCCCCTATAGCGTAGTTTCCTTCAATAACTGCATTATTTCTAGCGAGCATTTGCAGTGGGGCTTTTGCAGAATGTTTGGAGGGTGAGATCTTTAGTGATAGGATCAGTGTTTCAGTGGGAAGATCCATTGTGTAATATTCCTAAATTAGCTTCAGCTAATGGGAATATTAATTTTTGTTTCTAAAATCAATTTATATGAATAAAGGAGCAAGGAGGCTCAATATTTTCTCTTACAAGAATAAAAATCCCTTATGGTGCGAAAAGGGACCACAAAATAACCATGTGGATCAGCCACATGTGTGAAAGGGGACAAGGCATGGAGACAAAGTCAAGATTTAACCTATCTAGCTGATCTATTTAATGTTGAGTTAATCAAACTACGCTGAACAAAGGTGATCATCACTAAAGGAAGCAACATAATTCTTGAGGAGGAATCTTCACTTGGAAGCAAACCCTAGTTGAGTGGGAGGAAGCTTCACTTGGAAGCAAACCCTAGTTGAGTGGGACCCTTGTAGGGAAAGCTCCTCATCTACATAAGGAAGAAATGGAAACCATTTGGGGTCATATTATAATTCATATTTTCAGGTGGTTTTTTCAGACTTTCAGTATTCTCAGCTGTTTAGCTGATTTGTTGCACTGCTTAGTGCTAGGGTTTTTCCCATGCGGGAATGCCCTGCTTTTTCTTGGAGATATTGTAGCAAGAGAACTAAGGAGAGCCTCTGATATGAAATTTCCACTATCAGGTTTTGGGCCAAGCATATACCTTCAGCAACAGCGTAGTCACTTTCAGAAACTGCATTATTTCTCAAGGTGTGAAATGGAGGGGGTGGAAACCCCATTTCATCAGCTGATTTCTCCAAGAGGAAGTCCAATCTTTATCCCGGGGGTTTAGCAAAGGAGTCTAAATCCATTCATCTATATTTTCAGCATATTTTATGCATGGTTTCAGCCATACAATGTTTTTTCAGCCATATATCTGCAGCTGCACTTCTTGTATATCATTTTCTGTTGAGAAACCCTTGCCGGGTGATCTTGGATCTATGTAAAAGAGATTAAATCTCTGTTCTTGTGCCTTATTGATTCATATAATAGAAGATTTTATATTTGGCTCTATAATTTCTGAATCATTATCTCCACTTACTGCGCAGTCCCTTTATGTAGTTGTTTCATTATTGCAGCACCTCGGTTTTTGGGGTTTTTCAACGTAAATATTTTGTTTATCCTTGATTATTTGCTCTAGCCATGTTATAGTTCTGATTTATTGATTTTCATACTATTTACCATCTAAATCCTTCATAGATAGACGCTGCTTCAGCTTCAGAACTTTCTGCATGCTCTAAGTCATGGGAAACTAGGGTTTCCTAGCCAAGTTTGGGAAGGAGAAGCTGTTTAACTGAGCTATAATGATTTTTTTGAGCTTAAATTCGGAGAATAGGTCCCTCATGACCTAATATAACAGCTCCAACCGTCCCCATCCCATGTTGTCATGCATATTTCTGAATACACCCATTTTAGGGCTGAATTAGCTGCTTTTCCCCACTCGGTGAACTGTATAAGTGCATAGTTTGATGTTGAGGTTGTTATTAAGATGTATATGTGTTCAAATAAATTGCATGAGCTTATTAATTTCTATTTTCCAACCTTGTAATCCCTCAAGTTATTCTTATTGTTATAGAAAATTCCAGATTGGGAGTGTTTTATTTCAATAGGGTTTATAGACAGAGTCTGCACAAGGGTCAGCTAGCCTCTGAATATCACCCTCTCTTCATAGGTGACACATTTGGTAAATTCCCATGCATTCAATCTCTATAATAAATCAGATTTATTATTAATATTTCTAAAAAGGAATATTACAGTGGTATCAGAGTAACAATCTTGGCTTAGCCTATGAGCCCAAGAATTATGGAGTATCCTCATGGGGAGAAGGATATTTGCAGAATAAATTAGAGCAAACCCTTGTTTTCTGGAGAAAATAGATTCTTAAAACTTCTATTTTCAAGTCTGGAGGGCAAAAGCAAGGGCATCAAATAAATGAGGGAAACACATGAAGATCCCTCACATAGATCTATACAGGAGGAAGATTCTAAATCCTCATCTTTTGGATATGAGCACTAAGCCATATCATCATATCTACCACGTTCTATCAGCAATTTCTTCATGAAGGGGAAGAAAGGAGAAGTGCCAAAGAAAGATACTCTTGGTGATTATTTTCGGGAGTATGAAGCTCAATATGAGGTGTTCAAAGATCACTTGAATTTCCAAGGGTTTTGCCAAATGAAGGAGGAAAAGAGAACAAGGAGCAAGAAGCAAGGTGAGGGTAGATTTTTTCTATCCACTTTTGATGGATCACCTCTATGTCCAGCTAGGGTTTGGGTGAAGGAGCTGGACACCTTTGTGCAGCAACATCAAGTCTCGGAAGTTGAAGCCATTAAAGTAGCAGTGCTGCATTTTGAGGGTAAGGCCTATGCTTGGTGGTTGTTTAAATCATTTTCCTTAAAGAATGAAAATATATCTACTTATGCAAAGTTCATTGAGAGGTTAGTAGAGAGGTTTGATGATATTTCATGTGAAACATCTTCTATTACAACTATCAAACCACATCAAACAAAAATTTTGCATGAGTTGGGAGAGTCTATATATCCAACTCCATATCTGAACAACAATGAAGAGAAGGTGAGCTTGTTTGAAACTTTGCCAAGGGAAGGTAATGTAGTCATAATAAGGGCACCTCAAACACTACATGAAGAAAAGGATGGAGCACTTGCTCCAAGGAGAGAAACTCTTGCACTCTTGCAAGGGGTTTCAAAAGGTCTCACACATAAAGCCCTTGGCATAACACATGAGAAGCATGTACTTTCCTTGCCAAGTGATGGGATCTCGAAGATAGGGGGAGGAAAAGAGAAGGAATGGCATCATGAGATGAAGAGCATGAACCCTCCTCTATATCAGGGCTTGAAAGAACAAAGAAGGCAAGAGGACCCATGCAACAAAGATAGGGGCAAATCTGTCCACTTACATTCACATCTTACTCTATGCCTTGATGCCTCTTTGCAAGGAGGAATTTCAGCAAAGAGACCCCCTGATGGGGGGGAAACTAAAGTGTTCTCTCAACTATATACAACAGAAACATATTTGTTTAAAGAGGGAACCTTGGAAGGAGCCACTACAGCGCTGAAAACAATTGATGGGAGGCTAGGCAAATTTCTGAAATTGACCTTGCTTTCTTCCATACATCTATTTGTGTTGGAGGGGATAGATTTAGAAATTTGTGCTGATGCGAGCATAGTATCAAGAGGCTACTCCATAGCTTTGGGGCAGCAAAGGATACTCCAATATATGATGAATATTTTTGAACATAACAAAGAGATAATTTCATTTTTGCATGCAGGAGAAAAGAGGTGGAAGTTTTTGAGAAAGAGAACCTTTCAAGGGAAGGGTGACTTTCCTAAACTCCAATCTTTTTTTGAGAAAAATCAGTTGCAAGAAGGGTAGAAAAAGAAGGTTGGGAATACTCCAACATGTGACTTTGACATCAAGCATGTCAAGGTGGAGAGCCATCATATGACAAATGCATCATTTCAGATTTCTACAACGTTGTCAATCTTGGGAAGCCTAGACCCTTATTGGGAGTCCCAACTCTTGATGGAATATTCTAAGGACCTATTCACATGTGAGATTCTTAATGGGCAAGCAATGGCTGGAAAGTATCAAGTAGTTAATGGAATCATTTATGCTCATGATCAGGTCTACTTAACTAAAGATTCCAAGCTCAAGAAAAAACTACTTAACACAATCTATGAGGTCTTGCTTTCAAATCCCACTAGTTTCATTGAAACATGTCATGCTGTATTAGCTGGATTCATGTGGGAAAATTTCAGAGAGGAGATGCACTCTCATATGATTAGGTGCATGGATCATTTGCTGGTTGAGGAGGAACATAGCTCTTTGGAAGAGTTATCATTATCACCTCCTTGTTTATTGAGTGTGAGAGGGAGCTCATCCATGAGCTACATTGTTGATTTTAAACAAGTATATGACAAACATTGTATTGCTGATGTATCTATTATATAGTTGTATTCTCTTAACACTCATGTGCAGGTCTTGGCTCCAAGAGGAGGCACTTTTGCTGATGGGATTCATGATTTAATATGGGCCATGAACAATGGTGATGTTGGCCATTCTTTGGGAGATCTTGGAGAGATGATGTACTCTTCATGGTGTGGTTCCTTAACATCAACTATCATATACCTTCTCCAAGTATGCAAGAAGAATGGGGTAGAAAACAAGTGTTGGGGAGAACGCTTGTCATATCATATCTTATGGCAGTTAGGAGGAAAACTACGCTGGTTGCACATAAGGGACCATTGTCCTTCTCCCTTATTGTAGATGATAGCTAGCATGGTCTTACTTATGATCCCACATGCTGAAGATGTTCTTATCTCTGTTGAGGGCATGGTTAGAGGAGAGACACATTTTTTGGGTGGGTCTTTGGGGGAAGGAAGTCCCCACTTTTTCTACACTGCATGTTCCAAGGGGAGCATGAGAAACTATATGGCCACCTTTGCATATCATTTGTTTATTTATGATGTGTACCATATGTTTGGTTGGAGCACTTGGGGTATGCCTCTCATGAGCTATTGGGAGGAGCTTTTCTATGGATTACCCAGCTGGAGGGTGATTCATTTTATTTGGATGATAGCTTGGGGGAGGGAGGCCTCCATTGGTGTTGAAATTCCCCATGGTTGTCATCACTCCTCTCTTTTTTAGACCATGGAGTAGCAAGAAGGTTTCTACATCAGCCTTCCTTTCTTTTATGATGAGAGCCCTTGGATTTATTCACCAGAGGCCAAATTGCACATTGGGGAGGAGCCATTGGGAGACAAACTTATTGCAGAAATTTTGAAGCAATGGAGAAGCCTCCTTGAAGAAGAGGCCATAAGAAGGAGAGGGGAGATTTTGCAGCATCCTTGCAGTTGCTTGAGGACAAGAAAAATTTGGGTGGAGTAGACTATAATATTCCTAAATTAGCTTCAGCTAATGGGAATATTAATTTTTGTTTCTAAAATCAATTTATATGAATAAAGGAGCAAGGAGGCTCAATATTTTCTCTTGCAGGAATAAAAATCCCTTATGGTGTGAAAAGGGATCACAAAATATCCATGTGGATCAGCCACATGTGTGAAAGGGGACAAGGCATGGAGAAAAATTCAAGATTTAACCTATCTAGCTGATCTATTTAATCTTGAGTTAATCAAACTGCGCTGAACAAAGGTGATCATCACTAAAGGAAGCAACGTAATTCTTGAGGAGGAAGCTTCACTTGGAAGCAAACCCTATTTGAGTGGGACCCTTGGAGGGAAAGCTCCTCATCTACATAAGGAAGAAATGGAAACCATTTGGGGTCAGATTAGAATTCATATTTTCAGGTGGTCTTTTCAGACTTCCAGAATTCTCAGCTGTTTAGCTGAGTTGCTGCACTGTTTAGTGCAAGGGTTTTTCCCATGCGGGAATGCCCTGCTCTTTCTTGGAGATCTTGTAGTAAGAGAACTAAGGAGAGCCTCTGATCTGAAATTTCCACTATCAGATTTTGGGCCAAGCATATACCTTCAGCAACAGCGCAGTCA
The DNA here is from genome assembly GCA_034641835.2 of Pinus albicaulis. Classification (NCBI taxonomy): domain Eukaryota; kingdom Viridiplantae; phylum Streptophyta; class Pinopsida; order Pinales; family Pinaceae; genus Pinus; species Pinus albicaulis. Next base: position 481,073,333 of record CM076570.1, on the reverse strand, counting down.
CTTCCAAAAACTGTGTTATTTCTCAAGCTGTGCAGTGGAGGGGGTGGAAACCCCATTTCATGGGCTGATTTCTCTAAGAGGAAGTCCAATCTTTCTCCCGGGGGTTTATAAAAGGAGTATACAGCCATTACTCTATATTTTCAGCATATTTTATGCAGGTTTTCAGCCATACAGTGTTGTTTCAGCCATAGATCTGCAGCTGCACTTCTTGTATATCATTTTCTATTGAGAAACCCTTGCCGGGTGATATTGGATCTATGTAAAAGAGATTAAATCTCTGTTCTTGTGACTTATTGATTCATATAATATAAGATATGATATTTGGCTCTATAATTTCTGAAGCATTATCTCCACTTACTGTGTATTCCCTTTATGCAATTGTTTCATTATTGTAGCACCTCGGTTTTTGGGGTTTTTCCATGTAAATATTTTGTTGATCCTTGCTTATTTTCTCCAGCCATGTTATAGTTCTGATTTATTTATGTTCATACTATTTACCATCTAAATCATTCATAAATCCACGCTGCCTCAGCTTCAGAACTTTCTGCATGCTCTAAGTCATGGGAAAGTATGGTTTCCTAGCCTAGTTTGGGAAGGAGAAGCTGTTTAACTGAGCTAGAATGCTTTTTTTGTGCTGAAATTCGGAGAATAGGTCCATCATGACCTAAGATTTAATATCCAACTGTCTCCATCCCCTGTTTTCACGCATATTTCTGAATAAACCCATTTTAGGGCTGAATTAGCTGCTTTTCCCCACTCGGTGAACTGTATAAGTGCATAGTTTGATGTTGAGGTTTTTATTATGATGTATATGTGTTCAAATACATTACATGAGCTGATTACTTGCTGTTATCCAACCTTTTAATCCCTCAAGGTATTCTTATTGTTGTAGAAAATTCCAGATTGGGAGTGTTTTCTTTCAATAGGGTTTATAGATAGAGTCTGCACAAGGACCAACTAACCTCCGAATATCACCCTCTCTTCAGAGGTGACATATTCGGTAGATTCCCATGCATTCAATCTCTGTAATAAATCATATTGATTGCTATTATTTCTAAAAAATAATATTACACATTGGAGGAGGTTTGATCAACTTGTGCATCATCTACAGCCATCTCCAACTAGTTCTTGAGTTGCAGCTGCTACTCAGCCCAACAAATCTGACATTATTTCCATTTTTTGTATTTCAGGAAATCCTTCCAGGATTGTCTTGGAATTGTTTCTAGGGGTTTATACCTTTGTTCCCAACATTGTATGAGCCCCATATTGTTATATTTGTGTATTGACACTTCCCAGCAGCAATTCCTCTAATAAAATTGCGCGGTCATATCCTTGGGCTTATTTCATGTAGCAGTTTTCTTCATCTATCATGTATATGTTCTATTGAGGGTTGCATTGCCCACTTGAGTGATTGTTCCTCAAGGATTTGTATACACTTTTGTTGCTATGATCTAATATGATGGCTATTTGCATCTTCTAGAATTATCTATGTTAATGTATCACTGCTACTCAATTATTGTGTTTAACATATTACTGGATCTGCACATTTGGAATATCTTAAGATATTCCCAATAGTGTAGAAAATTCCTATTTTGGGATAGTACAGTGGTATCAGAGCATAATCTTGGCTCAGCCTGTGGATATCAGCCATGATTCTATCAATCAAAGAGAAGATGAAGACTCCATTATGTGGAGGAAGAAAGGAATACAGGCTCACACAACTTCTTCCAAGATCTGTACAGAGCATTCATGAAGATTTCGAGAAGATAAGGACAGAGATATGTACAAAATCTCCAAGAGGGTTTGAAACTGAGTCAAACTCTAGATTTTCTTATGGGGAGTGTGAGCGTGCAGCCACACCCTATGATGCACAGTGCAGTCACATGGCCAGTTTTGCCATAATATAAAGAGAAGAAAAAGGAATGCCTAAGAGGGGAACTCTTAGTGGTTTCTTGCATGAGTATGAATCTCAAACTCAGAAGTTTAGAGACCATATCACTTTTCCAGAGTTTTGCAAGATCAAGGTGAGGAGGAGCAAGAAGCATAATGAGGGTAGATTTTTTGTCTACCTTTGATGGTTCCCTTACATGTTCAGCTAGGGCTTGGGTGGAAGAGCTAGACACCTTTTTGCAGAAACATCAGATTTTTCAAGATGAAGCCATCAGAGTAACAGCGTTGCACTTTGGAGGTAAGGTCTATGCATGGTGGTTATTTGAGTCCTTTACTTTAAAGAATGCAAATACTTCTTCCTATGAAAATTTCATTAAAAATTTGGTGGAAATATTTGATAAGAAGAATTCTGAAACACATGTGGAGGAGACAAACAAACTTAAACAAACAGAACCCTTACATGTGATGGAGGAAACCATAGAATCAAAACCTCTTCAGAGAACCATAGAGGAGTTTGATATCTTCCATGATACTTTGTTGGAGGCAAGACCTTCATCTTTTATTGTGGCACAAAGAGGCAAAGAGATCCCTTTCCCAAAAGAGGATCCAATCATTGGAGGGTTTCCCATTCATGTTGAGGAGGCTAAGGGCAACAGTGCTGTCATTTATAGAGTTGATCTAGCACCTCATGCAGAGGAAGGAGGAGCTCTTGCTCCAATTGGAGGGATTCTTGCATCGTGTGATGAGGAGCACACACCCCTGTCTATTTCATGAGGTTTATGCACCTAAGAGGGAGACTAGATTTCACAGTGAGAGCAGGGACAAGTTTGTCCATTCATGTATGCAGTCTACTCTTGATGATGATGTCTCATTGCATGGAGACAATTCACCAAGGATGCCACCAGATCAGCAGATGATGAGAGATGCTTCACATTTTGACGCACCATTCATTAAATTCAGAGGAGTGGAGACCTTGGGAGTTCATTTTACAGCGCTGAGAGTCTGGGGTAGACTCAAGGAGGAGAGAGGCATTCTCTCAACATCATTTTTACCCACTCTCATTTCAGATTCTGCGCTTTGGAAGAAGCAGTAGGGGAAGGATAGCAGTCTTCCAACTTTCATCTTTGGCATGGGAGATGTCAAAGAGGAGGGTTACCATATGACAGATGCTCTTCATGAGAGACCATCAACGCTGTCACTATGGAGGATAGATCCATATTCGAACTCCTAGCTATTGGTGGAGTATTCGAAGGATATTTTCACTTGCATGATGTTGGATGACCAGTTGTATGAGGAGGGATATTCATTTAGAGATGGGGTCATTTACTATCATGGTGGGATCTTCTTATATGGAGCTTCCAAGCTCAAGGAGAAGTTGCTACAAGAAGCTTATGAGGATTTCCTTTTGAGCCATACTTATTCTTTGAGAGCATACCACACCATCATGGAGGGGTATTTTTGGAAGGGGCTTGAGGAGGAGATATATCAGCATATGAAGAGATGCATGAATAAAGTGGAGATGGAGGAGATACATAACTGTTTGGAAGAGTTAGCACAACCACCTCTTTTCTCCTTGACGATGAGAGGAGACTCATCTATGAGACACTTCATTTGCATGAGCAAGACATATGGTAAGGGTATTGTTTATTTTCATAATTATTTGTATGATGTATATATGCATCCCTTAACCATACATGTGCAGGATGTTGCTCCAAGGAAGAGCATTATTTTTCATAGACCTCGTGGTCTGCTTGAGGCCATGAGCAGTATTGGTGACCACTCCCTAGGAGGACTTGGGGAGGAGATGTATTTTGGAGAGCATGCTCACTTTGAATCATACATCATTCACTTTCTCCAAACATATGAGGAGAGTAGGACAGCAAGCAAGTGGTTGAGAAACCACACTTTTTGTTACACTCTTTTGCAGTTGAGGGCCAAACTGCGTTGGTTACACTTGAGGGACCATTGTCCTTCTCCCTTGCTACACATGGCAGCAAGCATGGTTCTTATTATGTTTCTTTATGTTGCTATTGTATTTATATTTGTTGAGAGCATGATGGGGGAATGGCACATTGGTTGGATGTGTCCCTTGGAGGAGAGATATCCCACATTGTTTGCATTGCATGCTCTAATGGGAGCATGAGAGGGTATGTGGCCACTACAACAAAAAATTTATTTCCATTTGAGGTGATCCATATGATTTATTGGATGCCATATGATGGTGACTTCCAATTCATCACATATGAGATGATTTGGGCCAACATGTTTCATAACGTTGGGGAAGAGATCCCTGGGGGTCTAGTCTTCACCTTGCCACTTGAGAGAAATATTATTGCAGCCCAAGATCAACATATACTTTGCACTTATCCTAAGTGGAGAGGAGGATAGCATGGGGTAAGCTATTTTGTCTACGAAGATCAGTTTTTCATCCCACCTACATTGCATGAGCCGAAGGTGGAAGAGAATTGTTAGGAGTTGCCATGTTGGGAGGTAACTCACTTTATATGGATGAATGCTTCAGGGATGGAGGATCCACATGGGGAAGATGTTCCTCAACACATTTCAGACTCCATGCCTTGGGTGGAGAATTTCCAGTTCTATCCTTGCAGTTGCTTGAGGACAAGCAACATTTGGGAGGGGAGGACTGTAATATTCCCATTTTAGCACACAACTAAATGGAATATTAAATTTTTGTTTTTATCACCTTGTAGCTAAATAAATGGGTAAGGAAGCCCATGCACATTAAAAAATTAAATAAAATCCCTCAAATATAAAAGGGAATATTCATACAAGCTGGATTTAGAACCCTTATGTATGAAAAGGGACATTTGCACGAAGACAAGGTCCAGTTTGACCAAGTCAACAGCACTGGGATAGGAGATGGTGAGCACTTTGATAAACAACGCAGTATGAATGGGAAGAGGGTTATTTGTTGGAGGAAACCCTAATGAGTGGGACCCATGGAGAGAGTACTTTCACTTGTTTAAAAGGAGGGAAAGGCAACCCTTGTTATTCATGCTATGTATTATTGATTTCTTGGTCTGTTGAGACTTTGTGCAATCTCCTGCTGTTTAGCAGAGTTGCAGTGCTGCTTAGCACAAGGATCTCCTGGTTAGGAATACTTCTCCTTTCTTGAGAGGCCTCTTGAAGGAATTTTACTGATTTGCCTCACATCCAGGCTTGAGGCCACGCATCCTCCTCCAGTATAGCGTTATTTCTGCAGCAAAATAATGTTGTGTTGCAGGGTGTTGCAGTGAGGGTTCACAACACCTCTTCCATTACTTGTTTTTTAGAGGAGGAGTCTCTCTTTCCTTTGAGAGATCAGTTTTAGAGCCCTTGGAGCTTATTGCAGATCTTGGCATTGGGCCAACTCATTCTCTTTCCCCTATAACACAATTTCCTTCAGTAACTGTGTTATTTCTAGTGAGCATTTGCAGTGGGGCTTTTGTAGAATTTTTGGAGGGTGACATCTTCAGTGATAGGATCAACCTTTCACTCGGAAGATCCATTGGAGTAGGTTTGATCAGCTTGTGCATAATCTACAGCCATCTCCAACCAGTTCTTGAGTTGCAACTGCTACTCAGCCCAGCAACTTCGACATTATTGCCATTTTGTGTATTTCAGGAAATCCTTCCAGGATTGTCTTAGAATTATGTTTGGGGGTTTATACCTTTGCTCCCAACATTTTATGAGCCCCATATTGTTATATTTGTGTATTTACACTTCCCAACAGTAGTTTCTCTAATAAAACTGCGCTGTCATATCCTTGGGCTTATTTCATGTAGCAATGTTCTTCATCTATCATGTATATTTTCTATTGAGGGTTGCATTGCCCACTTGAGTGATTTTTCCTCAAGGATTTGTATACACATTTGCTGATATGATCTAATATGATGGATATTTGCATATTCTAGAATTCTCTGTGTTAATTTATCATTGCTACTCCATTATTATGTTTTACATATCACTGGATCTCCACATTTGGAATATCTTAAGATATTCCCAATAGTGTAGAAAATCCCTATTTTGGTATATTACAACCTGACTCGACACGACCTGAAGAAGAAACCGAGACATGTGAAGAAGAGGATGTTGCAGATGTGTCAATGATAGAGGAATAACTTGATGAACACATTGGATCATGATCATTCACTTTGCAGACATTGATTATGGAGGACACTTATAGGGGTTAGGGTTAGGGGTTAATGGGGTTAGGCTGTAAGGGGTTAAATTGGATAGGTTTTTGGGGGTTTTGGGGGTTAAATGGGTTAGGGGTCAGGAATTAGGGTCTAAGGGGTTAGGAGTTAAGGTTTTATAGTTTTAGGGTTTAGTGGGTTAAAAGGGTTAGGGGTTTAGGGGGTTAAATGTGTTAGGGTTAAGGGTTTAGAGGTTTAGGGTTTATGGGTTAAATGGGTTAGGGGTTTAGAGGTTTAGGGGGTTAAATGGGTTAGGTGTTGGTAATTGTGGCTAAAGATTCAAGCTCCATGGAAAAATTTAAATTCATCAAGAACCTTAATGGTTTGGAAGAATTTTCTAAGATACCTTTCCTAGTAGACAAACCCCATTGGAAATAGGATTCCAAAGTTGTATTTGTAGCAAGTAATTCATCTTGAAAGGTGGAGGGAACTAAACACAAAGTGGAAGGAAAAAATATATTGACTAAAAACTAAGACTAATTGTGGAAAACTTTCAAAAGGAATATTTGGGGATAGAAGGAAAAAGAAGTATGACTATGAAATGGAGCCTTAGAACAATGGGGAGGCTCAAATATAGCTCGCCTGTGAAAATTGTGGTTTTGAAAAAGTGAGAGGGATATGAGGTGCCCATAAGAAGCTATCCCACAAAAGAGTGCTTGTCATTTACAAAGAAGATATAATAATAATCCTAGAGCCTATTACCCACCAACCTATAAAGTAGCTCTAGAGGAGTCCTCAAGGTAACAATTAGGAAAAAATTATTTAAAAGAAAAAATAAAACAATTGATGCACCACAAAAAAATTCCATCATTAGATCAAGAAAGAAATTAAAATATGTCATTAAAAAGCTGACCTTGAGTCTATCATATTCCCATTTTTTTGTACTAAATTGACATATCATGAACTCATATCAAGGAATCTTCAATTTATGTCAACATACTCCATTTGTGAATGGCCAATATTCTTATAATGTTAGATGGAGTAGACTGCACAACACTAGGATTGTAGATCCTTGCATTGATAAATTTGGTTTCTTGGCTTACAATCCAGTCTAAGTAATGGTTCATTTTGTTCATACTTCATTCTGAAATGTTGGAGGTGTTTTCTTTTATACGGTGTTTCCTTAGGGGCCCTCACAGTACCGCACAACCTCACCCGACCTCACCCGACTCGAACGTGTTTCCTTGGGTGGCATCACACGACCTGACCCAACTCGACCTACCTAAACGTCGAAGGCACGAGGGAGAAAATGCTAAATGGGTCACATGAACGTGCACAAGGCACACGGGCAGTCACAACTTAGCAATTTTTATACAGCCTTCCTCACACGATTGGATCCGAACGCGTTCCTGTGGCACCCTCACACGGCACAAACTAACCCGCCCGATCAAAGTGATGAGGGAGAAAATGGAAAAAAGATTGGATAAATAGGCATAAGGAACAGGGGAAGTCACAACTTAGCATTTTTTATACGACCACCCTCACACAACCCTACCCGACCTGGACCAAACCACCTGAACGCATTTCCTTGGGTGCCCTCACTCAACCCAACCCAACCCTACCCGTTCAAATACGTTTCCTTGGGTGCCCTCACATGACTAGACCCAGCCAAATGTTTTTCTGTAGGCACCCTCACACGTCATGACCTGACCCACTGTCACACACCCGAATTTGTTTCCTTAATGGGCGCCCTCACATGGCACGACCCGCCCTGACTCGCCCAAACACGTTTCCTTAAGTGCCCTCACACGACCCAACTAGAACCGCATGAACATGTTTCCTTAGGTACCCTCACATGAACCGACCTGACCTGACCCACCCGAATGTGTTTTCCTGGCTACCCTCACACGACAGGACCCGAACCGACCCTGACCCAGCTGAACACGTTTCCCTGGATGCCCTCACATGACACGACCTGACCCAACCTGCTCGAACACATTTCCTTGGGTGGCCTCAGACGACACGAACCACTCGAACGTGTTTCCTTGGGTGGCCTCACACAACATGACCTGACCAGACCAAACCTGACCCACCCAAATGAATTTCCTTGTGCACCCTCACATGACTTGAAACGACGAGACCTAGACACGTTTCCTTGGGCACCCTCACATGACCTGACCCGCCCCGACCTACCCGAACATGTTTCCTTGGGCGACCTCAAAGTACGGCATGACCCGACCCAAGCACATTTCCTTGGGAACCATCACACAACCCGATCTGTCCGAACCCACCCAAACGTCGATTATGGCATGAGGGAGCGTATGAAAAACAGGTCGCACGAACGTGCACAAGGCACATTGGTAGTCACAAATTAGCACTTTTTATATGACCTCCCTCACATGATCTAACCCTAACGTGTTTCCTATGGTGCCCTCACACGACACTACTAACCTCCCAAAAGAAGGCACAAGGGAGAAAACAGAAAATGAATCGTACAAATGCGCACAAGCCACATGGGCAGTCACAACTTAACATTTTTTATACGGCCACCCTCACACAACCTGACTCGACCTTACCTGACCTGACCTGACACACCTGAATGCATTTCCTTGGGCGCCCTGACACGAGCCAACCCGACCTGACCTAGCCGAACACGTTTCCCTTGACACCCTCACTCGACCTGCCCCGACCCTCCCGAATGCGTTTCCTTTGGCACCCTCACATGACATGACTCGACTTCACCCGCTCGAGCATGTTTCCTTAGGTGCCCTCACACAACTTGACAAGAACTGACCCACACGAATGCATTTCTTAGGGCACCCTCACATGACTCGACCCGAACTGACCTGGCCCACCCGAACGTATTTCCTTGGGTGCCCTCACATGACCTGACCTGACTCGACCCACTCGAATGTGTTTCCTCGGGTGCCCTCACATAGCACGACCTGACCGAACCTGCCCGAACGCATTTCCTTAGGTGCCCTCACACGACCCGGCCCAACCCAACCCACACGAACATGTTTCCTTGGGCGCCCTCACTCGACCAGACCCAAATCAAACCAGCCCAATGAACACATTTCATTGGGCGCCCTCACATGACCTGACCCGCCCGAACGCGTTTCCTCGGGTGCACTCACATGACACAAACCAACGCGCCCGAACACGTTTCCTTGGGCGCCTTGACATGGCACGACCTAACCTGGCTCGTCTGAACGTGTTTCCTTAGGTGCCCTCACACGACCCGACCTAACCCACATGAACATGCTTCCTTGGGCGCCCTGATCACACGAGTTGACCCAAACTAACCCAGGTTACCCGAATGTGTTTCCTTCGGCACCCTCACATGACCTGGCCTAACCCAAATGACCCAAACATGTTTCCTCAAGCGCCCTCACATGGCATAACTCGATCCAACCCGCTTGAATGCATTTTCCTTGGTGCCCTCACACAACATGACCTGACCCAACCCAACTCCTCCAAATTCATTTTCTTGGGCACCCTCACACGACCTGACCTAACCCGACCCATTTGAATGTCTTTCCTTGTGTGCTCTCACAGTACAGCATGACCTGACCCAACTTGACCTAAACATGTTTCCTTGGGCGCCATAACACGACTTGACCCAGCCCAACCCACTCAAACATCGAAGCCATGAGGGATAAAACAGAAAATGGGTCGCAAGAACGTGCACATGGCACATGTTTGATCACAACTTAGCATTTTTTATATGGCCTCCCTCACACGATTCGACCCAAACGTGCTTCCTGTGGTAGCCTCACACGACACGACCCAACCCGCCTGAACGAAGGCACTAGGGGGAAAACTAAAAGGGATCGCACAAATGTGCACAAGGCACACAGGCAGTCATAACTGAGCATTTTTTATATGGCCACCCTCATAGGACCTGACCTGACCCGACCCTCCCCAACCTATTTCCTTGGGCACTCTCACACGACCCGACCCGCTTGAACGTGTTTCCCTCAGAACCCTCACACGACCTGACCTGTCCCGACCCTCCTGAACGTGTTTCCTTGGGTGCCCTCACATGAAACGACCAGACCTAACCTGCCCAAATGTGTTTCCTTAGGTTCCCTCACACGAACCAACCCAACTTGCATGAACACGTTTCCTTGGGTGCCCTCACATGACCTAATCCGAACCTACATGGCCCACCCGGACACATTTCCTTGGGGGCCCCCACACAACCTAACCCAACCTGAGCCACCCGAATGAATTTCCTTGGTCTCCCTCACATGACACGACCTGACCTGACCCGGCCCGCCCAAATATGTTTTCCTAGGTGCCCTCACATGACACAACTCCCGGCACCATCACATGACCTGACACTACCCGACCCAGAAGTGTTCCTTGAGTGCCCTCACATGACCCGACCCGCTTGAACGCATTTCCTTGGGTGCCCTCACAGTATGGCACGACTCAACCTGAACGCGTTTCCATGGGCACCATCACACAACCCAACCTTCTTGAACGTCGATTAAGGCACGAGGGAGAAAACTAAATACGGGTCGCACGAACGTGCACAAGGCACACTGTCAGTCACAACTTAGAATTTTCTTATATGACCTCCCTCACACAATCCAACCCAAATGCATTTCTTGTGGCACTCCCATACGGCACTACCAGACCCACCCGAATGAAGGCACGAGGGAGAAAACAAAAAACAGATCACACAAACGTGCACAAGGCACACGAGTGGTCGCAACTTAGCATTTTCAATACAACCACCCTCACATGACCCAACTCAACCCGACCCGCCCGAACGTGTTTCCTTGGGCACCCTCACACGACTCGACCTAACCCCACTTGCCCGAATCCATTTTACTAGGCGCCCTCAAAAAACCCGACCTGACTCGCCTTGACCTGCCTGAATGCATTTACTTGGGCACCCTCACACAGCATGACCCAACCTGCCCCATCCAAATGCATTTCCTTAGGTGCCCTCACATTACCCGACCCAACCCACATGAACGCGTTTCCTTGGGTGCCCTCCCACGACCCGACCCAACCTGAACCGACTCGGCCTGCCCGAACGCATTTCCTTATGCACCCTCACTTATTCTGACCTGACCCGACCTGCCTAAACATGTTTCCTTAGGCGCCCTCATATGGCACGACCTGACCTGACCTACCCCGCCCAAACGCATTTCCTTAGGCTCCCTCACATGACCCGACCTTACCAAATGCATTTCCTTAGGCACCCTCATAGGACCTGACCTCACACGACTCAACATAACACAACCGGACTTGACCAGACCCAATCTGAACCAACCTAATCCTCTCATGTTTGGATAAGTTCATCACAAGTCCAACATTTGGAGCATGTTTGTCACAAATCCGACATTTGGATAAGTTTCGACATTTGGAGAATTTCATCAAAATTCTGACATTTGGAGCATGTTCATCGATATTCCAACCTTTGGATCACGTTCGTCATTATTCTGATGATTGGAGAAGTTTGTCACAAGTCTGACGTTTGGAGAATTTTGTCGCTACTCCAATGTGTGGAGCGATTTCGTCGCTATCACAACGTAGGTTGAGTTTCGTCGCAAGTTGGACGTTTGGATGTTTCGTCTCTATTCTGATGTTCGGAGAGTTTCGTCGCTTTTTGACACTTTTTGGCAGGATTAAAAAATTTGAGAATAAGTTGGGAACTTTTCAAAAATACGTCAAAACTCTCAGAACTAAAGTGTTATAAAATTGACCATATGTACTACTATCTCTTTCTCCAACTACTACTGGAAGGGAGGTATGACCCCCTTATCTCATTAACTAGCCACTACTGGAAGGGAAATAAAACCTCCTCATCTTATCACCAGCTCCTAGTACTAGCAAGAAGCTTTGACTTCCACATTGAAGGCTCCAACCCTCAGAACCACTACAGACCATGTTTCATAAATTTTCACATTGGATCCAACAACTTTTAATTCAACACAACTTATAGATCAATTGAAACAACCATCAAACAAATTCAAACATAACAGTGAGATCACTCTAACCAAACCATAGAACTAAACCCAGACTTCTGCATCAACACATAGAATCAACTACAACCATCATCATTCATAATATAAATGTATACACTACTTTAATTACGGAAACCCGCATGTATACGCACTTTTCTGTGGAGCAACCTACATATAGATCTTAATATACTAAGATTAGATTTCTTACCAGACTTAGAATAGGTCAAAGATATTCATAAATATTTTTCTAGTTTTACAGAGCCCTCATACAATCAGCAACATCCATCATTTTCAATCAACCAATCACTGATCTTTATACATAATCAACTAGCAGCATAATCAGTATTCAAACAATCTAGATCTATATGTAGACATCATTAACAGACAACATAAATACAATAAAATTGATCAGACATTTCCTTCATAAATCTTCATTAAAACCCTGGCTTGCATACGTGCCTTCCATAAGAAAAATCTGTGACTGTACGTGCTTCTTCCAAAACCAGCTTCTGTATATATTTCACTGAATATATATGTGCCTTTGCTAAGTCGGGCCCAAGTGTATACATGACTTCCAAGTGACGAAACTACATATAGATCTGTAAATAATTCAGGACTATGCAACACTTCAAAACAACAAACCTTCTCAGATCTTACCCTTTACTTCAACAAACTTGCACTAGACCACTGATCTAAACAACTCATAAGAAAATCATGCAAATACATAGTGATTTCAGGTATAGAGAGCTTGATCCAGCATTGTATTCATGAGTTCATCATAATATCAAATCTATCTATTGATTATATCCCATTCCATGCATATATACTTTTGATTGACATATTCATTCCATTCACATTCATATGCACACTTAGCACTATGATCTTCACCTCCTTATATAGTTTGAGCCTTAGCCAATACCATGAGCCAAAACCACACAAGTTTCAATGGTATTATTGAACAGGATCAAATAACCATTACTATGCTCAATATTGTGCACTAATACCATGGTAAGGACACTTGGTATTATAGAATTAGTGCACTAGATCATACACGACTTTGCTTCTTTGTACCCACCTGTATATGTGACTTTGTCTTTACCAACTCGTGTATAATTCCTAAAATATGTACTTTATCCATATTCTTTTTATGATATATAAAGGTTCTGTCCCATCTTTCTGAAAATATGTTCCATCACTTTTCCACCTCTAAGCTTATCCAGAACCAATATAATTGGTATTTTACAAGTGGGTTTCCCTCAAGGACAACACATGCAATCATAATCATTAGGGGAATTTTTAGGTCTAAAATGGGCCTCCTAAGAAAAATTTACAAGAAAAATAAACTTTATAAGAACTAATAGGATTCAATATGATGAAGTCAACCATGGGGGATGATTCACCATTTTTTAAGTAAAAGGGTAATAAGATAAAAAAAATAATAAAATAATAAAACTACTTTTTCAACTCATATTTTCAACTTATCTCCCAAAATTGTACTCAAATTTCGAGCGGGACTACTCATTGGATGAAAATTTTAATTCATCTTATGCTCTCTCTTATCTTGTAGCTCATGCCATTTCACCTTCTTTCTCATTATATAACGATACCTATGGTATTCTTTATTCCTATGGAACAACTATATCAACAAACTAAGATGGATTCTTATCTCAGCCTCGTCTTCATACTATTCGTCATTCATCTTCCTTCCCATGCCATTTTCTTTGGCATCTTTCTTCTCTCTTCTTTTGATGTGGCTTCTCTCTAAACCTTTGATATGACTATCAGTAGTCATCTTCTTCTCCATCTCTATGTGTTTCCTCACACTTACTATGACCTGCACTAATACTCTACAATAGAAGTTCTCTTTCACCTTGCTATAACTACCTCACCAAGCTGCTCTTTATTACTTGGTGTTTTGGAAATACTGGTTCTCTATCTGGAACCTTCTAAGATTTCTTCTCTGATCCTAGGCTTCTACACTAAACTCATCTTCTCTTGAGAACACTCAACTACTCTCTTATATTTGAATCCTAAGCTAGAACAATCAAATTTTTCCACACCATTCTTTCTCTAGAATTCTTTGCCGGCTTCTGTCAACACCGCTTCAAAGTTGTGATATACTAGATAAGATACTCCTCAATTGCTGTTACCTACACTTCAAACAATGTTATAAATAAAGACCATTAGAATGTCATATCTTAAAATACATTCTCCTGGCTATCAATTATATTTCAAAATCTTGTTGATCCCAAAAGTTCATGGCCACTCTAAATGGTTCTTCTCAGCTTCCTTCTATGGCTGATATAGCCTCTTTCCATTTCATGTAACTTCTTCTCCAAAAGTAGATTTACTTATTATCAAGAACTTCCTTGTCCTCATAAATCTCTAATATTCTTCTTATACTACATATAAAGTATTTTAATCAACAAAACCTCCTCTACAGACCTCCTGACTATATTCTCTATCCAAAAGAGCCTTCCCATTTTGATACCAAAAATGATGGTAGTTCCATACCCTTGCCCTTATCTAAGGATCTCTTATGCTATTGCCTCCTTAACATTCCCTTAGATTTCCTTTACACTTCTTAAAACGTTGGTTACAATTAGTTGCATTTGACCATTTCATTTTGTACCCTTTGATCAACACATAGTTGGGGCTCTTATTAAAATTGATAATGATGGGTTTAGATCATCTCTTTGATAAGTATGACACCATGTTTCTCTAAGAATTCATACTAGATCTCAACATCCACTTTATGACTTTATCGTGCTTTATACTTGTTATAGGTCAATTTCGACACCATTCCCAATGACCTGGTTAATTGGAAATCGTCCCCAGGACCGATGAATAGGGTCTATCTTCCCCTATCATTTCAGTTGCTACATGCCCTAACACAAAGAACAAGAACAAATCATCTATGAATTCCATATGCAAGGTTTCCAAGATTTGAAGTTTATATTATAACACCTATGATCTCACCAACACAGTCTCTCAAGGGGATAAGTGCATTGCATATGCAGGTACCTCCATTAAAAGGTGCTATGAAAAGCAGTTACCGACACTCAAGGGTGCGTTGGTCATTTGGGAGCAATATTCTCATTGTTCCAGAATCTCCACTTGGCCAGTGTCTTCTAGAAGAGTGCATATGTGTCAAACTTTGAATCCATGTGTCCATTTGATACCTTTGAGACTGGGAACATGTCTTGCCTATTATTAGAAAGTCTTTGATTGTAAAATTTCCTTCAGCTCCTCTATAAATTGAGCACAGATCCTAGTGCTTGGGAAGGAAGAATTTTAGTAGAGAAATGCTGGTGGAATTTCAATTGAGGAGTTGATTTGTGTAACATGCTGCTAGAGAGATGTGCATTGTGATGAGGCTAGGATGCTGCTGGAGATGGTGACATCAAATCAATCACTGGGTTGTAACATCCCCTTCTATCCATTAATAAAGATTGCTGCTTACTTTCCCACATATGTATCTGTATAATCTTTTGTATTTCATATTATGAATTCTTATTTGATGTATATGATTCATGTTTCATTGATTTAACTGAATAACTTGAATAGACATCTGTATATTGCTTTCTCTTTATTTTTAGTGTTCATTCTTGCAGGAAATATTTTGGCGATCTAGCTTGGATTTGAAGCTACAGCAAGAGCGATAGAAGGAGAATTGGAAGTGCTTGGATTCCAAGTAATTTTCTTGATCTGTTCTATGTGTCTATTTACTGTTAGGAAAAGTAGTTGTAAATTCTTTAACTTGTTGTTCTAGATAAGCACCACATCTAGGGAATAATGTTTTATCCATAATCCATAATTCCGCATAACAAATTGGCAACTCCACTGGGGAGTTTACCCTTCATCCTTGGTGTATTTGCCTTTTTTTATTTACCTAGTAGCATTTACCCTGAAAGATTAGGCTTTTTGAAATCAAAATTTGCATTAGAAGTGTGTTAAATAGTTGAGTTTTATGTTCTCTGCTGAGCCCAACGCATTGTTGAACAGGACACAGTGCTTTGCATAGCACTCTCTCCCACTCAGGGGTGCATTTTAGAGCACTGTCTCTCACTTGGGGGTGCTTTGCAGAGCACTGTCTCCCACTCAGGGGTGCTTTTTAGAGCACTTTATCCCACTCAGGGGTGCTTTGCAATGCACTTTCTCCCCTTAGACACTGCTTTGTCCCCTAAGCTAACCAAATTCCCTTTGAATTTTTCATTGCAATTTTATTCAGCTGTTTGTTTGCTATGTTTTCAATTGCCTGATACCTCATAGAGACCAGTGACTTTACCTGATTCTTCCTCCTTTGAAAAGTAAGTTTGTTCAATGTCTCTTTAAGTGTTTTTCTTTATCATTGACAAATAAAATTCAAAGTATTTTTATTTCTGCATTAGATCCATTTGTTTTCGTAAATGAAATTATCATTAAATTCTTCTTTTCCTGTCGAAAAAACTGTAGTTCCATTCTTCATTTTTCCTAAAAGAGAAATTGTTGTTAAATTCATCGTTTCTCAAAGAATAAATCATTTGTTTTTGTTGATTTGATGCATATAGTTTCCTTTTTACATTCACATTAAGGGGACTAAAAAATAAAAACCTATATTTTCATATAGTGAGTTGTGTGTTTTACATAGGAACAAATTAGGAAAGCTGCATATTAGTTTGCACTCATTGGTTGTTTTCTCTCAAATTGATTGCTCTTTCCCTCTAGTAGCTAGGATTTTCATTGAAAAAACTAAAAGTGAAAAGATTGCTTATCATTTTAGTTTGCATTTTAGGAATTTCCAATACATCATCGTGGTGAACCTTGAAAGGAAAATTGATAAACAAGATCAACTTAAAATTTATCTCAATTTACCTAACAAAGCATTGGAACCATAACGATAACATTTATAAGGTCTAGACTAGAGACGTGTTCTGGCATCGTAAAAGATAGCAGTTGTCTTTAATTTTCTACGATACATTCCGAGCATGATACCTCACTCCACATACGAAAGTATATCATATCTCGTTCACGTACTTTCAGGTATATCAGGTGGTGTTATAGTACGAAAAGTATAAAGGGGTGCTCTCACTATGCAGTTTCTCATTAGACAATGCTAATATGGACTTGCCAGCCTCCATGTACCTTCGGGTATATTTGGGAGGAAAACTTTAGGTTGCTATCCATCCATAGTGAACTGAGTCGACTGCCTTGTAAATTATGATACACAGAACACAACATTCAGGGAGATTGCCTACCCATACTTCTTGTTTCGCTAGGAGGTATTCTGCAGTTCACAGTTTCTTGGTAGACCTTTTGTCTAGCATTACCCTGTTATTTTGTTTATTTTTTTTGGTTAAAATAAATCAGTCATCGTGGAAGAACAAAATCCTTTTCCCCGTCGTTCGTGTAGACTTGCATTGAAACCACCTTTACCACCAGAAGTTACTTCTGGTCAACGGAGGCGATATCACTCTATCGAAACCAATACTATCAGTACCTCTGGTGAAGCATCATCTTACCATATACCAGAGTTGATACAAGTTGTTTCTACAAATCATGTTTCATCTACTATTGTCGAGATGGAGTCTTCACAATTACCCATGGTCACGATCCATCCAATCAGTGAGACCATACCTCCCGAACCCAATGTTGTTCAACCGGAAGTTGATCCGGATCCCATCATGCTTTAGGGGGAAGCTATTATTGGTCAAACTAGACATCAACCCCAGGACCAATGAAATAGGGTCTATCATCCCCTTATATTTCAGTTGCTATATTCCCTAAATGGAGAAGAACTTGATCTTGAAGTCGAAAAACTGGAAGTTGCTTCTATATTGGTCACTCCACAATCTATTGTAGCCATTGAGTCTCCCATATCGTGCAGTCAAACACCTGAAATATACTTTGGGCCTGACGGCGAAGTTCTTCGACCTAGTTTGATTTCGATTAAAGAAATACCACAAAACAAGAGACCTTTAACTCCAACTCATTTTCGGTAGGAGATTTACCTATAGGAGTCTTTTCTCAATCACCTTCCTCTTCTTTTTTTGATCCTATTTTACTTCGAGTTCTCGTAGATTCTATAGGGTATACATTGGGTCATTTGACCATGGATGAGATAACATCCCAGACTAAACCATCTATTTCAGCTGCGACAACATCTATTTTTGCTTCATATTCGATGTTTTGTCCATTGAATTCACCCATGCCATCATTTAGAATCCTATATGGTTCCTCCCTTATGATTACTGAATAGCTTGATCCTTTATTCACATCTTCAATGCAATATCAAGTTGGTCCCATGAGTTATTCCCCTTGGTGGCCAGTGATTTCACAGAAATTACCCTCTGAAATTACAAAATTCAATGAAAACCCTAGAGAATACCCATCAACGCATGGTATAACTTATCATTTGTGGTGCTCATCAAACTCCTTAAATGATGACTCCGTTAGACTACGTATTTTCCATCTCACACTCACTAGTCCAACTGCACAATGAGGATGGTTCTTTTCCTGTGTCAACCTCGTTAAAAAATGAAACAGATTTTGAGGATAGTTTATTTTTCTTGTGTCAACCTCGTTAAGAAATGAAACAAGTGCCTATGAGGATAATTATTTTTCCTTGTGTCAACCTCATTAAAAAATGAAACAAGTGCCTATGAGGATGGTTCTTTTATTGTGTCAACCTCGTTAAAAAATGAAATAGGCCATGAGCATAGTTCCTTTTCTTGTGTCGAGCTCGTTAAAAAATGAAACAAGGTTCCATGAGCATAGTTCCTTTTCCTGTGTCAAGCTCATTAAAAAATGGAACAAATCCACTCCTAATTACGACGAGTCTTCCATATGATCTCGTAAATGAACCTTCATTCCATCCAGCTATTAGTAACCAATAGTTTACTTAGGTGAATCAAATGAAGCTTGGGGGGCATATTCTCTTGCAGGGGGAATTCAAAACATTCTTACTAATTGCACGCAATCAACAATTGAAGTTCGTGGAAAAAAATAGGTTCAAAGCTCCAAAATGAAAATGGTAACTTTCAAATGGTAAAAATGAATGGTATATCTTTTTTAATTAGTCATTTGATTATTTTCAATGAAAATCTATTGCTATGACTATGGTTTTATTATATTTTTATCATGAAACAGGTATTTTTAATCCATTTGATGTTTTTCTAAAAAGGTTTTACAGCTGATTAATAGATCAGTCATGCAGATTTATTTCAAGAATGATTTGACCACAAAGCATAATTTTTATCCTTATTTTTTGAGCTTTGTTAAAAACGAAAAAGGACTTAAAGCACACTTCTATCTCTTTTTCAAGATTTGATAACAGCAAAAAAGGAACCCCTAGAGTCTTCTTTCAGCTCTTTTCAGACTTCGATGATGTGAAATTATTGTCGAGCACTTGTCTTTTCGAGCTCGTAAAAGTAAATGAATTGATATATACTCAATATAAGTTTAACACTTTTTCGACGTAAGATAGATTATTTACGATAAAGGAATACCTTGGTCAAACATGACTAAAGAGGTTCTCTCAGATATTATTTTACACTTTTTTGGATCTGAGTGACAACTTTACAAAAAGGTACTTATGGATTTTCCTTTTCGTCCTCTTGGCTGTCACTATCGTTAGGCTCGTTAAAACATAAAATAGCAATGGGCTTGTCGATCATGGCAAGAATTGAGTCTCATTCATCGCTAGACTCGTTAAATTATTAAATAATGATGCATTATTTGCCTGAAGGGTTGAATTATAGATCAAGAATATGTTATCCTCCTCAAGCTTGTTAAAAAATAAAGAGGTACTAGTCGACAAATGACCATGGAAAATTTGGGAAACAGAACAAAACTTTTTACGGTTGCAGGTCGCTCTTGAACATGACACTTCACTCCATCACCATTACTGTTTGGGTTGGGTAATATTCTTGACGGTTAATTCATACCTATGGTACATCATACTTTTACTTTGGTTTTGAGTCAATGCCGCCAACTCGTCTCAGTGTCACTAATATGTTCAAGAGAAGTCATCGAGTGAATAATCATCCTTCTGCAATACTCATAAACCTTCATCCTTATGAAATTCATCCCTGAACATTGCTATATCAAGTCATACCTTTGTCTCCGAAATCAGTAACTCCTGTTTCGCAATAAGGTGGCTTCCTGTCGATGAAAAATAATTATCTAGGAAGTTTACTTAGAAACATCATATTCCAGTACCATGAGGCTTGTTACAGCATCAACAAGATCCTCGCTTCCGGATTTTTGACCGAAATATTTTGTTTGGTGTTCGACATAAAATCATCTATTCACGCCTTATGAAATGTACTGCAGTGCCTTGAGGGACATTGACATCAATGGTGGTTCTCTCATGTTTGTTAATAGCTCACATCATGGGTTGGTAATCAAACGATGTATTCCCATCCTCAACTACAAATCATATATTTTCATGGCTAGACTTGTACCCGAATGATCGAGTGAACGAGATAAGAAGACCCCAGATATAGTTTCAGCCATCCGGGCTATGATTTCAGGATTTTTGTACACATCATCTGCACGGTGACCTTACATACAAATCATCATCCAAACATGGGCCTATATCTGTAGGCATGTCTGTATTGGGCAACTTTCCAATATAGACGACTTTCTAAATTATGTACATGTTATTAGATATTTTATGTGCTGAGTATGGGAATGCCTTCCCTTAGTAATTTATGATCAAGAGGATATATCATGATGTAATGTATTGTAATATTGATGCAGGTCGCCACTCTGCCTCATCTCCAACCCATCACAGTGTAAAGCATCTTAATCAAAATATCTTTATTATTATTCTGACTTCATGCTTTAGGGGGAAATTGTTATAGGTCCATTTGGACACCATTCCCAATGGCTTGGTTAACTGTAAATCATCCCCAGGACCAATGAATAGGGTCTATCATCCCCTATCATTTCAGTTGCTACATGACCTAAGATAAAGAACAAGAACAAATCATTTATGATTTCCATCTACAAGGTTTCCAAGATTTGAATTTTATATTATAATACCTATAAGCTCACCAGCATAGTCTCTCATGGGGCTAAGTGAATTGCATATGTAGGTACCTCCATTCAAAGGTTCTTTTCAAAGCACTTCTTGACACTCAAGGGTACGTTGGTCATTTGGGAGCGAAATTCTCATTGTTTCGGAATCTCCACTTGGTCAGTGTCTTCTAGAAGAGTGTATATGTGTTAAACTTCGAAGCCATGTGTCCATTTGATACCTATGAGACTGGAAACATGTCTTACCTATTATCAGAAATTCATTTATTGTAAACCTACCTTCAGCTCCTCTATAAATTAAGCACATATCCTAGTGCTTGGGAAGGAAGAATTTGAGTAGAGAAATGCTGGTGGAATTTCAATTGAGGAGTTGATTTGTGTAACATGATGCTGGAGAAATGTACATTGTGATGAGGTTGGGATGTTGCTAGAGATGGTGACATCAAATCAATCACTGGGATGTAACCTCCTCTTCTATCCATTAATAAATATTGCTGCTTACTTTCCCACATATATATATGTATAAGCTTTTGTCTTTCATATTATGAATTCTTATCTGATGTATATGGTTCATGTTTCATTGATTTAACTGAATAAATTGAATAGACATCTATATATTTCTTTCTATTTGATGTTTAGTGTTCATTCTTGTAGGAAATATTTTGGCGATATAGCTTGGATTTGAAGCTATAGCAAGAGCGACATAAGGAGAATTGGAAGCGTTTGGATTCCATGTAAGTTTCTTGATCTCTTTTGTGTGTCTATTTAATGTTAGGAAAGGTAGCTGCAAAGTATTTAACCTGTTGTTCTAGATGAGAACCACATCTAAGGAATAATTTTTTATCTGTAATGCATAATTCCGCATAACAAGACTTTTGTGATCCCTCGCCTTCCTTCTTTCCTGGACTGTTGCTATACGACTTTGGTATTTTCCTCTTTAGATATTACACCTCTGATTTTATGGCATTATCTTTGTTTCTGACTGGATTTTCACAAATCGAATTGTTTCCTTTTATTTTCATTGTTGATATATAATGATCAATGATCAAATACTCCTGAGATAAATGCATTCTTCTTCAGTCTATTCATCATATCTCCAAGTCTTTTCCATATCATTCAATCTCTATCTTGTTTATTTAATACACAAAATTAAACATAATAAGGGAAATATAAGAAATATAACAAAATCGAATCTCACATGCAGAGATAACAAACATATAATTAAGTATAATTTTCACATACATGGGAATGCATAAAATATAAAATCATAAATCTATTCAATTTTATCACTCAGTCATTACAATCAAGGCATCTGGCTGGCCCAATTCTTCCTCAGTTGGTCACCTCCCATTCACAAGAATTACAATTTATAAAATATACATCGCAGTGGATCATTTGAGATCCACCATTCTACCCATATACCTCTTAACGCTTCTCTAGGATCCCTTGAGGATCTCAACAATTTGTTAACAAGGCAGATTACATGGCACTTCAAAAGTCCGATCATGGACTTCTTTAGGTTTTAATTACAAACATAGCTGACCACAATGGTCTGGCATGATTTTATTTTTCCGACTTTGTTAAAATGCATGAAAATTTAAAATTTTGTAATAATGATAACAATAAGGATGATATCATAGTAGATTTGTTCCAATCTCTCCAATATCTTTCTATGGTTTTATTCCTCCTCCATTTGGCCATCTCTCTCTCTGCCCGTAGGACTATAATAAAATCCTTTTTAACCAATTGTGCCTAAAGCTCACAAACAGAAAACCTTACAGACTTGTAGTCAGTCTCTTAATAAGAGAAATTGTTTCTAAAAAGAGGAATATTAACCTATCGTATCTATAAATCTTGAAATTGATTACTATATAGATGGGATCTATTTCTAGATTTTCCTTTGATTTGTAGTTCCCTTTGATCGTATCTATGGGCGTATCACGCTGTTAAATTTTGACCAAGTACTTTGACCATTGTTTTATGCACTATCTGGAAGATCTAGGCGTGATTGAGGAAACACATCAGCACAACAACCCTTTGTTCCTCGAAACCTATGTTCTCATTCTCCATAATGACAGCTTGATGTATGAGAATTGTGGAGGTGAGAACACGAACCAAACTGTTGGAACAAGAATAGGAACTAAACTGTGGCAATAGGAACTGAACCATTGGATAAGGAACATAACTGGTGGAATAGGACCCCTCTTTGGTAAAGACATTTGACCAGCTAGGTCAATATAAAAAATCGTAGTTTAATGCTCCTACATCAATAAATAATTAAAAAGAAAGAAAAAAACCAACAAATTAATTGATAATTTATTAAATAATAATAGATTAATAATCTATATTTTAAAAGATTAATAGTTAAACACATTAATAATAGTAGAATAATAATTAAATATAAAAAGGTAATATACAAATTAAATAATTAGAATTATGAAATGTTCGAGAGGTACTTAAAAACTTAATTAATACATTAATTAAATAATTAATTGCCAAATTCAGTAATTAATATATATAATTTATGATATGTATCATTAATTAATTAATAAATTAGTTAATAAATTCGCAATTAAGAATTGTTACCCTACACCGAGGGGACTCTTCCAATGAGATTCCTCTACTCAAACAACTAAGAATCAAGATTGACAGAAAGATAACAGATTTATCTTTCCTAAAAAATTGTAGAGATGATACATTAATTAATTGAATTTGTAACATTAATTAATCGATTTATTATATTAATTTATTTCTTAAAATATCAAATTAACTATATTAATTAATTGATTAATTGATTTAATTATTAATTAATTAATTAATTAATTTATAAACGATAGTAATTAGTTGATTTGGTTAATAATAATATTAATTAATTTGTTAAAAAAAATATATTTAATGATACCTATAATAAATTAATTATATTAATTAATAAATTTTGTAATTAATTATTTAATTGGAAAAATAAATAATTAACTAATAATACTAATTAGTTGATTTGGTTATTAATAATCTGAATTAGTTTGTTAACTAGTTTATTAATTAATTAATGATACCTATAATAAATTAAATATATTAATTAAACAATTTGGTAATTAATTATTTAATTACCTTAATTAATTAATTAATGATATTAATTAAGTTAGATCTAAGACTTTTGTGATCCATAATGTAAATAAAAGAACTTTCGGATTAATCACATCATTAGGATTAGGTTGATATTTCGAACCAGATAATGTGGTTCATCCTCGTGCACATTTAATAATTCTAATTGTTTAATTTTATATCACTTCTTTATATTTAATTATGATTTTACTATTATTAATGTTTTTAATTATTAATTTTTAAAATATATATTATTAATCTACTATTATTTAATAAATTGTCAAATAATTAGTTGATCTTTTTTTCTTTTCTTTTTAAATTTTTTATTTGCACCTCCTCTTTTATCCTTTCTCTCATCAAGATTTCTCTTGATGATCGGTTCTGATGTGGACAACCCATCATTAGGAGAATATATATATCTATATTGACAAATATTGAAGATACATTAAAAAGTGTTTTGAACATGATTTTTAATGTATCTTCATTTTTCGTTAGTGTGGGCCTCCTAAAAAGTACACATAATGGGTACTCATTGGATGCAAAATTTAATTCCATATCCAACGAGTGTTTACACTTGAAACTTGAGTAAACATGTAAGAATATAAGCCAAAAATAAAACTAAAAAAAACAGTGTTTTTTTTATTTTCCCTCCAAAATATTTACATGTACCTCTTTTTAAATTTAAAGGAACTTCATTTGTTTACATATTTTGTAGGTGAATATTTCATGGGTAATTTTAGGCTGAAATTTCCTCTAATGGATAATTCAAACATCTAGGCATAGCAAGTGCAGAATACCCTCACTATTTAGTATTTTTTTCTTTTAGTTTAACCTTGGGACTATTCTATAAATTCTCATGTTTCAAAATTTAAGTAAGTACCAAAACTCGTAGCTTCTAGCCATAATTATTATGAAAAAATCTCTGTAAACTTTATTAATGTGAGAAAGCAGGAGTTAAAAAGGGTCTCCTTTTTTTATACTACAACGGTCTTAGTCTTAGAAAAAAATCAAGGTGGCTAGGGTTGGCTTCCATTCGATCTCAGAGTGTTGCACCAAAAACTAAATGGTAAATATGGGTTCTCACTAAAAAATAGAAATGCACCATGGTAAAATATCATTAGATACAATAGTCACATCTAAGCACAAAAGTATGATTAGGGTTCTATTAGCTTTGAAAAATGTGATTTGAAATACCGTTGTTTTGGAAAGTAGGACTCATTGTTTTCAAGAAAATTTTGAAGGCATGGAATGTAGGGTTCAGCCATATTTCGTGGAATTATCATAGCCTTAGAAAATTTTGGGATGTGTGATGTAACAAGCATTTGGTGATTCAAGATATCAAATGATGCATTGGTTATGATCCCTAGGTTGGGATGGGACAAGTTGTCTAAAAAGGCCTTGACCGTTGGAATCACTTGTGGATGCAAATAGAAAGGAAGTATTAAATGTGGAATGAAATCCCATCAAAGGGATGTTCCAATCTAGTAACAAACGGTTGGTATTCATGGAGAGAGGTCTCTAAAAATAGTCCTTTATAACAATCAAAATGTAGCATACTAAAGATAGTTCATTTATTGAGTTGGAAAACTAATTCAAAGAGATCAAGTGGGGGCAAGGCCCAATTAAGAGAAATAAGGCATGCCCTAATGGAAAATCTACAAATCGCTATAATGTTGTAAGAATAATGGTACAGCCTAATGGTACCATGTAGTAAAGAAATTTTGAGCTTCTTCTTGTACATCAACTTACACTAGTACCTTCTTATTTCTAATTTTTAATGGTTTTAAGCAATATTTTGTTGGTTATTACTAAAAAGAATCACCATAGTTACTTTGTAATATATTGAACCCTTAAGGAGCAAAAATATTGGTAGGTGTAGATTTAGAGTTCACATCCATGACATCAAATACAGTTACATTTACTAAGCGGCCCTCAACGTTATCAATATCATATTCTTTGGTTTATCAATAATTGATAAATGCTCCACGTATCTATCTTGATTTAGTATAACACTTGAAAGAAAGATTTTTACCTTAGCTCTTGGTGGTAAATATCTGTTATTTTGTACATAATAATCTTCTCTAAACAAAACAAACATATATATTTCTTTATGATTCTATAAATATGTCTCTTTTGGATCAAGAAAAGGTTCATATTTCATATTTTCATGATGGTCATATGGTCCACCAATTATTTTAAGGTTTGGGCCACTTCCAAAGGAAACCATAACATCATTATATAAGTGGTGTACACAATTTTTTTTTACTCAAAACCTTCCTTTGGATATGCAATATCTTCCTTCCCTTCATCATTAGTTATGTCAAGTTTCATGAAATCACATGAAGGAACATCCTTGTTTTCATGGGCTTTTTGCATAGGCACTTGAGTAATCTCATCAAATTCTAAAACTTTAGCTTAATCTTCAAATAAATTTACACGCATATCTTTATCATTAGAGATTTCTTCCACACCAAATCCTACACTTATATAGTGTTCCTCACACGAGCTACTGAAGTTCCTCAAGATGTCTAAGCTTGAATTTTGTTGTTTAAAAAAGGAAATTTCAGTTGACATTCTAAAAAATTGTTCACATTATTGTCCCATTGACAAGACTGGTTAAGTTATCAGCCAAGGAATTCTCTTTTGCAGCAAATTAGGAAAGTTTTTTCAAGTTATTGGCAACAACATTAGAGTAATCAAAACCCGTGTCATTTCCCATAAGATGTTTCCGAGAATCCTATTTACTATTTGATGGGTTGATATTACTTTCATTGGAGGAATATGTGTTTTAATTTATATTCCTGTCAATTAAAATTTCATCACCAATGAGCTACACGTTTGAGTAATGACCCTTATTCAGATCAGTTTTAAGAGAACCTATGTTGTAACTAAGGACTAGAAAGTGATATTTTTCAAAGTAGTTACCTGAAAACTTACTCCTACCCAAATCTGGTACCTCTTTTTATCCTTTGGAATAGTATACACATCATCACACTTTGGGTCATTAGCTACATAAAAATGGTAGTTTTCTCCCAAAACTTGGATGCCATTATCTTCGTGGGGGTGCAAACTAGCCTATTTTGAAATTGCTCCATCTTCCTTTACACAACCAAACTCAACAGGGGTTTCTATAATGTTCTCCTTTGAATAAAATTCAATTTGAACAACAAATGCATCGTGATCCATAATGAACTCAGGAAGATGTTCTTCAATATTTTGATGAGGGTTTTCATTGACAAAAATGAAGAAGAGGCCTCTCCAAGAGTCAGGTATCATGGAATTATCCAAATTACATGCTAACAAAATTTGAGAATTAAAATACAATATTTTGTCAAGCATATCATAGTACGATAAAAAAATATTGAATTTTTCTAAACTTCATGTTTTTAATTACAACAATAGCTACTATTAGCATGCCAATTATTTGACATACCTCAAAAATTATAAAATTCCTCAAACTGAAGAAGATTTTCAAAGATTTTCATATTGTGTGCATTGTTCCTTGCATTTTTCTCATTTCCTTGGTGGGAAGTGGGAAAAAGAAGTTTCTAGGGCATATGGTGCATACAACTCATATATCAAAGTTTCAAGCTAATATGCAGCATTGGGCTCTGCTACACTATATGACCATCTGAGCTCAGGATTCAGAGATGTTTATGCATCAGAAATGGGAAGTGACTGGGGCAATGGAAACTCATGGCGTCTACATGGAACCGATGCTATGATTTGAGGATATTTGTATGGCATGGTCAATCATGGTGTAGGGTATGGTTCAAGATGTTTTCTGGCCCACTGCCATGAGGCATGGGTAAGAATATTTTTGGTTGAATGCTTTCACAAGAGGAAAATGTTAGATATCTTCATCAATATTTCTAAAATTTTTCCACTTTTGTAGATTTGAATGTGCCAAAGGTAAATAATATATGATACCTCATTATACATATTCTAAGTATACAATGAATTGTTTTAAGGCATGTTGATCACCCCTCTTGTTATATTCAATAAGGATGTGAGGAGGTTGGGACAAAGAGGCTTTGGTTTTATGACATTTGTTGAGGATGGATTAGAAGATATTGTGGCATGAACGTCACATGAAATTATTAGCCAACAAGTAATTTTAAATAAACACAACAATATTTTGGAATGTGATTTCTATAGTAAATTAAAATGTGTTTTATGTTAGATCTGTATTACAAATTGTATATGTTAATTTTCCATATTTCTCTAGTATTATTTGTACCTTCAACTTTTTCTTGTTTTATTTCTTCTCTTATATGACTTTCTTGAGTTTTTATAGACTTCATATGGAATATTCTTGTGTTTCCCTATCATATCATGATACCTTCTAACATACAAATAAATGAGGGTGATTTCTTCTAACATACAACTAAATGGGGGTGGTGTTGGGGAATATTGATAAAAACATTATGCTTTCTAATATACAACTAAATGAGGGTGGGGTTCGGGAATATTGGGAAAAACATGATGCCTTATAATATATAACTAAATGTAGAAAATATAACAATGGGATTCAAAAAAATCTTGTAATGTACTAAAACAAGATATTGAATCATTCTACAATTTGTAGAAACAAAACATGAACGCACAATCACATAAAAAGTAAGAGAAAGATACAATCAATCGCACAACACAAGATTTATCTAGGGAAAACAAAATGCCTAAAACCCTGAAATTTATATATTGTATAAATTCAAGGATCATGAAACAATACAATGATTTCTCTCTCAAGAGAAATTCTTGCACTATGCCAATTGTCTCACTCTGATCTTGGAAAAAATTGACAAATACATAGCCAATTATTCACCTCTACTCAGTGAACCTTTCTCACACATTCCTTAAGGAATTAAATCCCTATTAAATATGAAAATCCCTTGACTTGATTTTGTAATCCTTCCTAGGCCTAAAGCTAATTCTATAACTGGCCTGTACAATTTTCTAATTATACAATTGATAATTATCATCCCTTTAACCTAAGTATCGATTGCGCCTTCCTTAGAAATGACATGCAACAATAATTTATAGTGAATTAATATTTAACTGATTGATCACTACTTGTGAATTAAATCATATTTAATTCACTTGACCTCTCACTAGTTCATCACTAAGTTAGAACTAGTTAAACTCATTTTAACTCAATTTCTTGAGTTAAATAATTACAACTCACAAATAACTGTAACTGGACCCCTTTAAATCATGGTAGAACTATAAATGCATCCTATTAGGCCCTAAAATTGAATTTCATAAGCTAAGTTAGTCATTCTTACTTAGTTAACTAATACAACTTGTCATGAGATGAAATTACAATTTCTCCTCCAATTTAATTAAGGGAAAATTAAATCAGAAGACCCAGTTTGGGATTCCATTTCAACACTCCCTCTCAAGAAGAAATGAAATATTTTCTACCCCCATCCTATCTCTATGGAATTCGAATTTTCTTCTTGCCAGCGCCTTCATCAAGATGTTTTCATCCTGCTCCTCCATGGGAATGTACTCTAATGACATAATTTTCCTTTGAACCTAATATCTGATATGGTGATATCAGATATCAATATGCTTGGACCAATCATGGAATACTGTATTAACTAAGAGTTTGATGTGCCAACTCTAGTTATCACAATGTATCTATTGGATATGTGTTATATTCTTTCCACGACTAGTCACGCATGGGGGGGTCACAGGGGGGGCGATAGACACCCATGTACGTTGCGCCGGGCACACCAGGGGGGTCACAGGGGAGGCGGCAGCCCCCCCTATTTGGGGTCCAGGATAGCGCCCTGGAAAAACCCTTATTTTTCAGTGGGCGGACCTGCCCATGGTTTTGTGCATGGGTTTGCCCATGGGTTTGGGGCTTGATGGTTTTCGGCCCTTGTTATTTTGTATATCCGGTGAAGGGAACTAAGGTTATGTCCTAATCCAGGGTTAATGGATTGGGGTTTATGTATGCTTCAACATGTATATATATGTGTTGTAACAATAAAAGGAATATAATGAAAAATCAAGCTGGTCGTCCTGATTTGGGATCCAAGGGAAAATCTCTGTGTATATCTATTTTATGTTTTATGCTCTCGCTATTGTTTATAATCTGTTTTTAAGATTCGTTTGCAGATAATTTCTATACAAGTCTAAAACCTAAATTTGGTATCAGATTTGTTTCGGCTTCAAGGCGATGACTTTTCTACTGAGGGTTTTTTGCTCAGACCAGTGGTAGACCCTGTTCAATGGGAGATCTGCGGGATCGATTCTTGCAGTGAAAGAATATGGCGAGCAGTGGAAAGATATAGATTGAGAAATTTAATGGTCAGAGTTTTTAGTTTTGGAAGCTCAAGATGGAGGATCTGTTCGTGGATAAAGACTAGTGGATCGCGGTAGATCTAGGTACTAAACCAACCGCAATGTCAGATGAAGACTGGAAGAAGTTGGATCGGAAGGCGAAGAGCACAATACGGTTGTGTGTCTCAGATTCGGTATTTTTTAATGTATCTGGGGAAGCTACGACGAATAATTTGTCGGACAAACTTGGGACTTTGTACCAATCTAAGTCTCTAGTGAATAAATTGTTCCTACGGAAAAATCTGTATAACCTGAGGATGAAGGATGGAGACTCGGTGACAGAGCATCTGAACACCTTCAATACTGTGGTAAGTCAGCTATCATCTATTCATATTAAAATCTCAGATGAAGATAAGTGCATCATTTTGTTATGTTCTCTACTAGACTCGTGGGACAGTTTGGTTGTTACAATAGGTAGCAATACAACTACCTTGAATTTTTATAGCATTGTCTCAGCCTTGTTGTCGGAGGAAATGAGATGGAGAAATATGGAGGGTCAGAATGGAGATGCCTTATCTATACGAGGAAGGTTCTAGAACAGAAACAAGAATAAGGTTTCGATTGGGAGATCTAAATCTAGAGGGAGATTTAAATCTCCTGGAAAGTTTGTAAAGGTGTGCTGGAAATGTGGAAAGGAAGGGCACTACAAAAAGGACTACAGATCTAAAGCTCCTGAGAAAGGAAAGGGGTCTGATGATGCTCCTTCTGTAGAGGCAAAAACCACCTTGGATGAAGGTGGGGATGTGTATTTGGCTTCTTCTTCAAATACACATGTAGATCATGAGTCATGGTTGATTGACTCAGGTGCATCCTTTCACTTCACTCCTCATAGGGAGTGGTTCTGTGAGTATGAGAAATATGAAGGAAATGATGTCTTCTTAGGTGATGATAGGAAGGCCAGAATCATCAGACGTGGAAAAGTCAAGCTAAAGCTGCAAGGTGGAAGGATTAGAACACTTCTTGGTGTTCTTCACATTCCTGCATTGAACATAAATCTGATTTCTGTAAGCAAGATGGATGATGCAGGTGTAAGAACAGTGTTCAAGAAATATGTCTGTAAGATGGTTCGAGGAGGACTGGTATTAATGCGAGGCATTAGGATTAGAACTCTGTACAAGCTTTACGGAAACACTATTATTTATGGGTGAAACAGTTTTGTGGTTCCTGAAAGTGGAGCAGAAAGCCTAGCGGTCTCTGGAGAAAATACCATGCTATGGCATCAAAGGCTTGGACATATTGGAGAGAAGGGCCTTCGGATACTGCATGGAAGTGGTATGGTAGAATGTATGTCTAATAGCTCTCTAGATTTAGATTTCTATGAACATTGTGTATATGGGAAGTAGAATCAGCTGAGTTTTTCTTCTGGTGCTAAGAGGGCAAACAAGATACTAGAGCTTGTGCACAATGATGTGTTTGGACCTGTGTCGGTTCCATCACTGGGTAAGTATGTGTACTATGTTTCATTCATAGATGACTTCTCAAGGAATACATGGATATATTTCTTGAGGAAGAAATCTAAAGTCTTTGACAGATTTAAAGAATTTAAGGCTCCGATGGAAAACTAGATAAAGAAGAAGATAAAGGTGCTGAGGACTTTTAATGGTGGGGAGTTCTACAAGAAGGAATTTGAAGAGTTCTGTAAGAAGTGTGGATAGCATGGTAGAAGACTACTCCATACACACCTCAGCAAAATGGAGTTGCAGAAATAATGAATAGAAAGCTGATGGAAAAGGCAAGAAGCATGCTCAGTGGCACCGGGTTAGGACAAGAATTTTGGGCAGAGGTAGTGGAGACTGCATGTTACTTGGTTAACAAATCACCTTCATCAGTGTTGGAGGGTAAGACTCCACATGAGGTATGAACTGGTAAGAAACCCTCTCTTTCACATCTGAGGGTATTTGGATGTGATGCATATGTACATGTTCCAAAGGAGAAAAGGAGCAAGTTGGATAATAAATCTGAAAGGTGCATCTTTATTGGGTATAAGGATGGTTTAAAGGGTTACAAGCTTTGGAACCCGGAAACAAGGAAGGTTGTGTACAGCCGAGATGTGGTGTTTAGAGAGGTGAAATATGTTGTTAGGCATGAATTCCCACCACAGGAACCTGAAAAGATAGAGTTTGAGCTAAAGGAGGATGAATCAGACTCTACAACAAAAGAAGACTTAGAAGAGGAAGAGCCACAAACTCCAGTTGTGAGAAGATCATCTTGGGATAGAAGACAACCAAAAAGGTATAGTCCATCTGCTTTCTGTTCAAATTTTGCTTATTACTATAATTGATGATGATCCCAGAACCGTCAGGGAGGCCGTAGATTCAGAGGATGGAAAACTCTGGAAGGAGGCCATGGTGATGAAATGGCATCCTTGCATAAAAATGAGGCATGGGATCTAGTGGAGTTACCAGCTGGAAGGAAGCCCATTAGGAGAAAATGGGTGTTTAAGAAGAAGATGAATGTAGAAGGCAAGGTTGAGAAATACAAAGCTAGGTTGGTAGCAAAAGGTTATTCCCAGGTGTCGGGAATTGATTTTGGTGATATTTTTTCTCCTGTTTCCAAAGTTACTTCTATTAGCTTACTTTTATCTGTTGATGCTGCATTTGATTTTGAGGTAGAACAAATGGATGTGAAGACAACATTTCTTCACGGGGATCTGGAAGAGGAGATCTACATGAAACAACCTGAAGGATTTATGGTGAAGGGGAAGAAAGAACTAGTATGCAGGTTAAATAAGTCTCTATATGGGTTAAAAAAGTCACCAAGGATGTGGTATCAAAAATTTGATAGCTATATACGGGGACTTGGCTTCACTAGAAGCAAGGAGGATCTCCATGTTTATTTTAAATTAATTGGTGATCGTGTTATTTATTTGGTCTTGTATGTGGATGATATGTTGTTGATTGGAAATGACAAAGAAAATATCCAAGATATGAGGACCCAACTATTCTCCAAATTCGACATGACGGATCTTGGTGTTGCAAACTATATTTTGGGCATGGAAATTAAGAGAGATCGGGAAAAGAGGAAGCTCTAGTTAAACCAGAAGAAATGTGTCGAGACTATATTGCAGAGGTTCAATATGCAGAATAGTAAACTGGTGAATGTTCCAATTCCTATAGGTACAAATTTGTCTGTTGAACAGTGTCCCAAGACACAAGAAGAAGAGGAGGATATGTCCGATGTTCCATATGCAAGTGCAGTGGGTAGCCTGATGTACGCAATGGTCAGTATTAGACCAGACATTGCACATGCAATGGGAGTATTGAGCAGGTTTATGTCAAGCCGAGGGAAGGAGCATTAGACAGCAGTGAAGCGAGTTTTTAGATATTTGCGTGCCACTAGTGATTATGGCTTGTGCTACCAGAGAATACTAGTATTGGAAAGAGTGTTGGACATTCATGGTTTTGTTGATGCAGACTGGGTTGGAGATCTGGACCAAAGAAAATCTACAAGTGGGTATGTGTTTAGCCTATATGGAGGTGCAGTCAGTTGGATGAGTAAAAGACAGTTTGTAGTGGCTCTTTCAACGACAGAGGCATGATACATAACAACCACTCATGCAATCAAAGAAGGAGTTTGGTTGTAGAGATTGTGTTCAAGTATGCAGTTGGTGCAGCAGGCTATAAGGATAGACTGTGATAACCAAAATGCAATTTTCTTGGCTAAGAACCCCGCTTATCATTAAAAAAAAAAGCGCATTGATGTTCAATATCAGTTTGTGAGAGATATGGTTGAGGCTAAAAGGGTGTTGTTGGTAAAGGTGGACACCTTGAAGAATGTTGGAGATGCATTGACGAAGTCTGGGAGCACTCAGAAGTTCTCTTGGTGTATAGAAACAATGGGTGTTGCAAAGTTGGGCTAATGACTAAGCTCTCATGTGGCCCCCTTCGGAAAGAAAACAACAAGTGGGAGAATGTTGGGTATGTGTTATATTCTTTACATGACTAGTCACACGTGAGGGGGTCACAGGCGGGGTGATACTCCCCCTTATACGTTGTGTCGGGTGTAGTAGGGGGGTCACAAGGGGGTGGTAAAAAATTTGGTCCTTATTTTTCGGTGGGCAGACCTACCCATGGTTTTGTGCATGGGTTTGCACATGGTTTTGGAGCTTGATGATTTTCGGCCCCTGGTATTTTGTAGATCCGGTCAAGGGAACTACGGTTATGTTCTAATCGAGGGTTAATGGATTGGGGTTTATGTATGCTTCGACATGTATATATATGTGTTGTAACACTAAAAGGAATATAATGAAAAATCAAGTTGGTCATCCCGATTTGGGATCCAGGGGAAAATCTCTTTGTATATCTATTTTATGTTTTATGCTCTCACTATTTTTTATTTTTTGTTTTTAAGATTCATTTGCATATAATTTCTATACAGGGTTAAAACCTACAGTATCACTGTCAGATCCATATGTTGAAAAAATAAACCAGCAAGTATCTTCCTCATCCAGATGGCCTCGCATGCTTCCTGATTGGCCGCCATGTACTATGCCTCTGCTAAACTGAGTGAAACTGATATTTGTTTCCAGTTGTACCAAAAAACATTTGTTGATCCTATTCTGAAGATGCCTCCTGATGTGCTCTTCCGGTCGGATGGATTCCTTGCCCAATCTGCATTTGTGAATCCGTGAAGCTTCACTCACTCTGTCTATCTGTGCCATAATCCATACTTTTTCGTGCCTCTGATGTATCTCAACACATGCTTCCCAGCCTTCCAAAATATCTTGGTCAGCTTAACCATAGATTGGCCTCAATTGTTTAACTTTGTAGCTTTTATCAAGTCTTGTGTTCACCAAATACATGAGTGAACCCACCATCTTCCTGTAACATCCTCCTTCCTCCAGTTTCCTACAAGAGGAGTCTCCATGGGCTTGCTTCCCTCCATGTGGAACATCCTTAGAATATCCTTGGCATACTTTCCCTGAGATACAAATAGCTCCCCCATCTCTTTTCCATATTTGCAATCCAAGGAAATATTGAAAGAGCCTCATATCTGCAAGTTTTAACCATGTACAAAAATTATCTACAAACGAATCTTCAAAAACAGAAAATAAACAATAGTGAGTAAAACATAAAACATATATACATATATACTTTCCCCTGGATCCCAAATCGGGACTACTAGATTGATTTTTCGTTACATTCCTTTTAGTGTTACAACACATATATATACATGTCGAAGCATTCATAAAGACAAATACATTAACCCTTCATTAGAACATAACCGTAGTTCCCTTGAATAGATCTACAAAATACGAGGGGTCGAAAACTATCATGCCCCAAACCCATGTGAAAACCCATGCAAAAACCCATGGGTGGGTCCGCCCACTGAAAAATAGGGTCCAAAAATGTTTTCCCGAGGCACTCCCTCAGATCCCTAATAGGGGGGGCTGTTACCCCCCTATGACCCCCTTGTTGTGCTTGGCACAACATACAGAGGGAGTTGTCACCCCCCCTGTGACCCCCACCCCGGGCATGCGACTAATCCTGGAAAGACTATAACACATACCCAAAAATGTTCTTCATCTCAAATTCTCTTGCAATATCATCTTTACAAGAATTTATGAGTTGCTCATCACATTTTAGTATTATATCATCAACATAAAGTACAATAATCAAAAGCTTACCGTCAACCACAATATTATATAGGTTCTAATCTGCTTCACTCTTGTTGAAGCCCAACCCAGTGAAATAGTTGTCAATTCTAGTGTAACAAGAATGAGGTCCTCGATTTAGCCCATATAGTTCTCTCTTGAGTATGCACACATGTGCCTCCCTGCCTAAGGTCTCAAACCCATCTGGCTACTCAATGTACACTTCTTCCTCAACAAATCCATTGAGAAAGGTTGTCTTTACATCCATATAATCTATCTGCCATCCCATCTATGATGAGAGTGCAAGGATGGATCTAATAAATGAGTACCTTATAGCTAGTGCAAAAGTATCATCATAGTCAATCCCCTCCACCTGAGAGAACCCTCTAGCCACAAATCTATCCTTGTGCTTCTCTACACTCCCATCTTTTGCCTGCTTCACCTTGTAGACTAATCTGGATTTATGCAGGAATGCAATAACATATAGGAATAAACATAAACATAGAGATGAAGCAGAAAATATACTTCACTTCATTAATATCAAATAACTAAAATAAGCTTATAGACAAAATGAAAATAAACTAGCTCGGACGATGGTAGCTTACCTCTGAGAAGATATGTGAAGATACATGCTTTTGAACTATGTTACAATGAGGCTAAAAGTCCCATTTATTATTGAGAAACAATGGAAAACCCTAAACACCCAAAAATCTAACCCTAGGAGATGAAGCGCCAAAACTATGGGCCTTGTTTGGGTAAATTGGTACATCAACTTCCTCGGGTTGCAACTTTGGCATACGATCTCTGTTTGACGCACACAATACCTTGTTTGAAAGATCTCTTTGAGGAATAAAAAATTTGAGTGATCAACATTAATCAAGGACCCATGTGGGTCCTAGTTTTCCCAACAAATTTTGTTTAGGGCGTCAAAACGGATGGAAGTTCAGGACCCAAAAAACTTCCAAAAATAGTAAATTGTGCTTCAATTAAGGAAACTGCAAACTGAAAGAAGAAATGGTGGGGCCCAAAGTGGAATAGGTGGGTGGACACCAATATATACCTAGATCAATCATCCCCCCTTAGGAATCAATTTTCCCCATTGCGTTGATTTCCTCCATGAGATGAGGAAACTTATGTTGAACTTGGTCCCTGGTGAGCCACTTGCCTTGGTGAAGGAATTGGCTAGCTTTGAAAAACCGATAAAGCTGGATCTCCTATGTGTGAGTGTTCTTGATCTAATTTTCCATAATTTGATCAATTTTGGCTTGTTCCATGCAGTCGGGGTTTATCTTTGTTGATGTGATTTTTTTTGCCATGTATGATGTGTTAAGTAATGGTGGAAATTAGGGCTGAAGGCAGTCCACATTGAACACTAGGTGTAGACCAATCAATGGTGGAATACTGAGCTTGAAGGAAATGTCCCCGAAAGCCTTGGCAATGGTGTATGGCCCATATCGAAGTGGGTGAAGCTTCTATGGGGTCCAGTGAGTCCCTCCTTCTATAAATGTAGCCAAACTTTGCCACCCACCTGGAACTTGTGTGGCACCCGATGTTGATCATGCCACTACTTGTACTTAGCATTGGCTCTGTCAAATATGTCATGGACCTATTGGTGAATGTGCTAAATGCACTCAATGAATTTGTTTGTCTTGTCAACTTTGGACTGGACTTGAACCGAATCTTTCTCAGTAGCTGCAAATGGTATGGCCACATCAATGAGACATAGTGGTTGGAATCCCAAGCCCACCTTAAAGGGGCTATGGCCAGTTAAGCTATGGAGATCCGGATTATAGTTTTTTTGGACATAAGGGAGGATTTCATCCCATGTGCATGGATGCTTCGAGTTGTACATGCACATAATGTGTAGGATCATCATATTGACGACCTCTATTTTTCCTTTAGTTTGGGGGTGGAAATTTGTGGACATAGTGAGCTTGGTGTCTAGCATCAACTAGAGACATGATCAAAATTTATTGAGGAACCTGTTGTCCCAATCAGAGAAAATATACTGTGGGATCCCAAAGTGTAGCCACACTCGCTCAAAGAAGATTTTAGAGGTGGTTTTTTTTGTGATATTATTCTTGTAGGAAACCATAATGGCCATATTAGAGAATTTGTCAATGACCACAAAAACACAGTCATTTTCGTGCTTGGTAGAAGGAAGGCCCAACATGTAATCCATGGAGATGGATTCCCATGGCCAACTAGGGGTAGGAAACAGAGTATATAGGCCTTTCTTCTTGATGGTCATTTTGTAAATGGAACAGAAAATGCAGGATCTAATGTAATTCTCGACATCATGTCAAAGGTTTGGCCAATAAAAATAATTTGTAGTACTGCCACTATTTTCTCGACCCAAAAATGTCCAGCGACCTGACTGTAGTGTGCTTCCAAAATCATCTTGGCACGTTCACTTGAAGGAACACAAAGTTGTTTCAAGTGGCATAACAGTGCATCCTGGAGGTCAAAATTTGGAACTTGCTTACCCTCCAAGAGCAGCTGGTATGTGTTTCTGAATTCTTGATCAGTTTTGTAGAGATAAAACCAACCCAAAGTCTCGTTCCCACAAGAGTTGAGCACAACTTTTAATGCCATGTTCGACGGTCAGTTGCGGTAGTCTGCAACATTATTGGTGTTGCCCTTCTTGTACTTGATGTTCAATGGAACTGTTGCAGGTATGTGGCCCATTTATTATAGTGATCATTCTACAACTTCCCTTTTGTTCGTATGAACTCTAGGGGTCGGTGATCTGTGTGGATGATCATTTCCTTCCACAAAATATAATGCTTCGATTTTCGGTAGGCCTACACAACAGAATACATCTTTTTGTCATAGGTCAAATATTTTCAAAATATGTATGAAAGTGTCTCATTGTGATATTCCAATGTGTTATAGGTCAATTTGGGCACCATTCCCAATGACCTGATTAATTGGACATCATCTCCAGGACCAATGATCAAGGGTCTATCATTCCCTATAATTTCAGTTACTACATGCCCTAAGACAAGAAACAAGACAAATCAAGCAAGACTTTCATCAAGCAAAGGTTTCCATGGTTTGAAGCTTATTATATAACGTATGAGAGCTCACCAACGCAGGCTCTAAGGGGCCTAAGTGCATTTCATATGCAGGTAGACCCATGCAAGGCTTCTCTGCAAAGCACTTCCCAACATTCACAGGTGCATTGGTCACATTGGGAGAGAAATTCTCATTGTTCCAAAATCTCCACTTGGCCAGTTCCTTCTAGAAGAGTTCACATGTGTCAAGCTTCGGATCCAAGTTTCCATTTGACATCTACATGATTGGAAACATGTCTTTCCTATTATTGGAAAGTCATTGATTGAAAAATAACCTACAATTCATTTATAAATTGAGCACAGATCTAAGTGCTTGAAGGGGAAGAATTTGAGTAGAGAAATGCTGGAGAATTTTCAATTGAGAGCTAGATTTGTGTAGTTTCTATTAGAGATATTTATACTATGATTAGGCTTGGGAACGTTGCTGGAAGGTCACTTCAAATCAGTCAATAGGTTGTAACCTCTCCTTCTATGATCAATAAAGAATATTTCTTATTTTTCCCTATATGCATCTATATTGGCTTTGATTTTCCATATTGCAAGATCTTGGTTGATGTATATGGTTTATGCTTTACTGATTTAGCTAACTAGCTTGAATAGATATCTATATTATTGCATCTTCTTCTTTTTCAGTTTTCTTTCTTATAGGAAGCATTCAACCCACAAATCGCTTGAATTTGAAGCTGCAATGGAAGCGACAGAAGGAGCCATTTGGAAGTGACTGAACAAGCAAGCCTCCAATCCTCTCTGTGTATCTGTTCTGAGTTAGGAGAAATAGTCGTATAGTCTTTCACCTGTTGTTCTAGACTAGCACCTGTCTAGGGAAGTGTGATTTATCTGTAATTCACATTTCTAACCCAACAAATTGGCGACTCCACTGGCGATAATTTCTCTTAGTTATAAGTGTTTAAGCCTCTAATTTTCTTTGTTTATCCACCCAATAATTGTTACACACAAAGATTAAACCTTTTTAGAGCTTAATTTTCAAATACAGTGAGCTAAACAATAGTATTTTTCTTTGTATATTGCGCCCAACACACCCTTAGATTGGACATAGTGCTTTGTAGAGCACTATCTCCCTTCCTAGTCTGCATTGCAGAGCACTGTCTCCCATTGAAGACTGCATTGACTCTTAAAAGTACCCATATTCCCTTGAATTTTCCTTTGCAATTTTCTTCAGTTTTGTTTGCTGCTGTGTTCTGAAAAGTTTGATGCTCAATTGACCAGTGACTCTATATACTTCTTCTCCTTTGACTGAAAATTTGTTCAATGCTGTTTTAAATTTTTTTTCTTTATCATTGACAATTTTATTTCAAAATACTTTTTATGGTCGCATAAAGTATCATTTGCTTTCAAAATAGTAAATTGTCGTAAAATCTTCATTTCCTTGATAGGAGAAATTGTTGTTGAAATCCTCATTTTTCCTTCAAAAGAGAAATTGTCATTTTTATTCTTCATTTCTCGAAATTAAAAAGCATTTGAATTATTGATTTAGTGCACCTACTTCCTTTTGTAAATTCATAACATTAAGGAAGCTGAAAAGAAAAACTTGCATTTGCATGTAGAATAATTTTTTTTTTGCAAAAGCAACATTAGGAAATCTACATTTAGTTTGTGATTCATTAATTTGTTTTTGTTCACTGATTTTTTTGCTCACAAATTATTTTCTCTCTTCCCTTAGTAGCTAGGTTCTTCATTGAAAAAGCTGAAAGTGAAAGTTTATTTATCATTCTTAGATTGCATTTTAGGAATTTCATACACATCATCGCGGTGAACCTTTCAAAGTTAAATTGTTAAGCAAGATCAACATAAAATTAATCTCAATTTACTTAACAACGCATTGGAACTATAACGATAAAATTTAGAAGGTCTAGGCTAGAGACGTGTTCCGGCATCGTAAAACATAGCAGTTGTTGTTAACTTGTCTATGATACATTCCGAGTGTGATACCTCGCTCCACGTACATAAGTATATCGTAGCTCGTCCACGTAATTTTGGGTATATCGAGTGATGTTACAGTACGATAAGTATAAAGGGGTGCTCTCACTATGTGGTTTTGCATCAGACAGCGCTAATATGGATTTTGGCCTCCACGTACCTTTGGGTATATTTGGGAGGACAAATTTTAGGTGCTATCCATCCATAGTAAACTGAGTCGGCCACCTTTAAATTGTGATACATGGAACACAACATTCGGGGAGATTACCTGCCCGTACTTCTTGGTTCGCCAGGAGGTATTCTGCAGTTCACAGTTTCTTGGTAAACCCTTTTTCCTAGCATTACCCTCTTTTTGTTTATTTGTTTTTGGTTAAAATAAATTAGTAATCATGGAAGAAAAAAATCCTATCCCCCGTCGTTCGCGTAGATTAGCTTTAAAACCACCTTTACCACCAGAAGTTACTTCTGGTAGGCGAAGGAGATCACGATCTTCCGAATAAAGTACAATTCGTACCTCTGGTGAAACATCATATTTTTACCCAGAGTTAGCTCAAATTGTTTCCACACATCTCAGTTAGTCTATTGTTGTCGAAATAGAGTCTTCACAGTTACCCATGGTCATGATCCATTCAATCGTTGAGACCATACCTCCTGGACCCGACGTTGTTCAATCAAAAATTGATCCAGATCCTGTCTCTTCTTTGCCAGAACATCTGAATCTTGAAGTCGAACAGCCGGAAGTTGTTCCTACCTTGGTCATCCCACAAAGTTCTGTAGCTATTGAAACTCCTATATCACACAGTTAACCGTTTGAAATATATTTTGGGCCTAACGGTGAATTTCTTCCTCCTGGTTTAACTATGATTGAATAGATCCCACAAGATGATACACCTTTAACTCCAACCCATTTTTGGGAGGACCTTTACCTGTACTAGTCTTTTCCTCAATCGTTTCCATCTGCTTGTGTTGATCATGTTGCCATTCAATCTCCCATTGATTTTCGAGGGTATACATTTGGTCAAACAACCATGTTTGAACCAACATCTTCGGTTGGGTTTTCTGTTCCAATTACGTCAGCTCCTACCCTCGCTACTTCGTCGATGTTCACAACCTCACTACAGTAATATTTGTACGGTGGCCCTTTGGTCCCAGCAAGTCACAAATCATTATCTGGCACTTTCTCTGGTGCATCTTCACGATCATGGTCTTTGCCAATGTCATCATCTGGTGTTTTAACTGGTATTCCTATCTTTAGTACTGAACGAATTGATTCATTACATACATTATTAGGGCAATATCAAGTCGGTCATTTTGGGTCAATTCCTTTAAGTACCACAACTGGACTCCCAGCATTTAGAGAGAATTATTTTCTATCTTACTATCCTCCTTATGCTGGGGGCAACCTTTGGTCACCCAATATGACAGTACTTAGTCACTTTTTGGTCAAACTAATGTTGGCATGAATGTTTTTCAATGACATCTCACTCTGCCTATCCAACCACAAACGATTGTACATTCGTATCAACCGGTTCAACCTGTTACACCCACTTCATTACCACTTGTTAATACATCTATACCCCTGTTACAGAATCAAAATATTGTACATCAACCTTATCAGGCGAGTTCTTCGACTCAATATCATCAAATTTTGGGTCCACAGACTCAAAATCCTTTGGTTAATTTACAACAACCTATATCAGGAATCATTATTCACAAGCTGGTGTACCATTTTATCGAATGTCACAAATGCAACCTTGGTTATACATATCAACCGAATCCAAATTATACTAATATGGGTTATAACATTGGTGGACAGACCCCTTGGTAGCCACAAGCACAAATGCCTCAAACTTCATTTCAACAAGTATCATATCCAGGTTTTGGTCAACACAATTCTCAAGCGTTTGCTATGAAAAAAAACCCCTATCTGGGTTACCAGCAGCAAATTCCGTATGCTGGTGCTCAAAGGCTTGTTGCCCAAGCAATTACATCTTACCCTGGCTATGCTCAACCTGACCTTAATCGAAAATTTCCTTTTGTTG
Source organism: Pinus albicaulis (assembly GCA_034641835.2). Lineage (NCBI taxonomy): Eukaryota > Viridiplantae > Streptophyta > Pinopsida > Pinales > Pinaceae > Pinus > Pinus albicaulis. The sequence goes on along the minus strand of CM076570.1, from coordinate 481,030,199 downwards.
CAACTTTGGAATTACTAGATTTAAACCGGTTAACCAATGATTCTATAAATTATGCTCCTTCGTGGCCAGTGATACCTCATAAATTACCCTCCAATATTCCTAAATTCAATGGAAACCCTAGAGAATATTCATTGACTCATGTCATGACTTATCATTTATGGTGTTCATCAAATTCCCTGAATGATGATTATGTTCGACTACATCTTTTCCAGCGTACGCTTAGAGGTTTGGCTGCTAAATGGTACATTGAGTTACCTAGAGCTTCTTTAGATACTGTCTTTTTGACCCATTTCTAGTTACCAATTAGATATGAAACTGGAATGGAAATCTTGACCAACTTCAAACAGACTAATTATACTGACATTTCTGATCATATTCATGAGTGGCGTCACCGTCGATGAATGGTTAAGACATTTTTTCCCGATCATCTCCTTGCTAAATGGTTCATTAAGTCCTTGTTACCATCTATAACTGAGGATGTGGCTAAAGGTGGCATCATCACAGAAGGGAAAGTTATCGCTTGTGCTCAATATTTAGACTTGATTTATACTCAGTCCGGCACGCTCTATGAAAAAATTCCTAATGCGCCGCGATCTAATTTCAATGTTCCTCCTCAAATAAAGGACTCTCATGCCGGAGATGGCTTGATAGGCACTACAAACACACACCACGCTACTGCATATGATCCTGCTCCAACTTTTGAAATTAATTCTATGTCATTTGACAAAGGCAAAAGTGACAAGCAACCAGGAGGTAAGAAAAAGGGGAAATCAAAGAAAAAGGAAACTTTTAACCCGTAGGAAAGATCATCTGATCAACCATATGAACCATGGAAACCTTGTTATCCATGCATAATATGTAACGAGGAACACTTTGTTAGGGATTGTCCTCATTGTGCTGAAGTCTCAAAAATCATCAAGACTTCCCATGCATCAGTTGTGTTGACAGACCCATTTCCAAATCCGGACACTAATTTGGTTGCTACGGATCTAGCTCCTAGTTCCCAAGTGTTAATGTTATCCACCACAAAACCTTCACAAGTTATTTTGGTGTCAACATGGAATAAATACTATGGTATTCTGGCGAATGATCAACCTACTACCTTGACAACGAATCCATCTAATGAATCAGTACCACCTATTGTTATTCCTGAATTGACAATTAAGCCACCGAAGGGAGTAATTCATAAATCGACATATAATCCTCAAGCAAGAGCTGCACAAAATTATAATATAGTTGAAGATTTTTCTCAATCCCCTTCAGCTATGTCTGCTCTTGAGGTATTACAACATTGTCCCTCCCAGAAGTAGGCTTTATTGTCGGCCATTGGTGGAATTGATCTGACTGATTCTAATCTTGTCGTCTTTAACCATATGGGCTATGTGCTGCAATTATCAGCAGAATTGGAATTCTCCATACAAGAAAATGTTCTCAATCACCTTGTTCATCGCACTATTATTGATGAGGGAGCATCTACGTGCATTATGTCTCTAAACTTTTGGAAGTCACTTGGCTCACCGCGATTATCACAATCATCAACGACATTGAAGGCTTTTGATGGAAAAACATATAGACCTTGTCATATTATCAATAACCTGCATGTTGAATTAGGAGGCAAAACCATGAATATTGATGTCGAGGTTGTTGACGGACCCCTTGACTATAATATTTTACTTGGAAGACCATGGGTATATGAAATGACTGCCATTGTTTCCACATACTTTAGAATGATTTCCTTTCCATGTAAAGGTACAATCACAGTCATTAATCAATTATCCTTTTTTGCCTCTGCTTCGCTAGTAACTGGAAGCGTTCCGTTTGTTCACTTACCCCAACTAAAAACTCAAAACATTGGTGTAGGACTCTTAAAGGATTCCATTCTTATGGGAACCTTTGCATTACCGCCGCCCATGACGTCGACAAAAATTGCAAGTATAGAGACCTGCTACATGATCTCTTCCACTCTACCTGGCTTAAGGGAGAGTACGGGTGATTCTAATATTTCTACGTTGGATGATGTTTTATCAGCCAGCCCTATTAAGCTGGCATAGCAATCAATCTATTTGGCTTGGGCAGCAAATCCGAAATCAACGTCACTGAGTGTTTGGGTTGATCATTTCTTAGATTTTGGTACTCCATCCGATCCATTTTCCTCAAAGTTTTTGACAGATGAAAATATTTTGGAAGTTATGATGTCAGAAGGAGAACCATGGGAATATTATCATCATCGTTCCCATATTCCTGATTATGAAGAAAATAATCTAAGTGAACTATATCACCCATCCATCAAAAATTTCTTTTCGAATTCTTTACCAATTAATGCAATTGATTCTGAGAAAAACTTATCAAATATTGAAGAAACAATTTATATCAATATTTTGACCAAAACTGGCATTGTAGAAAATATTTATGTCAGTGTATCTTGTTCTCCATCAAAACTTGATTGATATCGCTCTCTTTTTCATGAATTTCGTGATGTATTCACTTGGTCTTACGAGGAAATGCTAGGCATAGATACTAGTATAGTTGAACACTATTAATATGTATCCTGATGTCAAACCAGTGCGTCAATGGCTTCATCCTATTCATCCAAAGAAAGCCGCTGCCATCAAAGCAGAAGTTGAAAAACTTTTGCATGCTAGTTTCATTTCCCTATTCCACTAACTGAGTGGGTTTCCAATATCGTTCCTGTTATGAAAAAACAAGGAACCATTAGAGTGTGCGTCGATTATTGGGATGCTAATCATGCTTGTCCAAAAGACAACTATCCTACTCCCTTTATCGACTAGATTATTTAAGATTGTGTTGGATGCGAAATATTCTCGTTCATGGATGGATTTTCCAGCTACAATCAAATCAATATCCGCCCAGATGACCAACATAAGACAACATTCATCTATCCCTGGGGCACATTCGCATATAGGAAACTACCTTTTGGTTTAAAGAATTTTGGGGCAACTTTTCAGAGAGCAGTGGATTATGCTGTCAACGACATCAAGCACATTGTTCAACCATATCTAGATGATTTACCAGCACATTCACGAAATCGGACTAATCACCCGATGCATTTGAGAGTCATTTTCTTACGCTACCAACAATACAAGATACGCCTCAATCCACATAAGTGTACATTTTGTGTTGGTTTTGTTCGATTGCTCATATTCGTAGTATAAAAAGAAGGAATTCGAATAGACCCACTACAGGTTTAGGCCATTCTTGATTTTCCTGCACCATCAAACTTACTTCAGATACAGAAACTTCAAGGAAAGACTAAGTTCCTGAGAAGGTTCATTCCAAACTACGCCGAAATGGCTAAAGGATTTACTTGATTATTGAAAAAGGGGGTTCCCTTCCATTGGGACCAAGTTGCGCAAGCTTCTTTTGATGTTGTCAAGGACTATCTTATCTGAGCGTCATTAATGTATCCTCCTAATTATCAAAATGATTATTTCCTATATATCGTCATGGCTGAAATGACCATTTCTATGGTTTTGGTCCAAGTAGAAGATGGAATTGAACATTCAATCTATTATTTGAGTTGTAATCTCAACGATATGGAATTTAAGTACTCATACGTGGAAAAGCTTGCCTTGGCAGCTGTTCAATCTATCCAAATATTTCACCATTATATCCTACTCCGAAAAACAACAATAGTTTCAGATTGCAACCCCATGACTTATTTCTTATCACATCAATTTCTGGGGGGGAAATATTCAAAATGGATTGTCATTTTGTAGGAATTTGATTTGGAATTCATCAAATCCAAGTCAAAGAAGTCTTTAGTTTTGGCTGAGATTCTCTGTGACCTTCCCTCTAATAGTACTTCTACTACGTCAAAACCATCTATTCCAGACAAGTCTTTGTTTCTGATCGGATCATCTGATCCTTGGTATGGGGATTTCATCATTTATCTCCAAACCCAAACTTTTCAACCTAATACCTCTCGCTCTGAACAATGACGTATTTGATACCAAGCCAAAGATTATCTTATTGTCAGCGATACACTTTATCGTCGTGGTGTCGATACAATTTTGAGGAGGTGCCTCACACATCAGGAAGCCGAAAAAGTGTTAAATGATTGTCATGTTGGGGCTTGTGGTGGACACTTATCTGGATATGCTACCACGCAGAAGATACTCCACACTCGTTACTTTTGGCCTACTATTTTTTGAGATTGCATCCTCACAGTCAGAACTTGTCATGCATACCAGATTTTTTATTGTAAAATCCACAAACCGCCAACACCAATGCATCCTGTTATCTCTGTTGGACCATTTACGAAATGGGGTATTGACTTCATGACTTGTAACCCTCCTTCGTCTAGGGGACATTGTTATATTATTGTTGCAGTCGATTATTTTACCAAATGGGCCAAAGCGATGCCTACATTCAATAACACAAGACAAACAGCTGCATTGTTTTTCTTCAACCACGTTATTACATAGTTTGGGGTCCCACAGGCTATAGTTACAGATCATGGGAAGAATTTTCGCGACCATATGATTTTTTAATTGACTACCAAGTTAGGATTGTCGCATGATAATTCTACTCATTACTATCCACTATCAAATGGATAAGTTGAGGCTATTAACAAAATTCTTAAATGAATGCTTCAACAAATGATAGGAGTCCATAAAAGGAACTAGCACATGACCATGTACTCTACTTTGTGGGCGTATCGAACCTCGGTGAGAAACGCAACCGGATTTACTCCTTTTCAATTGGTGTATGGTTTGGAAGCTATCTTACCAATCCAATGTGAAATATCATCTTTAAAACTCGCGATAGACTTGTTACCTGACACCTCAGGGGAAGAAGCGCGTCTCCTTAACCTCATCCATCTAGATGAAATGCATCGTGAAGCCCAATCGGCCAACAAAGTGCATAAGAGACATATAAAGGTGTAATATGACAAAAATGTCCAACCTCACATCTACTTAGAGGGCGACTTGGTCCTTCTTTACGATAAAGAAGCTGATGTAATAGGTACAGGGAAATTCGAGCCATTGTGGCATAGCCCCTACATTTTCAAAAGAGTTCTTGCTAAGGGTGCCTACGAGTTAGTTGATTACGATGGGATTCCATTCGCACAGCCTAGAAATGGGTTGTATTTGAAACGTTACTATGCTTAATCATGAGCGTAGTAATTTTTTGTATTATATTGTATATATGTTGTTGATTTGCATTCACTATATTAATTTGTTTTGAGAGTTCTTGAAGTTAGTAATTCTCTTTACATTTTATGGCAAATGTCTAAATCTTCATAACCATTTTTTGGATACGATGATGGTGCTAGTCATAGTAAGGAGAATCTATCCTCTGTAGCGTGGGCCATTTTCGCTCCGAATGGCGAGTTACTGAGTTTTCAAGGGATTTGTATTGGTAGATCGACGAAAAATATCGCTAAGTATAGCGCATTGATCAAACTTCTCTCTGATGCCATTTCATTTGGTATTAACCGCATAATCATAAGGTTAGACTCACAACTTGTGGTATTACAACTTACTGGTGTTTATACTATTAGAAATCCAACACTTCTTAGATTGTTCCTAAGAGTTCAACTTTTGGAAAGACATTTTGATTTTGTTCAATATAAACACATTTCCAGAAATTTGAACACTTTGATTGATTCATTAGCTAATTAAGTTTTAGACAGACATTTGCGACATAGGTAAAGAAAACATTCAAATTATTGAATAGGATTGCACATTAAACATAGGAAAAACTTTGAAATCATATAGATAGATAGTTACAGGTTTTTAAAAAATTTGTGCCCCAGACACATTGGTCATCTGACATCAAAATGTATGCAAAATGTCCCAAGTAAACTAGTGGTGCTCATGGTAACATGCTATAGATCTAGAAATCCTACAGAGTAACCGCATCCAATGGTTAGGAACCTCGATAGTGTGTCGCTGCAGTTGCATGGGAAGCTCTTCGATCCGGAAATCCGAAATCCCGAAGGTCAACCCCTCTATGTGTTGCTGAAGCTCAGCCATATGAAGGTCCTGAAGGACTGCTCTCCCGACAACCCTCTTTGTTGGCGCATTTGCTTCGCGCTCTAGTTCCTCTACTAGTTGAACACGACCAATATCTGCATTACATTAAACATTTAGTTTAGTCTTGGAAAGAAATCAAAAACACAAAAACATTATATAAACCTTATAAAAATAAAAAAACATGGTCAAATAATTCTTACATATTGCACCCCCATTGAGCGCCTTCTAGTAATACTAAATCTGGATCTCCTCAGAATTCGATGCCTACGTATGCGTACTCATCGATGGCGACAATCTGTCGCTGAAACCAAGAGAAGAATGTAGTAGAGAACACAACGGTCGATTGGCCTGCATGCTGACCCATAAGTTCTACCCATATCTACATTCGAGGATCTCTAGGACTAGATATATCCAATGTTACATGTTGTGACTACATCAGTGGAATCCATTCCAAAGCGGAGGAGATAAGGATTGAACCATAACTGAAATTTTTCTTCCTTCCTCCCTTTGCTTTATTCAGTTGTTTCTTTATCTGAGATAGAACAACTTCAGACCAGTTGAATATTGTTGGCTCTAAGCACTCTAGCGCATACTGCATATATGATCTGTTCGCTACATGTAGTGTAATGGTGCCAGCAAGTTTAACAGTCGTGAAAAGGATGGTTCTCAAAGGCAAATCCCTGACATCCCAGATGTTTATTTTTCCATCTTTGCTTGGTTCTGCTCCTGGATAGAAATACTTCATAACATAATCCCTCATTATCTCTCCTCCAACGGTAGACCCTATGAGAGAAATGGGCAAACCTCTCCTCGACAAACCTGTGAGAAAATACACGTCCTCAACTGTTATGGGAACCACTTTGTTTTTTTTGGAAATACTAAGAGGGGGGTGAATCAATATTTCTTTTCAATTGTTAATTTTACCAGTTAGATCACTTATATTTAGAACACAAAATGAAAAATGATAGAATAGATACTTTTTATTAATTTCTTCTTTACAATAAGTAAAGTATAATAATTATATAGGGCTCCAACCCTAGATGAAGGCTCCAACCTTCTAGGCTCCAACCTGTATTGTGCCAAGCACCGAATTGATCTTTCCAAGGCTCCAACCTTGTCAATTTGAGGCACCAACCTCTAGGGCTCCAACCCTATCTCTCGTACAGGCTTCGACCTAGTTTCTTGAGGACTCCAATCATTTAGGGCTCCAACCCTATCTTTCAAGGCACCAACCTTGTCTCTATGAGGCTCCAACCGCTTGGGATCCAACTCTCAACTTCACTTTGTCAAAATATGTTTGGTTATTCTTCAGAGGTCCTAAATTCTTCTTCAACAAGCCATGTCACACTTAGTCTCCACGTCACATCATCAATGACAACCTTTTCTTCTTAGAAGGTGTCACCACTTCTCTTCATCGTACCCAAAAAATTTCTCCAAGTTACCTCATGATGACATCAGCGATGCATCATGATCTTCAAAAATATCTCCAAGAGTTTCTTCATAGGTTCTTTAATAGGTGATCCAATGATGTCTTCAAAATTGTCTTTAATATGCTCCAGCAAGATTTCAACTCTTCAATAACTACTGCAAAGAATCTTCTCCAAATATGTTCAAGGATGAAAGTTGACATCAACAAGGCAACATCGATATCTCCAAGGTTGGCACACGAGATGTTCTTCGATAGTTCTGCTTCAATAGAAGGGAAAAACTCCAAAACTAAGATCAATTCTATCAAGGTTGCCTTCCAATTTTATCACTGAATTTTCTTCAAAAACTTCACTTGTCCAATGTAATATTCCAAGAGTAATTTTTCTAAAGTTTCCAAATGTTTCCAAGAATGTGACTATCATATGCTACTATCCTTCCATATGACTGCTCTGCATTATTCAATATGTATCTTAAAAACACTTCACCTCCTAATGGTCTAAATACTTTCCAAGACTTCTATTCATTTCATATCTAGCAGTGTTGAGGTGTTAAGGCCAGGTCCAAATTTCACAATTCTGAGTTATTTCAAAGGATGTTTGTCTCCACAATTGAGTACCAAGGTCTTATAGTTCTAAGGTGTATATCTATATATATATATATATATATATATATATATATATATATATATATATATATATATATATATATATATGTATGTATGTATGTATGTATGTATATGTATGTATGTGTGGTTCTCATATATGAACGTTTGAGGATTTCAAGTTCTAGGTTAAATTTTAGAAGGCTGAACACGCAGTGATTATTGCATTTAGGTGTTGTCTGATACACAAATCCAAGGTGATGAAGGTATCTGAGCTTTCCTTGTCATAGGTTTGTTGTTCGAGCCTCAGTTTATCTTAACAAAATCTTATCACAATGCTGCAAAAAATTTTAGCAATATAAGTTGAGTTCTCTTGAGCTACCCCTTAAGAAATTTGCCCAAACAAAAGATTTTTAAATCCTCCTCAACCTCCTGTAGGTTCTGTTTGAGATTATATGTCTTTTTACCGAAATTCCTTGGTTAAATGAACAGTCCGAACCTCCTTTTTATATGAAATTGACGTCAAGATGAAGGGACACGTCTTTCTGGGGGTAGGCTGACTTGAAAGGCAAGGTGTAGGTCGACTCACTGCAAAATATAATTTTCTTGAATTAAAATTTCAATATCTCACAAACTACTAGGAATTTCGGGACAAATAAGGGCTCATTCGAAAGAGGAAAAAATCCTCTTTAAGATGTTTTAGGTGCAATGTTGAAATATTGCTTCTAAGGTTGGAAAAATTATTTCTTTGTGACTGTCCTTAAATTTTATGCATAAATAGTTTGGGACAGCAAGAGAAATGTTTGAGACAGTGTGGCTTCTTCATTGTTATCAATGTCATCATAGGATCATAGTTTCATTATGTAGGAGTGTAGCATTCATGTAGCATCATGTATCAACCAAGTCATCATATACTAGTGCAGTGATATGTCCTAGTGTTGCCTTCATTAATTTGTCAAAAGCTCGAAAGAAGTCTTCCAATCATGTCAAGGTGTGATCATTCTTCTAGAGTATGACTTCATCAATTATAGTCCTCCACTTCAAAGGCTTGTATAATGGAACCTAAGATCTAGATCATCAATCAAGCCACATGATTGGCACTAGCAACATTATAGTTAGTCCAAGGACTTGTTCGGGAAAGACTTCTTCATTAGTGGCTTGATATCTTCATGGCTTGACATATTCATTGATGACATCTTTATCAACCAAGAGTTCTGACATCATCATTTGGAACCAGACATCTATTGTCTTCAACATTATCATCACACTCTGGGGCATCTCAAGAATATTTTCCACCTCAGTCAATTCCATATTGACATCAATGACAACCTTGATTAAAAATCTCCCCCTTTATCATTGATGGCAATATTCTCGCCCTTCCAACATTCTCTCCCCCTTTGACATCAATGGCAGATGGGGTGCCCAAGTACTCCCCCTATCAAGCTACTTCTTGGCATGTTGCTTCTTCATGTTTCCTTCATCAATGATAGTTTTCCATGTAATATATGTTGCTCCCCCTGTCATGGTGCTCTTCTTTAATGTACTTTCTCCCCCTAAGTTGTATGCATGGTCCTTTTTTTTTGGCAAAGTCTTATCATCAAACACTTGGAATATAATATCTGCCAAGAATGTAATCAAATCAACATGTGTTGTTGGCTGAAGTGTTCAAGAGACATTCAGACCCAATTTGCTTCCTTCTCCATACTTGTGTAACTTTCTTCTCTAGCTTGGTTGTCATGGTTTTAGCTTGTTTAGGGACCCAAGTCAGATTACAATCACGAGCCATATGTCCAATGTTATGGCAATTGAAGCACTCCATCTTGTTCATGAATGAGTAATCATGACTTCTTCTTGCAAAATTGCTTCTAGAAGATTGATAGGGACCATTATATTTATCTTTGTGATATGCCCTACAGTCCTTTTCCATATGCCCCAAGTTTGTACAAGAATAGCAATAACCAAAAAATATACTTTGGTACCTGGGAGATGAATATTTCCTTGATGTACTTATGGAAGCTTTTTTCCTTGGTATTCTATGATGATATTCATTGTCTTTTGTATTCTTGACATCATTTGCAAGTCTCCTTGGAGTAGGATTTCTTCCATTGTTGTCTTGAATCTTCTCCTTTCCTTTGCTGGAACAGGGAGCATCAACATTTCTTCCTGGCTTCCTCACATCCTTGTTTTTTGAAACATTATCATTCTTTCTTGAGGATTCACCTGCATATCCAAGCCCTGATTTATCGAGGGGAGACCTTTGATGACTTAGGATGTCATATAGGGTTTGAGAGCTTTTCAAGTTCTTATTCAGCAAGTCAAATTCCTTTTTAAGAAAGACAATTTCTCCTTTCAACTTTTCACAATCTTCATCTTTCATAACTAGTTGATTCTTTATTTCTTCCATCATCCTTGTTGCTTCGTGTGCTTCGATTTTAGGGGAGATTATATTTGATTTCATTATGAAGACTTCTTCATTCTCTTTTGCTATAATGCTCTCCATTTCTTCTTTTATTCTTGTAGCTTCACATGTTTCGACCTTGAGAAGATTGATGTCTGATTTTAGTTTGAAGATTTCTTCATCCTTTTCTTCTAGTTGGCATATCATGGTGTTTCTCTCCTTTTCTGCTTCATCAACTTGTCCTTCTATGAATGCTAAATTTTCCATCACCTTCTCAACTCCTTGTGCTTGTTTCCTTGTTTCTTCTAGTTGAGATCTAAGAGAGGAGACCTCTTCCTTGTATTGACCAATCTCTGCTACAATATTGTTCAAGCTCTTAAGTCTTTGTTCAAGGTGGCTTGACAAATTTTCATCCCTTTTCTTTGCCTTATCCAATTTATTTGTCATAATATGACTTCTTCATCATGCTTTCTTTTGTTTTGATGAAATTCCTCTTTAATTTTGACGAGATCCTAATCTCTTTCTTGTACTTGAAGCTTGAAAATTCAACTTCCTTCCTTGTCTTGTCTTGGTTACCATCTTGTGATTTATTCTTAAGTTCCTCATTTTCCTTTTTCAAATTGTTAATCTCTTCCATGGAAGCCATAATTTTATTTAGGAGATCTTCTTCAAAGTCTTCTTTTTTCTCTTCATCTTCTTAGTCTTCTTTAGCCTTGTTGTCATATCTCTTATCTTTGGCTTCATTGATGGATTTTGGACTTATTTATTGTTTTCCATCATCTTCTTGACTAAAAATAATTGTCAACACTACTTTTGAGTGAATATCATGAATTTTTTCCTATATAACTTTTGTTGACAAACATTTTTCAAAATTGGGCATTCAGAATTAGGTAACCCATTCAAAATTTCCTTCATTGCTCTTGTATTGCACTCCTTGGATTCTTTGTCCATCGTGTCATTAGTAATCACTGATTTCCAAACTTCAATTCCTTGAGTCTTCAAGAAATTCCTCCTTCTTGCCTCCCATATATCAAAACTTCCATTGAAAAATGGAGGCTTCACAAATTAATTGACTTCAATTTCGATGGTTGAGGAAGGCACATCTTTAGGAGGATTGGAAAATTTCTTCCTTGGCTTTTCCATTGGTTTTCTAATGATCTACCTTCACACTATTAGGCTTTGAGTGAAGGTATTGGCTCTGATCCCAATTGTTGGAAATACTAAGAGGGGGGTGAATCAATATTTATTTTCAATTGTTAATTTTACCAGTTAGATCACTTATATTTAGAACACAAAATGAACAATGATGGAATAGATACTTTTATTAATTTCTTCTTTACAATAAGTAAAGTACAATAATGATATAGGTCTCCAACCCTAGATGAAGACTCCAATCTTCCAGGCTCCAACCTATATTGTGCCAAGCACCGACTTGGTCTTTCCAAGGCTCCAACCTTATCAATTTGAGGCACCAAATTCTAGGGCTCCAACCCTATCTCTCGTATAGGCTTCGACCTAGTTTCTTGAGAACTCCAATCCTTTAGGGCTCCAACCCTATCTTTCAAGGCACCAACCTTCTCTCTACGAGGCTCCAACCTCTTGGGCTCCAACCCTCAACTTCACTTCATCAAAATATGTTTGGTTATTCTTCAGGGGTCTGAAAGTCTTCTTCAACGAGCCATGTCACACTTAGTCTCCACGTCATATCATCAATGACAACCTTTTCTTCTTAGAAGGTGTTACCACTTCTCTTCATCGTACCCAAATAATTTCTCCAAGTTACCTCATGATGACATCAGCAATGCATCATGACATTCAAAAATATCTCCAAGAGTTTCTTCATATGTTCTTTAACAGGTGATCCAATGATGTCTTCAAAATTGTCTTTACGATGCTCCAGCAAGATTTCAACTCTTCAATAACTGCTGCAAAGAATCTTCTCCAAATATGTTTAAGGATGAAAGTTGACTTCAACAAGGCATCATCGATATCTCCAAGGTTGGCACACGATATGTTCTTCAATAGTTCTGCTTCAATAGAAGGGAACAACTCCAAAACTACGATCAAGCCTATCAAGGTTGCCTTCCAATTTTTCCACTGAATGTTCTTCAAAAACTTCACTTGTCCAATGTAATATTCCAAGAGTAATTTTTCTAATGTTTCCAAATGTTTCCAAGAATGTGACTATCCAATGCTACTATCCTTCCATATGACTGCTCCGCAGTATTCAATATGTATCTTCAAAACACTTCACCTCCCAATGGTCTAAATACTTTCCAAAACTTCTATTCATTTCATATATAGCAGTGTTGAGGTGTTAAGGCCAGGTCCAAATTTCACAATTCATAGTTATTTCAAAGGATGTTTGTCTCCATAATTAAGGACCGAGGTCTTATAGTTCTGAGGTGTATATATATATATATATATATCTTCAATAGTGCACAAAAATTTTATATGTCCAAGTTCTAAAGTTGTACTAGAAGGTTGACCACACAGTGATTACTACATTTAGGTGTTGTCTGATACACAAATCCAAGGTGTTGAAGGTATTTGAGCTTTCCTTGTCACAGGTTTGTTGTTCAAGCCTCAGTTTAGCTTAAAAAAATCTTATCACAATGCTGCAAAAAGTTGCAGCAATATAAGATGAGTTCTCTTGAGCTTCCCCTTAAGAAATTTGCCCAAACAAAAATTTTTTAACTCCTCCTCAGCCTCATATAGGTTTTTCCTAAAATTCTGTGTATTTTTACCGAAATTACTTGGTTAAATTAACACTCCAAACCTCCTTTTTATATGAAATTGACTTCATGATGAAGGGACACGTCTTTCTGGGGGTAGGCCAACTTGAAAGGCAAGGTGTAGGTCGGCTCACTGCAAAATACATTTTTCTTGACTTAAAAATTCAATATCTCACAAAATACTAGGAATTTCAGGACAAATAAGGGCTCATTGGAAAGAGTAAAAAATCCTCTTTAAGATGGTCTAGGTGACATGTTGAAAGATTGCCTCTAAGGTTGGGAAATTTATTTCTTTGTGACTGTCCGTAAATTTTATGCATAAATAGTTTGGGACAACATGAGGAATGTTTGAGACAGCATGGCTTATTCAATATTTGGCTTCTTCATTGTTATTAATGTCATCATAGGATAATAGATTCATTATGTAGGAGTGTAGCATTCATGTAGCATCACATATCAACCAAGTCATCATATACTAGTGCAGTGATATGAAATAGTGCAACCTTCATTAATTTGTCAAAAGCTCGAAAGCATTCTTCTAATCATGTCAAGGTGTGATCATTCTTCAAGAGTATGACTTCATCAATTATAGTCCTCCACTTCAAAGGCTTGTATAATGGCACCTAAGAACTAGATCATCAATCAAGGCACATGATTGGCACTGGCAACATTATAGTTAGTCCAAGGACTTGTTCAGGCAAGACTTCTTCATTAGTGGCTTGACATCTTCGTGGCTTGACATATTCATTGATGACATCTTTATCAACCAAGAGTTGTTACATCATCATCTGGAACCAGACATCTATTGTCTTCAACCTTATCATCTAATTCTGGGGAATCTCAAGAATATTTTCCATCTCGGTCAATTCCATATTGACATCAATGACAACCTTGATTAACATTTTTTAATGTGAAATGCCTCTATCGCCATGCTCGAACTAAGAACTCCAAGAGTTATATTTATTGCCTCATTCTCAACAATTTGAAGTACTTAAGTAGTACACAATATCTTAGGGCTCTTACAGTACCCGGATCATTCAAGGCAATCATATATTGTTCTTCATGTTCTCTTTCCCTCCATGTAATCATCATTATAATTCGATGGAAACCTGAAAGACAACCATAAGATTTATTAGATTCCATTCACTGCAAAAAAATAGGCAAATTTTGGGCACAACATGAAAATTAAAAACTTGAACTATGCCCAACGCACTCCCTGGGCTGAGACAGTGCGTTGCACATGCAAATACCCTTCACTGTACTGGCTATGCAATGCATATTTTGACATTCATAGGTGCGTTGCCCTCATTTTGGGTAGAATTTACCCTAGGGGCCTTAAAACCCTAAAAATTTGTAAAGAATGGAAATGAAATGAATACCAAAGGGACGAGGAGTTTCATGGTACTAACCTATATCAAACAGCGATGAAATCCGTCCACAGAAACGACCGCAATCAATGACTGAAGTTCGGGGGAAAAATCAGGTTCAGAGTTCCAAAATGAAAATGGTAACTATGGAATGGTAAAAATTAATAGTGAAACTACTTTTTTATAGTCATTTAATTGTTTTCAATTTAAATTTATTGCTATGACTATAGTTTTATTATGTTTTTATCATGAAACAGGTATTTTTAATCCATTTGATGTTGTTCTGAATAGAAAATACAACTGATGAACAGATTAGTTGTGCAGATTTATTCAAAGAATGACTTGACCACAAAGCATACTTTTTCTCCCTATTTTTCAAGCTTTGTCAAAAACGAAAAAGGATTTGAAGCGCACTTTTATCTCTTTTTCGAGCTTCGATAACAACAAAAAAGGAACCCCTGGAGTCTTCTTTCAGCTGTTTTCAGACTCTGATAATGTGAAAAAACTTACCGAGCACTTGTATTTTTAAGCTCGTTAAAGTAAATGATTGATATCTACTCAGTATAAGTTTAACCCTTTTCCGGACTAAGATAGATTATTTACGAAAAAGGAATACCTTGGTTAAACATGACCAAAGAGGTTCTCTCAGATATTATTTTACACTTTTTCGGATCTGTGTGACAAATTTACGAAAAAGTACTTTTGGGGTTCTCTTTTGTCCTCTTTTTCAGACTCTCTAAATATGAAAAAGGACCGGGCTATCACTATCGTTAAGCTCGTTAAAATAGCGACGGGCTTGTCGATCATGGCAAGAATCAAGTTTCATTTGTCACTAGACTCGTTAAATTATTAAATAGTGATACTTTATTCGCCCGAAGTGTTGAATTATAGATCAAGCAAATGTTATCCTCCTCAATCTTGTTAAAAAATAAAGAGGTACTGGTCGACAAATGACCAGGGAAAATTTGGGAAAAGTGAGAAAAGTTTCTTTTTGTTAGCAAGTCGCTCTTGAACATAACACTTCTTTCACTCCATGTCCATGACTGTTTGGGTTGGGTAATCATCTTGACGGTTCATTCACACCTATGGTTCATCATACCTTCACTTCGGTTTTGGGTCAATGCTGCCAACTCATCACAGTGTCACCAATATTTTCAAGAGAAGTCATCCAGTGGTTAAAAACTCATCCTTCTGAAATACTCGTAAACCTTCATTTTCATGATTGTCATCCCTGAAAATTGATATATCAAATCATACCCTTGTCTCCGAAATTAGTAACTCTTGTTTTGCAATAAGGTGACTTCCTGTCGACAACAAATCAATATCCATGAAGTTCACTTAGAAACATCAGATTCTAGTACCATGAGGCTTGTTACAACATCGACAAGATCCTCGCTTCCATAATTTTGACCAAGAGATTTTTTTTGTCTTTCGACATCAAATAATCTATTCACGCCTTACGAAATGTATTGCAATACCTTGAGGGCCATTGACATTAATGGTGGTTCTCTCAGATTTGTTAACAACTCACATCATTGGTTGGTAATCAAACGATGTATTTCCATGTTCGACTACAAATCATATATTCGCATGGCTAGACTTGTACCCTAATGATCGAGTGAACGAGATAAGAAGACCCCAGATCTAGTTTCAACCATTCGGGCTGCGATTTCAGGATTGTTGTACACATCATCTGTATGTTGACTTTACATACAGATTATCTTCCAAACATGGGCCTATATCTGTAGGCATGTCTACATTTGGGCAACATTCCAATGAAGATGACTTTCTGAATTATGTACATGTTATTAGATTGTTTATGTGCTGAAAATGGGAATGCCTACCCTTAGCAATTATGATCAAAGAGGATATATCATGATGTAATGTATTGTAAGATTGATGCAGGTGACCACTCTACTTCATTTCCAGACTCATCATGGTGTAAATCATCTCAATCAAATGTTCTTATTATTTGGATCTCATGCTTTAGGGAGAAATTGTTATAGGTCAATTTGGGCACCATTCCCAATGACCTGGTTAACTAGACATCATCTCAAGGACCAATGATAAAGGGTCTATCTTTCCGTATCATTTCAGTTGCTACATTCCCGAAGACAAGAAACAAGACAAATCAAGCAAGACTTTCATCAAGCAAAGGTTTCCATGGTTTGAAGTTTATTATATAACATATGAGAGCTCACCAAAACAGGCTCTAAGGGGCCTATGTAGGTAGCCCCATGCAAGGCTGCTCTGCAAATCACTTCCCGATATTCACAGGTGCGTTGGTCACATTGGGAGCGAAATTCTCATTGTTCCGGAATCTCCACTTGGCCAGTGCCTTCTAGAAGAGTTCACATGTGTCAACCTTCGGATCCAAGTGTCCATTTGACATATACATGATTGGAAACATGTGTTGCCTATTATTGGAAAGTCATTGATTGCAACACAGCCTACAGTTCATCTATAAATTGAGCATAGATCTAAGTGCTTGAAGAGGAAGAATTTGAGTAGAGAAATGCTGGAGAATTTTCAATTGAGAGCTAGATTTGTGTAGCTACTGCTGGAGAGATTTATACTGTGATGAGGCTTGGGAACTTTGCTGGAAGGTCACTTCAAATCAGTCACTAGGTTGTAACCTCTCCTTCTATCATCAATAAAGAGCACTGCTTATTTTTCCCTATATGCATCTGTATTGGCTTTGAATTTCCATATTGCAAGATCTTGGTTGATGTATATGATTTATGCTTTACTGATTTAGCTAACTAGCTTGAACATATGTCTATATTATTTCATCTTCTACTTTTTCAGTGTTATTTCTTGCAGGCAGCATTCAACCCACAAATCACTTGAATTTGAAGCTGCAACGGAGGTGACAGAAGGAGCCATTTGGAAGCGACTAAACAAGTAAGCCTCCAATCCTCTTTGTGTATCTATTTTGAGTTAGGATAAATAGTCGTATAGTCTGTCACATGTTGTTCTAGACTAGCACCTATCTAGGGAAGCGTGATTTATCCATAATTCACAATTCTGGCCCAACACACTAGATGCCCCTGCTGAGTAAGTACTTCCCCAATAGCATAGTCAAATGCATCTGTCTCGATCTCAAATAGTTGTTTCAAATATGGTAATGTGAGCATTGGTGTAGAACTAAGCATTGGTGTAGAATAGAGGCGATGCTTCAACTCTACAAAAACCTTTTGTTGAGATTCAAACCAAAATAATCTTGCTTTCACTCCTCCCTTGCTGAATGAACTCAAAGGCCAAATGATAGGACAGAACCCAAACATGAACCTACGGTATAAATTGGAAAGACCTAGAAAGGTGTGGAGCTCTGTTAGAGTGGTTGGTGCTAGAAAATACTAAATGACCTGGATATTTTTTGGGTCCGCATGCACCCCCCGCACATCAATAACGTACCCTATATATTGAACCCAAGTCATTCCAAAAGTACATTTCTCCAAATTGGCACACAATTTAAGTTAGCACAATGTTTAGAGGACCTGTCGAGTTTGGTGGAGGTGCACTTCCCAACTCTAGCTAAAGATCAGGATGTCATCCAAATACACTACCATGAATTACTTAGTGAATGGTAGCAATATTTATTCCATCAACCTCATGAAGGTTGCGGGAGAAAATCGTCAACCTGAAAGGCATGAATAATCATTAAAAAAGGCCCTCCTTGGATTTGAAGGTAGTATTCCACACATCGAAGGGTTCGATTGGTACTTGGTGATACCCGGACTTCAAGTCAATCTTGCTAAAATATTTTTCCCCCTTGAGTTGGTTGAGAAGGTCATCAATATGTGGGATCAGATATCTATTTCAGACAGCGATCTTGTTCAATGACTGATATTCAATACATAGTCTCCAATTCCAATCCCTCTTCTGCACCAATATGATTGGGCTCCCATAGGGTGATGAAATTGGTTGCATGTGACTTTTCTACAACATCTCCTGAATTTTCCTCTTGATTTCATTTTTCTCATGAACAGAGTGCCGATAGATTGCCCATTTGGTAGTGGCGTGCCTGAGGTCAGATCAATGGAGTGCTTTACCTAACAGTGCAAAGGCACCCTTGCAAGTGAGGTGAATATGTCCCTGTACTCCTCCATGACCTTTTCCATATATTGTTACCATGCAAAGGGGAATTTTCTAGAGGTCATGGTCATAGTATTCTTCTTGCCTTGAGGGCGGATCATAAGGAAAAAAAATTTCCCGGTTTGGGAAATGAGCTTACTGCATTTCTTCATAGTGAGAAAACATATGGTGGTATTCGGTGCTACCTCCACTATCTTGTACAAATTATTACCCAAAGTAACAATAACACCGTGAGGTTAAGACTCATACAAAACATGTCACTTCCACAAGTATGCTTAGCCTAATAATACATCACAAACTTCAAGAGGAGCAACATCACATACTACCTCATCCATGAAGTGATTGATGATGTAGGGAAGGAGGCATTTTTGGCTAATGTGGAGATCCCATCCGTGTTGAAGCCATTCGATGGTGTATGGTTGTGGGTGTGTTGTGATCGGCAGGCCCAACTACTTCACGACCTCTGCTGAAATGAGGTTCTTTTGGCTTCCTCTGTCGACAATGAGCTACAATGGGGAACCCTTTACCCACATCTGGGAATGGAAGAGGTGCCCCCCCTCCTCTGGAACTTCAATTTCTTCCTTTTGGATATTTGTGGTGGAAATGGTGACACTAGGATCTGCATCAATAATATGCTTCCAGTTTTTCATTACCCTTGTTGCGTTCTGACTCAAAGTCAAAACATGCATCTAATTCGGAAGCCTTCAGCTTGGCCATGAGTGACTGCTTGATCCGACACTCACTTTTGTTGTGAGTGGAGCTATTATGGAACTCACACAAATTTCCCATGTCCTTCTTTGGCTTCATGGTGTTGTTCTTTTCTTGCAATTCGATGGTTTGTCCTGGGTCACCTCGCCTTGGCCTTATCCTTTGTCTGTAGTTTTGGGGTGCCTTTCCCTTTATTATTATTCACAGATCCAAAGTATATCTTCTTATATTTTAATTTATGCTCAATCTTGGCAGCATACCGGTATGTTGTACCAGGCTTGGAGATGTCAAGGAACTCCATTTCCTCCTTGATGTATCTTTGAAAACAACTGCGGTACTTAAGCACCAAATGTTTCTATGAATATTTGATACCCAACGTTGTGTGCAAGATATGGAACAAATTCGTCAGTTCATGCACATCTGGATCCCTTTTTTGCCAAAACGTAGTCCATTGTATGTACTTTTCCTCATAGCTCCTCGCAGGGTATTATTGTTCATTTATGGAATCTCAGAAAAAACTCCAAGTGGGTGCGACTGAGAATAGGGAGGATTCCCCCTCGTCCTTTTGCTCATTGTAGGTTTCCCACTAGTTCTTGATGTGGGGGGTGGCTTTGATGAGTGGAAATGTAATATTTTCCCTATTGTAAAAGTCATGAACTGAAAATATCTTTCTAATAGATTCAACTATTTATCTACAAAATTTCTATCTATTCGGCCCTCAAATATGGGAATGTTGAAGTTAACATGTATATTAAAAGGAGTGGTGCCTCTAGAGTGGATTCCAAATGAATATGCACCAACGATTGGTAGCCGTCGAAGGATTTGTGAAAAGTTATCAATCATCGTGTTCCTCTCTTTCTCTAGAGCCTCCTCGAGTAATCCAGGGTAAATTCTTGATAACCTTAACAAATACCTTTTACTTCATCTGATAAATTAGAATTTCATTTAATTAAAGCGTTAATGAAAAAAAATGAACAATTGTATGTTAAACCGTTAATGAACAAAAATGAACAATTGTATGCTTTAAAGAAGAGAAACATAACATATCAAGATCAGCAATCATAATAGCACATCGTTCGATAACGGAGTTCGTCCAGGAGAGACTACATCTCTGGGCCTCGGTGTCAAGATGGTGTAGGCTGCTGCATTAAGTTTTGTAAGGAGTGAATATGTACATGGATGTGTTTTCTCTGACATGCAAGGAAAATTCCTTCATGTGGGAGTGGCTAGACCTCTCTACGAGATGTTCCACTATCGGAACTCTCATCCACAAGAAGGATTCCTATCAGTATGAAAATAGCTCACACATAAAGACTGTGAGTATCCCTCCAACATGGAAAACAACGGGATCTCAAAGAACATACATGTAACAATGAGCATCCTGCCAACATAGCATCAAAGGGATCTCAGACATAATACAAATCCATGATAGAAAGTACATCAATAACAAAACAATATCCCACAACTCACACATCATATACTTCATGCTGAAGATGACTAAAGAATGGGGTGCTCTGCTACTAGATATGAAATCACCATCACAAACGTGGTGTCAAAAGGTGTGAAATCAACTACTCACTTGCTGAAAGGTGACACCTGCAAATTCAACTCAAAAAGTGACCAAAAAATATAAAGCTCATATGGAAAATCTGAATGCGCCATCAGATTCGTGGTGTCGAATAGTGAAAAATCAGCTTTCCATTTGCTGAATTCTAATGAAGTGAAAAGTCCAGGAAAAAAAGGAATCTTTTAGATTCTCCCTAGATTCCTCCAAGATGATGCTCCATGAGTGGACTGGAAATATGCAACTCAAAATGTGAATCTGACCTCACCATTGCATTCCCAGCAAAAAAAGGTGAAACATGACTGTAAACTTGACTATATTCCGACATGGAGAAAATTTACCTCCTCAGGTAAATTTCAAGGTTGATGGTTTTGCTCCCTATTTCTGGGCCTGTTCATGGTTCCACCTACATCGAAATCTATTCCCACCTATAACTACGTGTGCGCTATGCTCTTCCTTGGCCTTCGGCGCATTTTCGAATGGAGGTTTAAATATTAAAAGGTTGGCGGGCTTTCCAAAGCCCCCTATAACTGACTTGGTTGAGGTTCGAATTAGGTGGGAGGAGGTCGAGTGGTCAAACCCCGACCCCTCTGTATTAAGCCAAAATTTGTTTTTAAGACAACACTTTTACTTTTTACAAACCCCGAATATATATTTAACATATGTCAGTTGGTTTGTTGGGGGACGATTCGCATGGAGCGGCCCGCCTGTATTCCCCGTCATCTTCGTTGAATAGGTGGTAGTTGTTGTGTGGGTTATGTTGGGCCACGAGGGTCGGGCGGGTTCGACCCCCACTGGCACTAGATACGATATGTTTAAAAAAAACACACACACACACACATATATATATATTTAACAATTTTATATTGTTTCTGTGGTTTCCGTCGGAGCGGGTGGTGGGGTTGGTGGCCCGCCACCCCATAAATAGATTTTTTATTTATTATTTAAAAGCAAAAGTCAGTTTTTAAAATTCACATTTTTTGGCCATAGGAGTGCTTTTAAAGAGGCCACAATTTTTCCCGGGATTTGGCCGGAACTGCCTGGAATCCGGTGGCCAGGTTTTGTCCAAATTGGGTCTTGCTTAAGGCTGCCCAGACACCAAGTCAACCCAGAAATTTGACTGCTCCTAACTTTCACATATGAGCTCGGTTTGACGAACTTTTCACACCCCTGCGGTCAGGAAGATGAGATATAAAACCTAAACCTAGTTTGAGAACAATATGAGAACTTTGATTTTTCAACTTCCCACAGCCCTCTTTATCCTGCGCGTGTCTCTAGAGCCACCTGGATCAATCCTCCCCACTAAGGAGCTTTTCGTCCTCCAAAAGCATTAACAAGAATTTGCAATTGTTGTGTACTATGTATGTACCACGAGTGTCCTGAAAATTCACCCTTCATTCTCCTTCTCTTGCATCCTTCGAAGCCATAAGGAATTAACTAACACATACACCTTCTGCAAACCTGTAGTACAATCCCCTGTAAACACATTCTCAAATTGACCAACCATGACCCAAAAAAATCTCCCATACTTGCCACAAGTTTATAACATGTACTCAGTGGTCAAGCTTACTTCGAGATGGAAATCACCCCCAACTATCATTACAAGACCAACAACATCATCGTCGCATTTCGAAGTGATGGCAAACACCTCATCACTTTTACATGAAAGAAATTCATCACACGACTCATAAAACAAGGCCAACAACATCATCTTCGCATTTCAAAGTGATGGCAAACACATCATCACTTTTACATGAAAGAAATGCAACATGCGACTCATAAAACAAGGCCAACAACATCATCGTCATATTTTGAAGTGATGGCAAACACATCATCACTTTTACATGAAAACATATGCAACACAAGACTTATAAAACAAGGCCAAA
Organism: Pinus albicaulis; assembly: GCA_034641835.2. NCBI lineage: Eukaryota > Viridiplantae > Streptophyta > Pinopsida > Pinales > Pinaceae > Pinus > Pinus albicaulis. Next base: position 481,007,415 of record CM076570.1, on the reverse strand, counting down.
ATATCATTGTTTCTTAAACAAGTGATGGAAAAGCACATCATCACTTTTACAATGTAACATGCAACAAATGATTTACAAAAATAAGGCCATGACAAGCTAACATATCTAGAAAAAAAATCTAGAAAAAACACTCTTTAGCAAAGTGAATGGGCCATTCCCCTATGGGGAATTTGCTTGTCAATCAACTCTTTTGACCAATTCATGCAGAGATGTTTTACCTTTAAGGCTCTGCTCTAGATGGAGTCTCCAGCATGTGACTCTTTCATGGCCACTTCAGTCACAATGGGTGCAAAAGGTCTTTTCCCTCCAAACCTGGTTAGCCGATTTCTTTCCCTGCTGTGGAGAAGGCTTTTCATGCCTCATCCTCATTTCTACTGCCATCCTTCTCCAACACTTAGAAATCACATGGTTATTTAAATGACAAAAATGACACATTTTTCAATGCCATGATTTACGACCATGGTTATCAACATTTTTATAATCAAAATGCATTCTAGAATAAGAAGACTTATTATACCATCTCTGGTGGTCTCTGGTGTAATAATTGTGATGAGAACTTGCCTCAGCTCTTTCACTGCAAAATGCACTACCATGGAATGATAATGAAGCGTTACCATGAATCCTCTTCCTTGGAGAGTTCATCAATGTATATTTTCCCTTGATGTCCTTCGAACATCCTTCTTCAGAGTACCCCAAACATGCATAGAGAGGTTGATGCACAACCTCCAATGGTTGGGTTATGCCTTGGCCACGAACACCAAGTCCTTCTCCTTTGTACCCCATCTTGGTGAGGAGTCTCATGCTGGTTCCTGAAATGGGTATCTCCACATTTCCAACCGAAATGGTATCATGTGAAGAAACTGAAGAGAAATCAACATTGTTTATCCGCTACAAGAGAAGAGAAAGCTACAATCACTACTTCTCCTCCTTCTCTTCCTGTAGGAGTGCTTTCAATGCATCATTATCCACTTGAAGGCATTCTTTGTTGTGCTTCAATTCTTCCCACGCCTCTGTCGTGGCTTGCTGAAACTAAAGCTGCAAATGATGTTTTTCCTCCTTCTCTTCTTGTAGGAATGTCTTCAATTCATCATTCTCTACGACTTGTTTTTCATAAGCCTTGTACAACATGTCTGCTTTCTCGAACACCCTGAGCATGGTATCATAAATGTCCTTGACATTCTCCATGTCTCAACTTAACGAATGTTCAATAGTCACGCCTGTAATCCAATTAGCAAGAAGACCTGCTCTAATACCACTTGATCTAGGGTAAATTCTTGATACCCTTAACCAAGACCTTTTACTTCAACTTATAAACTAGAATTGCATTTAAGTAAAGCATTATTGAAAAAAATGAAGAAATTTATGCTGTAAAGAAGAGGAACATAACATGTCAAGATCACCAATCATAAGAACACGTCGTTTGATAATGGAGTTTGTCCAGGAGGGACTACATCTCCATATCTTGGTGTCAAGATGGTGTAGGTCGATGTATTAAGTGTTTTAAGGAGTGAAGATGAACATGGATGTGTTTTCTTTGACATATAGGAAAACTTCCTTCACGCAGGAGTGGCTAGACCTCTCTACGAGATGTTTTGCTACCGAAACTCTCATCCACAAGAAGGACTCCTATCAGTATGACAATAATGCACACATAAAGACTATGAGTATCCCACCAACATGGCAAACAAAGGGATATCAAACAACATACATGTGACAATAAGAATCCTGCCAACATGGAATCAAAGGGATCTCAGACATAATACAAATCCATGACAAAAAGTACATTAATAACAAAACAAGATCCCATGACTCATACATCATTAGGGATCTATACAACACTATGCATCTTAGGGAAAAAGAAGTACATGAAATCAACACATCATAGACCTCACACTGAAGATGATTGAAGAATGGGTTTCTTTGTTGTTGGATCTGAAATCACCATAACAATCGTGGCGCCGAAAGGTGTGAAATCAACTGCTCACTCGCTGAAAGCTGACACCTGCAACTTCACTTCAAAAATTAACCGAAAATATAAAGCTCAAATGGAAAATATGAAAACGCCATTAGATTCGTGGCATTGAATAATGAAAAATCGATTGTCCATTTGCTTAATTCTGATGAAGTGAAAATCTGGGGCAAAAAATAATCTTTTAGATTCTCCCTAGATTCCTCCAAGATGTTGCTCCATGGGTGGACTGGAAATCTACAACCCAAAAGGTGAATCTGACCTCACCATTGAGTTCCCTATGAAAATCAATGAAAAATGATTGTAAACTTGACTATATTCCCAAATGGAAAAAAATTACCTCCCTGGTAAAATTTCAAGGCTCATGGTTCCACTCCCTGTTTCTGGGCTTGTTCATGGTTCCACCTACATCGAAATATGTGCCCACCTCAAGCTGCATGCACGCTCTGCTCCACCTTGGCCTTGGGCGCATTTTCAAATGAAGGTTTAGATACTAAAAGGTTGGTGGGATTTCCAAAGCCACTTGTAACCGAATTGGTTGAGGTTCGAACTAGGTGGGAGGAGGTCGGGTGGTCAAACCCCGACCTCTCCATATTAAGCCGAAATTTTATTTTAACACAACACTTTTAATTCTTACAAACCCCACATATCTATGTAACATACGATGGTTGGTTTGTTGGGGGACGGGTCGGCATGGAGTGGCCCACCCGTATTCCCCGTCAACTCCATTGAATAGGTGGCAGTTGTCATGTGGGTTGGGTTGGGCGGTGGTGTTCACAACCCCCGCCCACCCATAATATATATATTAATGTGTTCTCATCAGCTTTTGGTTGGTTTGATAGTGGTGTTGCCCACTTGGGGGCCAGCCCATGTGGGTCGGGCAGGTTCAACCCCTGCCAACCCCGGATATGATATGTTTAAAACACATATATTTAATCGTATATATATATATATATATATATATATATATATATATATATATATATATATATTATGGTTGCTATGGTTTCCATCGGAGGGGGTGGTGGGGTTGGTGGCCCACCACCCCATAAATATTTTTTTTTTTGTTTTTTATTTAAAAGAAAAAGTGAGTTTTGAAAATTCGCATTTTTTGGTTGTAGGAGTGCTTTTTAACAAGCCATAATTTCACCCAAAATTTGGTCGGAACTAGCCAGAATCCCCTGGCCGAGTTTCATCCAAATTGTGTCTTCCTTAAGACTACCTAGTCACCAAATCAACCCAGAATTTTTATTTCTCCTAACTTTCGCATATGAGCTCAGTTTGATGAACTATTCACACCGTTGCGATCAGGACGATGAGATATACTTCTTGAACCTAGTTCGAGAAAAAACGAAGCACTTTGATTTTTCAACTTCCCTCAGCCCTCTTTGTCCTGCATGTGTCTCTGGAGCCACCTGGAACATCGAGAAATATTTTTATAGGATCTCCTGCTCCCTCATTTTTCTTTTCCTCTGCCATGGGAGGTTGTCAGGTTTTGTGAGGTTGTTTTTGCAAAGGTTCAACCAAATCGATCCCTAACTCCTCATACCTCGATCTCATTAGGGACAGAAAATAAATATCAAGAAAGAGCAGACCACATTGATACCAACAATCCAGATTTATGCAGGAATGTAATAGTATACATAAATAAACATAAACATAGAGATGCAGTAGAGAGATTTATTTCATTAATATCAAATAACTAAAATAAGCTTATAGACATAATGGAAATAAACTAGCTCAGGCAATGGTAGCTTATATCTGAGAAGAGATGTGGTATCTACATGCCTCTGAACTATGATAAAATGAGGCTTGAAGGCCTATTTACTATTAAGAAATAATGGAAAACCCCAAACATCCAAAAACCTAACCCTAGGAGATGAAGCACTAAAACTATGGGCCCTATTTAGGTAAATTGGCACATCGACTTCCCGAGGTCGTAACTTTGGCATACGATCTCTGTTTGATGTCCACAATACCTCCTTAAAAATATCTATGCGACAGGGCCTCAAAACGGATCTGGAAGTTCAGGACCTCAAAAACTGCCAAAAATAGTAAATTGTGATACAATTATGGAAACTGAAAAAATGAAAGAAACCTGGCCACCAATATCCACTTGGATCCTACCACTGACTTCCCCACTAGTCTTGGGACAACTTCCCATGCATTTTGTTTTATAATGGATTCATACTACTCAACCATGGCATCAACCCACATTGGTTGTTGCACTCCTTCCTCAAAAGAGGATGGTTCTATATTAATACCTCTTCTCATAAAAGCCATGTATCTAGTGTACCGCTTTAGGAACTTCTTTTCTTGCATTGTAATATGGGTGCTCCCACATTACTTCTCACATCCAAAAATAATCTATAATCCTATTTGGTGTGCTTCCTTCCATCTCTAGTAGATGGCTCTGAATGAGTGGTTTCTACCACTCTTTTTTCCTGTGCTTTTAGTTGCTCCACATCCTAGGGTTCATCCTTTGGAGCTAATAATTCCTCAAATTGACGCGACTCAAGCTCCTTCTCAAGGGAAAATCACATGGCTTTGTCTTCATCAAACTTCACATCTCTTCCAACCACTTTCATCATGTGTGCTCGCAAGTACACTTGATAGTTGTGAGGTGTATTAGTGTACCCCACAAATATTCCAAACTTTGTTCTTGGCTCTAGCTTCTTCTTGGCATCTTTGGTCACATGGAAATAAAGAGGTAAACCAAAAATTTTAAAATACAACACATCTGATATCTTACCTGAAAAATCCTCATCTAGTGTACTCATCCCAAGTATCGGAACAGGACTTCTGTTATGCACAAATATTATTGTATTTCATGCTTCCATCCACATATGCAACGGTAGGCCTTGATCATGGAACACAGCTCATTCTTCTCTCATAATTTTTATTTTATTTCTTTCTACAACCCCATTTTGTTGTGGATTATGAGGTGCAATCAATTATCTTTGAATTCCTTTTGAGGCAAAGAAGTTCTTGAATTCGTTAGAGATGTATTCTCCACCATTTTCGCTCTTCATAGGATTCACCTTCTTCCCTGTATCTTTCTTCACAAGTGCCTTGAAATAAAAAAAACTTTGAGAACGTCTGATATTTCTTCTACATGAAGAAAATCCAACACTTTCTTGAAAAATCATTAAAAAAAAATCACATAATACATATGCTTTACTGTGGAAGATATTTAGAATGACCCACACACGTCTGAGTGAACTCTCTCAAGGATTGGTGCTGCTCAACATTCCTTATCATGAAAGGTGGATTTGGTATACTTCTCTAATGTGCACTCTTTACATGTCTCTCTGCACAATTTCACCCCTTGGAAGTCATGTAGAAATCTGTTGCATGATCCTCAAAGCAGAGTGGTGTAGATGGCCCAACCTATTTTTCCATAACTCACTAATGTCTTAGCTCTGCACCTTCTCTGATTTAATTCTAAATGTTGTGCACTCATCCACATCAAGTTTGTAGACGTTCTTCACTCGAACACCAATTGTTTTCACCTATCTTGTTGCTTTGTGATTAAGAAATTCCTTTCCTTCAGTAAAAATCACATCATATCCACGATCTTCCAACATAGCAATAGAAACCAAATTCTTATTTAAACCAGGTGTTGTATCTCAAGAAAGAATCCCTTGGTTGTGGTAACGAATCAGTGCTCAAGACACATATATATATATATATATATATATATATATATATATATATATATATATATATATATATATATATATATATGTCATGAAAATATGATATCAGATTGTTGGAACAGGGTCTCCTACAAAGCTGCTAATCTGGTCCATTTTGTATATTTTTTATTATATTTAGTCTAACGCAGGGGTTTTGGGGTGGGTCAAAGCCCTTAATGCATTGTAAAAAGGTCAAGGGTAGACCAAGATTCTACAAACCACAGTTTGCGAACCAGTGTATGCGTAGGCTAAAAGAGTATAAATAGTTGAACCTTTTTGAGTCGATAGGTAGAAAAAGAATAGAGATTGATCCAAAGTACGAATTGCTAGATCTTGAGTTGGGTTGTTTGGGTTAGGACTCCTACTGCTTGTGTGCGCAAATATCCTCTGTCCTGTTGTGTGCGGACCCTGCTGGCTGTGTGCGCAGGTGGTATTTGAGGAACATAAGAGGATTTTGATAAGTAATATATGTGAAGTACTGTTGAAACATATGATGTTTTCTGAATCTGTTCCGTTATGATTGATGCAAACTAAGATTGTCTAATTAAGCTGCGAACTCGTCTGTTTTATCTCTGTGACATGAAAGTATCTGCACTTAGTATATTACTGTGATGTGACTGTTGTTGCACTTACTGATTGCATCTCTATTAATGAATGCAATATTGGTTGTGACTATGCTATTTATGGTTGTAATTGATGATACACATGTGGATTCGAACCTTCTAGAGTAGATCTGATAAGTACTGTAGTCTGGTTAAGTTCTGGAACCCTACAAAGCAACCTCCGGTATAGATCTGATAATTGCAGACCTGCGTTATTACCTACTCTCTCTTACGATGCGGAAACCTAGTTCCAGTACCCTCCCATACTGCTTCAGGTGAGACTTTGACCTGCGCAAGCGGGTCACTGCCGAAAGGGCCAGTAGTATAGGGATTGTTGGCAAACCTTCACCTCTGAATCTGGGTCAGGACCCCTTGAGCCAATAAATGGTTCATTTGCTGGGACCGGGAGCATTTTGAGGGAGAGATTTTGTAATTATAAGGCCGTATTGGAAGCTTGAAAAGAAATAAATCAACAAGTGGTTTGAAAAGCAAGTTCAGGAATTCGTTGCAAAAGAAAATTGCAGTGCGAACTGTTATCACTCAGGTTTTCCTAGAAGTTGTGTAAGAGGAAAGTATACCCGAGGTAACCACAAACCAATCTTTTAGATGCAGAATCTAGCCAATTTGCATCCAGAGAGGGCTCTCTCTTTATGATTTATCTTTGTTTTTGAATGATTTTAGGCTAGTTATAGATGCAAAGTTTGTTTTGGGAAAATGGTGGAATCCACAAACTAAGGGCAAGGTTGAGGGCTTTCAGTCCATTGGGCTATGGAGTCTAAGGATGGTTTTACTGGATTTCTTTTCTGAACACAAGATGGTATTACAGGGCAAGATAGCTGGACAGAGAACAATCCTTAAAATTTAAAGTGGATGGATGGTCTTGAAGGGATGAAAGGCAGCTAAGAATCTTTCACCATATTCAAGAGAAAGAAGAGAAATGACTACAAGCAAAGAGCAATGAAGGATTCTTTGTTACAGTAATCAACGATGTTTAAATCAGCAAAACATGAGCAATTAAGAATTCATGCTTATAACTAATCCAGAAGAAAACATCGAGAATAATCACATTTGAAAACAGAGTACAATTAAGCAAATTCTGTTTCAATCCTTTATGTAAACTATTCAGAAATGGATATGATGATAGCATAAACTAATATAAAATTTAAACACAAGGGTTGGAAAACTTATTGAACTGGAAGTCCAACACATGAATCCTGCAACAAGTCCAGTACTTCAAAACGTCATCCAGCAAGCCACAAGTAAATTTGTCCAAAAGCTTTTTATTCCGAAAACCTCAATGTTACAGCAGAGTAATAGAATCCACCCTTCAAAACTCTATTTGAAGGCTTATTTATACAAAAATAATCTTAACAATCTTACTCTATCCTAGCCAAGAATTCAGGCTGACTTAAAGCGCATTTACAACAAACAAGAGACACATGGTTTCGAAAATAGAATAATGAGTAACGGCTGATGTGCTGTTCCTTTCTTCATGGACGTGCTAAGGATAAGTGCTCTAAATAGGGCTTTGTGCTGTCCTTTGTGTATTCCTTTGATTTGTTGAATACTTTTACTTCTCACGGATACTCTTTACTCTTTCATCTGATACTCTTTTTCTGATACTCTTTTTTCTGATACTCTTTTTCTGATACTCTTTTTTCTGATACTCTTTTTCTGATACTCTTTTTTTTTACCATTTACTTGATAGTAAAGATAAACTTTTGTCCTGACAACATTTTTACAAAATTTCCATCATTTCCTTCCACCACTGATCAGCTGGTATCATTGTTCTTCTGAGCTTCCTTAAAGTTTCATCGGCTTCAGTAAGTTTATAAAAAGTGGGCTCGTTCGGAAATAGATACTTTAACTCATGTTCCAGATGAAACAGATTTTTCACTTTTTCATAAATACTCTTCCCAGTTGGTACTGTAGGTTCTGATGAGCTAGTAGAACCTATACTAGTAGAACTTACAGCTGTATGTTTAGCATGAGCTTTGATTCTTTTCTCACAAGTTTCCAAGTCTACTATTTGATCCTCGGTGAGCATGGGACTTGGCAAATCACTGTCCAGCAGAGCTTGAAATTTTTCTCTGAAAACGTTGATGTCGACCAAAATATCATTACACTTTCTTTCTAGATTTTGCATGAAAGTTCTTTTTGTAAAAATTCTCTATGCCTCCAAAACTACACCTGTTCTGTCATCAATTCCTAGCAATGCTAGCTGTTGTTTTGTTCTTGAATTCAAAAACTGAATGAACTGCTGGGCTAGCTCTGGCTTACCTCTTAATTCATGTCTAGTTTTGTTTATTTCCTCCTGGGCTATCTTGACTAACTCATTCTGTTCAAAAATAGCTTGAATGGAAGGCCAAATATCTCTTATTAAATTAATGATGTTGTCCCAAAGAATATCATTTATTTCATTCAGAGGCTTTTCCAGTGTAAGATCTTTTTGCAAAGCCTCAACCAATTTTTCCAACCTTTTTATTTCTCTGAGGTTGTCAGCTACTGTCTTTTTGGATGTGTCATATTTTCTCTCCAATTTTGTTAATTGTAATTTTGCTTCTTGGAGTTCTGTGACCTTTAGCTGCAAACTCTCCATCTGTTTAATCAAATCATCAGAATTCAAATTAGAAACATTCACCTGAGATGATTGTTCCTGTTGTCCTGTAGTACCTGCTGCTGAAGCCTGTTTGAGAATTTCCTGTTCCTGCAATGCCTTTTCCAGCTCCTTCTCAGTTTCATTTAGTCGCTCTGTCAAGTTTAAGAGCAACTCCATCATTTCTTCTTGTGAATTTCCTTTTATTATTTCCTGTGTCTGGGGGTGCCTTGAGGCTGGTATTTTCAACTGTTTTCTCAGTGCAGCTATATCATCCTCTTTCTTTTTTATCAGTGCCTCAATACCTTTAGTGTCTTTGGTATTGTGTCCCAAACCAATAATGATTTCTTCCAGAGACTTTATTCTATTGTCCTTGGCCTGTGAGGAGGCCCTTTCAATTTTCAATGTTGTAGCAGTATTATTCAAGGAATCTTGTAGTGTTAAAGCCGCCATGGCTTTGTTGGTGAGAGTGGAATAAACCATTTCCCCTGTTTGCCTATGAAGCTCTATCTGATCCAAGGGATGGATATCCTTTGCTAACACTTCAAAATTGGTTCTGATGTAATCTGTTGCTGAAAGTTGGCTTTGGCACTTTAGCTTTGAAGTGGCTCATTTGCATTTTACCTTGTGAAAGATCAAATGCTGACATCAACCTTTGCTGATTGTGAGGAGCCATTTTCATATACTGATCATAGACCTTCATTTTTAATGGTTCATTCCTTGTTTTGATATCAATGAAGGGTTTCTTTATGTCTCCAGTACCTGTCTTGGGCGGTCTGAAAGAAGATACTTCAGTGCTCAGTTGCTTTTGTATCCCTTTCTGGCTTATATTTGTTTCACTTGCTGTACCTGTTTGCTGACTATCTTCCCTGCCATCATCAAATATTTCATCTATGATATCTACATCTGGAGGTAGATCAGATTTATGTTTTTTAGCTTGATAGACTTGTGGGGCTCCTTTTGAAGGTGTGGTATCTGGAGCTGACCTCTTTTTCCCTATTTCCACATTCAGTGGAGTTTGCATCTCTGGAGCTTGGATTTGCTTTGCTGGTGTTTGAGAAGCTTTAAATTGTTCTGGTGTTTTGGAACTCTGTGATTTTTCTGCCATGACCAGGGTTTCAATTACCTGAACTATAGGTTCTTTTCCTTTACCTTTAGGCTCTGCTGTTACTGATGGGCTGTCTTCCTGTATAGCTTGTTGTAGAGTGGCTGTTGAAGATGTGCCAATATAGGGTACCAGCATTTGATCATATGTTTCTAGGTCAAATTTCTTCTCAGCATCTTTCATAAGTTTATTCAATTTGTCAGCTCCACTTCCCTCTTCAATAAGTGTTCCTTTAACCCATTCATCTTGATTTTCATACTGTTCTATGTCAGGAATTCTGTGATGTACATAAGGAGATGACTTATTTTTTAACCTTCTTTCACAAATGAAACCAAAGGGGTCATAAGGGACCCAACGGAAAGATGTCTGGAATTTTTTCTCTAATATAAGTTCTGCATCTCTCTCAGCTTCTCTAGAATTGCAAATGAAAGGACCTAACTGGATTTTGATCCTTAACTGTGCTTTCTTCTTTACATTGCAGAAATGGATTACATCTGAATTGTTCATCTGTCTAAAGTATTCCAAAGCAAAAATTCTCATTGGTACATATCTGGGTAACTTGAATGGATGTAATTCACATCCATAAATCCTGATGACCGTATGGTTTTGGTATAAGTACCAATCCCCAACTTTATAACTTTTTGACAATTGCAAGGTCTTTCTAATTTCAGTACTGAGTCTTGGGGGAGAAACCCCTGTTAACAAAGTTGTAGCAGGATGTACAAACTGATCAATGAATTCTGAATAGGAGTAGGGAGAATCAGAGGAAAAATGAATGATGGGGGACCAAAAAATGACAGACCTGGGATTACCTTTAGCATCAAGTTTCTGAACAGGGAAAGGGAATCTGTCTGACTGATAAAAAATCAGGAGATGATAGATAACTGAGGAGTACTTAAAAACCTTTTCAGTATCTAGCCTTAAAAATTGATCATGGATTTTGTTGGCAATGAAGGAAGCATAATCATACTTAATCTCAGGAGGCTGCCCAGGGGTAAAGATAGATAGCAAAGCCAGAGTTATCTCGTCAACATACTCACTGGTATTGAATCCTAAGACAAAGGATATTACATTCACAATAAGCCTTCCCAAATGATTGAAAAAACAAAAACCATAGGGGGGAGTCCCTTTTGGCTGATGCTCAGGTAACATGAAGTACCGACACATTGCTTTCAATTTTTCTGGAGTTAACAGTCTGGTTTTCTCAATTAGCCCTTCCATGGATAGAGGTGCTAATTCTTGTTCTGGCTCAAATTGTAACATAGCATTGATAGCCTGAGGTGTTATAGGGAATAAAACACTTTGATCAGGAGCTAATACAGCTCTTTGTATGGGATCATAATTTGCATGACAATAATGAATGATTTCAGGGAAACCGTGAACTGTAGGAATGAAATACCTTGGGAGATTGGATTCCCACAACCCTATAAGATCTTGCCCCTTTGAGTATTCGTCTCTGCAGCGACAGAAACTCAAACGGGGACTTTCATCGAAATGCAGGTCTTTTATTTGGAAATCTTCATCTATGAGAGGCAAGTAGTCTAGATCTCGGTGAGGAGCATTCAAAGGAGTGACGTTTAGAGTAGTAGGGGCCTCCATTTTGGTTCTTGTGGATTCAAAATGGAGGTTTCAGTTTTTCTTGCAGACCGGACGGGATATCGGACAACAGAAGAAATTGGGACAAATTGCAGGTTTGGGAAGTAAATTCACAGGTTTTAACTCTTCAATGAGGACTCAGAGATTTTAACCACTTTTTCGTAGAAAACACAAGAAACTAAGCTTAACTTGGAAATAGAAAGGGATGATAACACTGCTTTTTAATGAGAACCTGTTCTTCATAGTAATTAATAATGGTGTGAACGTTTTTCAACACGGAGCAATGGAATTTGGTAATTTGGTGTATTTGAAAGAATTGAATTATGTCAGATTAGTCTTTAAAACCAAAATAACTAAAAAAACGCGAAAAATGGCTTAAAAACAAGTCAAAAGGGTTTTTGTCGTTTTCGAGGCGATGACGTCATTCGACGTACGGGGTGACGTAAGGGAGTGGGACCGGCGGTATTTGATAAGCGGTAAGCGGTGAGCCCGCACCGCTTATGGAGGAAGGTGGTAAAAATCGCAATGGCAGCGATTCCACAGGCTGCTTGCCACGTGGAATGCTGAATAGTCAAACCCGCTCATTCCCCGCTGGCTAAAAAACTCACATGCGATGGGCAGCGGGATTGATCGGGACCGTTAATCAATGGAGGAATGATCTGACGGCTGGAGGAAAGGGAAACTTGTGCGGTTTGGGAAGTGGGCCCGTCGAGGTTTAAACAAGCTTTGACGTGTAATTTAATCACCCCGGGGAGAAGCTAATAGGCGGGAATGGTTGTTAATTAGTCCAAATGACTAATTAACCCCGTGAATTTTATAAAATGAATTGCGGCGGGGTTTGGCCATGTGGAATACCACGTGGAACGCTGAGTATGGTGGCGCGGGATTCAGTCGTGATCTTTTCTTGTTTTTGGTGTTAAACACATATGTTATTTGTTTAACGCTTTTCTTCATATATTTTATTATACGATGAATAAATTAATATAATTAATTCATCATAGGGGCGGAATGTATATATAAGGTTAGAGTTTTACCAAAGGGCTTTATAAAGCGGGGTATTTAAATGTGCGGGACTATATATGCTTTGGTAAAACATTATAATAAGAGGGTGTTGGGGATATTTATTAGAAAAGGGAGTTATATACATAGGAAAAAGGGATTTCACTAGGGATTTAATATAATAGAGTTAGGTGTTAGCATGAAAAGGACAAGGAAAATCAAAACATCTTTGTATATCTAAGAAAGTGAAAACTTATGAAGTAAATTGCACATTTTTATCTTCAACACTTAAACTTAGAATAACAAGTTGTTTTGAGGAATTTTATGGAATGTTGCATCAGTTTCCTAAGTAAAATAGGATTTTACTTAGGAAAAAGTTAAAAATGGAAGATAATCAATGATGGATTATTTCAAGTGCTTAGGTCTTTTGATCATTAGGCCGAGGGTCTGGTCCCTCCAGAAGTCAAGGAAATGCCTTGAGCCCCTTTGATCTCAAATTACCTTAGTACTTTTGGGGAAATTAGTAAAACTCTTGAGGGGGAAAAATGATGAGGGAGGTTAATGAATTTGACTTTGTTTGCTGTGATTTTCCAGTGTATTTCCTGCTTTAGTACTTGTGATGAAAGTAAATGATTAACCAACATGTAGCAGCACCATTCATCAGATAACACTTTTGTAGCACCATCTACCTACCCTATCTACTTATCACTACCATTTTGTCTTCTTTATTAGGGTGCATTTAGACTTGCAAACCCTTTCCAATCTTTTTCTTTTTACATGATGAATCTATCTATTTTCTACCCTTATTACATCCAAGGGCTCAGATTAAACTGTTGAGCACCTTTTATTCACTCTACCTAGCTACTTATCTGCCAAGATTAAACTGTTTGGCTAGATATTTATTCTCTAATCTAAAACATGAAATTGAAATATGACTAAGCCAAGATTAAACAGTTTGACTTATTCATGAATTGTGGCAAAAGTTTCACAAGCTGCACACAATTATTTTATTACAATAGATGAAAAAAGTAGTGGCATTTAGACTTGCACACTTTCCTTGGTCTATTTTTGCTTGGGGTTCATTTCTTTCTTTTTTTTGACCATTTTTATTCTTTTTACCCTTTGATTTTTCTTTTAGGGTATACCCTCTTTACATTTTTTAAATTTTTTGATTTTTTGGTTTTTCAAGAATATGGAACACCTTTGCTCAAGTAAGAAGGTTTGAACATATTCCACACTTCCATCAAGACAATCATCAAAGATGAAACCTATTGATATAGGAGGCTAACACTGGCTCCACTTGGGGATGGCTTTTCCTTGTGGAAAGTCAAGAACAGTAGATCAGATGCCTCAGAATGTCTTCAAACTGAAAGTAAGGAATTTTCCTTCTTCTGGTAGCTTTATTTACATATGATAATAAAACTTTTCTGGAACTTAGGGCCTTCACTTCGGGCTTCAATTCCAAGAAGTCACCATCCAATCCAAACTGCAGTAACAAAAATATAACAAGCAAACAATATATTATGTACAAGTTAGGAACGTTTAAACATTCTAGTAAATTGGATCAAAATAATGCTTAAGCATTCGACCATTGACTGGTCCTTCTTCAACTTCTGAATTGTCCAAGTCCTTCAAAAAATAAGTATTGTTTCCCCGCAAGGCATGGATGATATAAGGCCCTTTCCACAAGAAATCAAACTTCCCATGTTTCCCTTTTTCTTCTCTTCTAGAATCCCATCTTAGGACCTTGTCTCCTAATTGAAAATCCTCTGCTTTAGTCCTTTTATCAAACATTTTCTTCAGCTTTTCCTGTAAGACTTGTGATCTTTGGTATACCTCTTCTCTGGTTTGTTGTAGGTGGATTGTCTGATTAATTCTTCTTTGCATGTCATTTGGCTCCACTTGAGCCTCTTGAAGTAATTTCATCACAGGGATTCCTAACGATGATGGGAATCTTGCCTTCAAACCATAAACTAATTCATAAGGACTAGTCCCAATGGATTTCTTGGTTGTAAGTCTGTCTGCCCATAATGCATAGGTCAGTTTCTTATGCCAGTTCTTTTTATTCTCCTCCAACAATTTCTTAATGATATTGATCAAACTCTTATTGGAGGATTCTGCTAGTCCATTACCTTGGGGGTAATAGGCTGTCGAATGGCCTAGAGTAATATGATATTTATGGCAGAAATTTATCATTTTCTTTGATTTAAATGCAGCAGCATTGTCTGTTATAATCTTTTCTGGACATCCGAATCTTGAAAGTATGTTGGTTTCAAGAAACCCTATGATTACAGAATCATTGGACTGTCTACATGGGATGGCTTCAATCCATTTGGTGAAATAGTCTGTAGCAGTAAAATCCATCTATGTTGTCCTGAAGAAGGGGGGTGAATCTCTCCAATAAAATCTAAACCCCATTGTTGAAAGGGTCTTTCTGTGGAAACTGGTTTTAAAGGCAGAGGTAACAACTGTCTTTTACCCTCAAATATCTGACATTTGTGACAGCTTGTTACAAATTTCTTTACATCAGAAAATAATGTTGGCCAGTAAAAACCAGCCCTTAAGATTTTGTCTGCAGCAGATTTCCAGTAAAGATGTCCTCCACAATCCCCTGCATGAAATTCATTAAGCACTTTATCAGCTTCATCTTTTAAGAGACAATTCAATAAAATTCCTTCGTGATTCTTCCAAAATAAAGTGCTATCTAAAATACAATATTTCGAAGATGTCATTTTTAAAAATCTTTGCTTAGTTCTGGACAACCCTGGAGGAGCTTGCAGGTTTAATAGAACATGAATTATATCAGTATACCAGGGTGAATCTAAGAAAGCTTGACTGATCTGGGGAGTCGCCATCTCTTGCTCGTTATCCAGTTCATTAATATCTAAGGCTTGGCAATTGGTTTCTGTCATAAGTTGTGCTAGGCCTTGGCCTTTTATCAGTTTGGTTGGCTTGATTTCAATATCATATTCCAAAATGGTAGCTATCCACTTACCTCGTTTACCTTCAATGCCATCTTGAGTCAAAATATCTTTAACTACCGCATTGGGCACATATGCTATCACATGAGAATATAATATGTAAACTCTAAAATCTTTGATTGCTTTTACCAATGCAAAAGCCTGTTTTTCCATAATATTGTACTTTAGAGATGCATCCCTCAGTGCTTTACTAAAAAATGCTACTGGTTTTTCACACCCTTGGTCATCTTTTTGAAGTAAAACAGCTGCAACAGTATGTTCAGAAGCAAATGAAAAAATAATAAAGTCTCTATCAAATTTAGGATTGGTCAGAACTGGTGTCCTTGTTAAAGCCATCTTAATTTCCTCGAATGATTGTTTGGCTTCTACAGTCCAGTCAATGCTTGAATCTTTCCTCAACATGTTAGTTAGTAATCTAAGTAACTCTGCTAGACTAGAAATAAATCTTCTCAAGAAGTTGATTTTTCCTATAAATGCTTGCAATTCTTTAATGTTTCTGGGGTGGGGTATTTGCAAAATTGCTTGAATTCTTTCAGGATCAATCCTAATGCCATCTTTAGAAATGATATGTCCTAAAAGCTTTCCTTCTTACAAACCAAACAATGACTTTTTAGGGTTTAAAGAAATTCCATATTTTCTGCACTTTATAAATACTTGCCTTAGGTGACCTAAATGTTCTTGATCTGTTTTAGAGAAAACGGTCAAATCATCTAAGTAAATAACCAGAAAATCATGTATCTCTTTAGCAAAAGAAATGTCCATCGCTCTTTGAAAGGTAGCTCCTGCATTCTTGAGTCCAAATGGCATTTTGACATATTTAAACGTACCCCATGGTGTGGAAAATGCTGTTTTATCCTGATCATCAGGATGAACCAGAATCTGGTTGTACCCTGAAAATCCATCCAGTAGTGATATTCTCGAAGATCCCACTACCCTTTACAGAATGTGATCCATTTTAGGTAGAGGATAGTTGTCTTTTAAAGAAACTTTATTCAAATTCCTTAAATCAACACACAGTCTGATTTCTCCTGTCTTTTTTCTGGTTGGTACTAGGTTAGAAACCCATTCTCAAAATCTGATAGGAGATATAATCCCTGCTTCAAACATTCTTTTGATTTCCTTTTCAATTGAGGGTAATAAAACAGGATTAATTCTCCTAAGCTTTTGTTTAATAGGTTTCTGGTCTGGTTTCAAAGGTATAGTATGTTGAATGATGGATGTATCATAAGATTTGAGGTCTTCATAACTCCAAGCAAAGACATCCTGGAATTCTTTTAATAGTTCAACATATTTTACCTTCTGATCTTTTGGAAGAGATTTAGACAACTTAACAATTTTTGGATGCTCTGGTGTTCCTAAGTTGCATTCCTCCATATCGGCTTTAACAGGTTCCATTTTAGGTCTGAATGGAATATCATTTGAGTCAAATAGATCTTCCAAAGGTGTTAATCCTTTGGGTAATTGATTATCTTTTAAATTGATGATTTCTGTTTCATCTACGACCTCATCAAATTCCATTTGTTTCAAATTTTGCATGTCTTTTTCAGTGAATGCGGTTGGATGCAGCATATGAATTGCATTTTCTCTTGAAATTTCCATTTTTTGTTCTTTTACTAGATCAATTTTATCAGCAGTCATGTCTTCATCTATATTACAGTTAGAAAACTCATTATGAAGTGTCAAAAAACTATTGATTTGATGGTTATTCACAAATACTTGCCAATTCAAAACATTGTCGGGTATTGCAGGCCTGTGTCTTATCTCAGCTGAAAGCTGATGATTAGGATCAAAAGGCAACTTACATGTACTAGCAAACATTGCTAAACTGTGAGCATGCAAGTTTTGTTTCCTGGGAATCTTGGC
Source organism: Pinus albicaulis (assembly GCA_034641835.2). NCBI lineage: Eukaryota > Viridiplantae > Streptophyta > Pinopsida > Pinales > Pinaceae > Pinus > Pinus albicaulis. The sequence goes on along the minus strand of CM076570.1, from coordinate 480,990,006 downwards.
AAGTTGGGCTTGTAGAAATGTGTTGAGAATCTCAACAACCGTCTCTCGGTATTGTTTCAGTCTCATGTCCTTTGTTGCACATTCTCCTTTAATTTGTTGGATAATTAGTTCAGAGTCGCCTATGATTGATACCCTAATGCCTCCTAACTTCTTGACATGTTTAAGCCCCAATAAAAGAGCTTCATACTCTACCATGTTGTTAGTGCATTTGAAATTTAACCTATAAGCATGACCCTCTGCATGATTGTTCTCTACATTGTGTAACCAAATTCCAGCTCCTGCACCTAGTCTGTTTACTGAGCCATCAAACTCTAAATGCCATAGAATTTCATGTTCGTAATCTTCATCCATTGTTTTAATAGATTTTCTGACAAGAGCTAGTTGTTTAGTTGTTTCAGGTTTTTCTTGGTCATCTGGTGTTTCTTTGTTTTCAGATATTTCTTCAATTTTGACAGTGGTTTTGTTTATGATTTCCTTTTCAGGAGCTCCTATTTCAGTAGGAAGATCTGACTCAGCATTGTATAAAATAAAAGAATCCATGTCAGAATGTACAGAATAAACAGGGGAGTTTTCAGGCTTCTCATGGCTACTCACTAAGTACTTCATCAAAGTTTCTCTATATAATCTTTTAGGCTGACCAAATACTGAAATAGTTGCATAAGACATATCTAATTGAATAGATCCTCCAAGTTTAGCGCCCCAAGACCTAGACAATAACATACCATATTTGGGTGGAATATCAGCGACTACTATGTCCATTAAAACAGACTTAGCAGGGTATTGGACCAAAGTGACACACAGATCTTTAATTAAACCTAAACATTTTACCTGACTGGAATCAAATGAAAACAAATCTTTGTATGGTCTAGTAATATCCAGATTCAATCTTTCCATTACTGCTTTTGGCATCAAATTGTGAGATGCTCCATAATCAAGCATTGCATTATGGAGTATCTTGTCATGAACATTCAGGCTTACATAAAATGGAGGAGTTCCCCCACTTTCTGGTTTGCCATTAACCTCAGGGCCAAAAAGAAGTTTGGGTTGATCATCAAGAATATTTACTGAGTCATCCAATCCAGTAATATTAATGTTTAAAGACTTGGAAATCTGATTCCTATAGACATCATGTTTAGCCAATTCTGATAAAGGAACAGCTATCTTGAGTTTGCCTATTTCAGCTTCTAGATTAAAGGGTTTTTCTGTTTGAGCTTTAGTGTTTTGCACAGTTGGATTTTCTCTGTTTACTGGATCTTCAATGTTTTTCTCTTTATCATGAATGAAGTTTTGCTTTGAAGATGTTTCAGGACTAACTTCTGCTGTTTCTTCTACAGTTCCTACATGAGGAGATGTATTGGATTGCTGTTTGTCGATTGGTTGGTTGTCAGAGACATCTTCAATTATTGGATTTGAAAAACTAGGAGTTATCCTAGGCAAAATTTGTATTTGGGGAATGTTTTGTACAGGGGAAGTATTTTGTACATGGGGAATGTTTTGTTTTCCTTTGACATTTTGTTTTGTGGTTTTCTGTTTATTTTTCTCTGGTACATCTATCCGTCTACTTCTCAAGTTGTACTGCTTATGAACCTCGTAGATTGCTGTGTCATAGCCTTCTTTGAAATCAAAAGTCTCACCTGAATGAGTGTGGAATGTTTCAAGGATATGATTCTCTTGATCATCCTGAGATAGGAATATTTCTGATTCATCTTTGTCCTCATTGACATTGTTTATTTCTACATCTTCTGTAGGTCCTTCCGAGGTCGAACCTTCAACAAAGTTTTCTTGGAAAGGTGGTCTAATGTTTTGATCAGGGATATTCTTTCCAATATTTTGGTTCAGATTCCTCCTAAAGTTTGGGTTTCTTGCAACATTCTGGTTATCAGTAGCAGACTTTCTTTCAATGGTTTCCACTCTATCACCTAATATTTCCATACCTTTAATGATTACATCCAGCTTCTTTTCAAAAGCTGAAGGTTCTTCCTTCATAGTCATTCTTCTCTCTGCCCTTTCTCTGGCTCGTTTTTCTATCAGATTTGCTTCTACGCTCACCACTATGCTCTGCATTTCCTCTAGTGTTTGTGGAGCTCTTTCCCTAAGAGAATAAGCTATTTCAGAGTCAAAACCGTCTGGGAATTTGACCAACACGTTATTAGGTGGGGGTCTTAGATTCAGAGGAACTGCATGATATGATTCATTAAATCTAATGATGTAATCTGATACTGTTTCATTTGGTCTTCTTCTTAATTTTTCAAATTCTGATAAGATCTGGAGAGGATCTTTCTTTTTCTCCCATATGTTCAAAAATGCCCTATACAAAGCTTCTAGGTCAGCAATACTGTTCGGGGTGAGAGCCCTAAACCAAGTTCTAACTTCTCCAGTAAGACTTTGTACAAAAATTCTCATACGGATATCATCAGTATCAATCTCATAAAATTCAAAGTAATCGGTCATCCTTTTGGTGTGTTGTTGAGCTGTGTAGGTGCCTGATCCGTCAAAAGGTGTGATCTTACTTTGGTAGTCTGGTGGTAAAGCTGGAGGGTTGGCTGGTAATATTAAAGGGGCATATCGATTGGCCATTGGAAGATAAAGTGGAGTAACAAGAGTAGCCGGTCTAGTAGGTGGAGATGGAGGTCTGACAGGTGTTTGAAAAGTGGCTGAGTTCGGAGATGCTTCATTTATTACAGAAATGTTTGAGCTTTCTTCAAAGGCTTGCTCAGATTGAATGGAGTTATGAAATTCTCTGTCAAGATGATGCGAAACAAATCTATATTGCAATTCTTCAATGAACCAAGGATCTGGAATCAACCTAGATAATTCAGTCTCAGAAAAATTTACAAACAAAGATGTTTCAAATCTCGTGTCAAAAGGAACGTCATCAATATAAATAATTTTCACAGGACAAGATGCAGATCTAGAGAGTGGTCTAGAACTACCTGTACTTTCCTGACTTCCTCTTTCAGAACTTTCTTGACTTCCTTGTCTTCTAAGAATCCTAGGGATCAGATTTGGATTTTCAAACATTGGTGGTGGATTTGGGTCAGGGTTTGACCTAGTATGTCGAATCCTTTCTGAAGCCAGTTTTCTCAGAATATGTGTTTTTGAATTTTGGGTTTTACTTGAAAAATAAATACAACTTCTACAAATTCTTTAAGAAATAATGATATGTGATTAAGATTTCCTCAAAGATCTGTTTAAACTAGAGATTCTGATTGAAAAATTTGAAACTAAGATTCAATTTATAAGCTAAATCAGAGATATACTGAAACAGCATTTATTTACTTTTGCAATTGCATAGCAAAAGCAATTTCAAAGGCTTCCTGGCTGATTTTCAGACTCTGTCTGTAGATTATAAATCAAACAATAGTATCAATAAAATGATTCAGGTCCTCAGTATGGTCGCCACTATGTTATCACTCAGGTTTTCCTAGAAGTTGTGTAAGAGGAAAGTATACCCGAGGTAACCACAAACCAATCTTTTAGATGCAGAATCTAGCCAATTTGCATCCAGAGAGGGCTCTCTCTTTATGATTTATCTTTGTTTTTTGAATGATTTTAGGCTAGTTATAGATGCAAATTTTGTTTTGGGAAAATGGTGGAATCCACAAACTAAGGGCAAGGTTGAGGGCTTTCAGTCCATTGGGCTATGGAGTCTAAGGATGGCTTTACTGGATTTCTTTTCTGAACACAAGATGGTATTACAGGGCAAGATAGCTAGACAAAGAACAATCCTTAAAATTTAAAGTGGATGGATGGTCTCGAAGGGATGAAAGGCAACTAAGAATCTTTCACCATATTCAAGAGGAGGAAAAGAAATGATTACAAGCAAAGAGCAATGAAGGATTCTTTGTTACAGTAATCAACAATATTGAATCAGCAAAACATGAGCAATGAAGAATTCATGCTTATAACTAATCCAGAAGAAAACATCGAGAATAATCACATTTGAAAACAGAGTACAATTAAGCAAATTCTGTTTCAATACTTTATGTAAACTATTCAGAAATGGATATGATGATAGCATAAACTAATATAAAATTTAAACACAAGGGTTGGAAAACTTATTGAACTGAAGTCCAACACATGAATCCTGCAACAAGTCCAGTGCTTCAAAACGTCATCCAGTAAGCCACAAGTAAATTTGTCCAAAAAGCTTTTTATTCCGAAAACCTCAATGTTACAGCAGAGTAATAGAATCCACCCTTCAAAACTCTATTTGAAGGCTTATTTATACAAAAATAATCTTAACAATCTTACTCCATCCTAGCCAATAATTCAGGCTGACTTAAAGCGTATTTACAACAAACAAGAGACACATGGTCTCGAAAATAGAATAATGAGTAACGGCTGATGTGCTGTTCCTTTCTTCATGGACGTGCTAAGGATAAGTGCTCTAAATAGGGCTCTGTGCTGTCCTTTGCGTATTCCTTTGACTTGTTGAATACTTTTACTTCTCACGGATACTCTTTACTCTTTCATCTGATACTCTTTCATCCGATACTCTTTCATCTGCATTTCTGTTTTTACCATTTACTTAATAGTAAAGATAAACTTTTGTCCTGACAACATTTTTTACAAAATTTCCATCATTTCCTTCCACCACTGATCATCTGGTATCATTGTTCTTCTGAGCTTCCTTAAAGTTTCATCGGCTTCAGTAAGTTTATAAAAAGTGGGCTCGTTCGGAAATAAATACTTTAACTCATGTTCCAGATGAAACAGATTTCTCACTTTTTCATAAATACTCTTCCCAGTTGGTACTGTAGGTTCTGATGAGCTAGTAGAACCTATACTAGTAGAACCTACAGCTGTATGTTTAGCATGAACTTTGATTCTTTTCTCATAAGTTTCCAAGTCTACTATTTGATCCTCTGTGAGCATGGGACTTGGCAAATCACTGTCCAGCAGAGCTTGAAATTTTTCTCCGAAAACGTTGATGTCGACCAAAATATCATTACACTTTCTTTCTAGATTTTGCATGAAAGTTCTTTTTGTAAAAATTCTCTTTGCCTCCAAAACTACACCTGTTCTGTCATCAATTCCTAGCAATGCTAGCTGTTGTTTTGTTCTTGAATTCAAAAACTGAATGAGCTGCTGGACTAGCTCTGGCTTACCTCTTAATTCATGTCTAGTTTGTTTATTTCCTCCGGCTATCTTGACTAACTCATTCTTTGCTCAAAAATAGCTTGAATTAGTAAATAAATGTTCCTCTTTAATAGAAGTTTGACTTATGTTGTCCCAGGGACACACTGTTCTATCATCTTATATTTTCCAAAGGTAAGATCTTTTTGCAAAGCCTCAACCAATTTTTCCAACCTTTTTATTTCTCCGAGGTTGTCAGCTACTGTCTTTTTGGATGTGTCATATTTTCCCTCCAATTTTGTTAATTGTAATTTTACTTCTTGGAGTTCTGTGACCTTTAGCTGCAAACTCTCCATTTGTTTAATTAAATCATCCGAATTCAAATTAGAAATATTCACCTGAGATGATTGTTCCTGTTGTCCTGTAGTACCTGCTGCTGAAGCCTGTTTGAGAATTTCCTGTTCCTGCAATGCCATTTCCAGCTCCTTCTCGGTTTCATTTAGTCGCTCTGTCAAGTTTAAGAGCAACTCCATCATTTCTTCTTGTGAATTTCCTTTTATTATTTCCTGTGTCTGGGGGTGCCTTGAGGCTGGTATTTTCAACCGTTTTCTCAGTGCAGCTATATCATCCTCTTTCTTTTTTATCAGTGCCTCAATACCTTTAGTGTCTTTGGGATTGTGTCCCAAACCAATAATGATCTCTTCCAGAGACTTTATTCTATTGTCCTTGGCCTGTGAGGAGGCCCTTTCAATTTTCAATGTTGTAGCAATATTATTCAAGGAATCTTGTAGTGTTAAAGCCGCCATGGCTTTGTTGGTGAGAGTGGAATAAACCATTTCCCCTGTTTGCCTATGAAGCTCTATCTGATCCAAGGGATGGATATCCTTTGCTAACACTTCAAAATTGGTTCTGATGTAATCTGTTGCTGAAGTTGGCTTTGCCACTTTAGCTTTGAAGTGGCTCATTTGCATTTTACCTTGTGAAAGATCAAATGCTGACATCAACCTTTGCTGATTGTGAGGAGCCATCTTCATATACTAATCATAGACCTTCATTTTTAATGGTTCATTCCTTGTTTTGATATCAATGAAGGTTTTCTTTATGTCTCCAGTACCTGTCTTGGGCGGTCTGAAAGAAGATACTTCAGTGCTCAGTTGCTTTTGTATCCCTTTCTGGCTTATATTTGTTTCACTTGCTGTACCTGTTTGCTGACTATCTTCCCCGCCATCATCAAATATTTCATCTATGATCTCTACATCTGGAGGTAGATCAGATTTATGTTTTTTAGCTTGATAGACTTGTGGGGCTCCTTTTGAAGGTGTGGTATCTGGAGCTTACCTCTTTTTCCCTATTTCCACATTCAGTGGAGTTTGCATCTCTGGAGCTTGGATTTGCTTTGCTGGTGTTTGAGAAGCTTTAGATTGTTCTGGTGTTTTGGAACTCTGTGATTTTTCTGCCATGACCAGGGTTTCAATGACCTGAACTATAGGTTCTTTTCCTTTACCTTTAGGCTCTGCTGTTACTGATGGGCTGTCTTCCTGTATAGCTTGTTGTAGAGTGACTGTTGAAGATGTGCCGATATAGGGTACCTGCATTTGATCATATGTTTCTAGGTCAAATTTTTTCTCAGCATCTTTCATAAGTTTATTCAATTTGTCAGCTCCACTTCCCTCTTCAATAAGTGTTCCTTTAACCCATTCATCTTGATTTGCATACTGTTCTATGTCAGGAATTCTGTGATGTATATAAGGAGATGACTTATTTTTTAACCTTCTTTCACAAATGAAACCAAAGGGGTCATAAGGGACCCAACGGAAAGATGTCTCGAATTTTCTCTCTAATATAAGTTCTGCATCTCTCTCAACTTCTCTAGAATTGCAAATGAAAGGACCTAACTGGCTTTTGATCCTTAACTGTGCTTTCTTCTTTACATTGCAGAAATGGATTACATCTGAGTTATTCATCTGTCTAAAATATTCCAAAGCAAAAATTCTCATTGGTACATATCTGGGTAACTTGAATGGATGTAATTCACATCCATAAATCCTGATAACTGTATGGTTTTGGTACAAGTACCAATCCCCAACTTTGTACCTTTTTGACAATTGCAGGGTCTTTCTTATCTCAGTACTAAGCCTGGGGGGAGAAACTCCTGTTAACAAGGTTGTAGCAGGATGTACAAATTGATCAATGAATTCTGTATAAGAGTAGGGAGAATCAGAGGACAAATGAATGATGGGGGACCAAAAAATAACAGACCTGGGATTACCTTTAGCATCAAGTTTCTGAACAGGGAAAGGGAATTTGTCCGAGTGATAGAAAATTATGAGGTGATAGATAACTGAGGAGTACTTGAACACTTTTTCATCATCTAGCCTTAAAAATTGATCATGGATTTTGTTGGCAATGAAGGAAGCATAGTCATACTTAATCTCAGGAGGCTGTCCAGAGGTGAAGATAGATAGCAAAGCCAGAGTTATCTCGTCAACATACTCACTGGTATTGAATCCTAAGACAAAGGATATTACATTCACAATAAGCCTTCCCAAATGATTGAAAAAACAAAAACCATAGGGGGGAGTCCCTTTTGGCTGATGCTCAGGTAACATGAAGTACTGACACATTGCTTTCAATCTTTATGGAGTTAACAGTCTGGTTTTCTCAATTAGCCCTTCCATGGATAGAGGTGCTAATTCTTGTTCTGGCTCAAATTGTAACATAGCATTGATAGCCTGAGGTGTTATAGGGAACAAAACACTTTGATCAGGAGCTAATACAGCTCTTTGTGTGGGATCATAATTTTCATGACAATAATGAATGATTTCAGGGAAAACGTGGACTGTAGGAATGAAATACCTTGGGATATTGGATTCCCACAACCCTATAAGATCTTGCCCTTTTGAGTATTCGTCTCTGCAGCGACAGAAACTCAAACGGGGACTTTCATCGAAATGCAGGTCTTTTATTTGGAAATCTTCATCTATGAGAGGCAAGTAGTCTAAATCTCGGTGAGGAGCATTCAAAGGAGTGACATTTAAAGCAGTAGGGGCCTCCATTTTGGTTCTTGTGGATTCAAAATGGAGGTTTCAGTTTTTCTTGCAGACCGGATGGGATATCTGACAAAAGAAGAAATTGGGACAAATTGCAGGTTTGGGAAGCAAATTCACAGGTTTTAACTCTTCAATGAGGACTCAGAGAGGATTTTTAACCACTTTTTCAGAGAAAAACACAAGAAACTAAGCTTAACTTGCAGTCGGGGTGCGGAAGGATAAATACCTGTTTTTAATGAAAACTGGTTCTTCAACAGGTAATGGACAATGGCAGGAACGTTCTTCAACACGGGCGCAGCGGAATTTCTGAGTAATTTGGTGTATTTGCAGCGAATTTTGAAATTTGCAGCGGGAGCTTAGTCTCTTTCGAAAACCAAAATAACTGAAAAAAACGCGAAAAATGGCTTAAAAACAAGTCAAAAGGGTTTTTGTCGTTTTCGAGGTGATGACGTCATTTGACTTACGGGGTGACGTAAGGGAGTGGGGCCGGCGGTATTCGATAAGCGGTAAGCGGTAAGCCCGCACCACTTATGGAGGAAGGCGGAAAAAATCGCAATGGCAGCGATTCCACAGGATGCTTGCCACGTGGAATGCTGAATAGTCAAACCCGCCCATTCCCCGCTGGCTAAAAAACTCACACGCGATGGGCAGCGGGATTGATCGGGACCGTTGATCAACGGAGGAATGATCTGACGGCTGGAGGAAAGGGAAACTTGTGCGGTTTTGAAAGTGGGTCCGTCGGGGTTTAAACAAGTTTTGACATGTAATCTAATCACCCCGGGGAGAAGCTAATAGGCGGGAATGGTTGTTAATTAGTCCAAATGACTAATTAACCCCGTGAATTTATAAAATGAATTGCGGCGGGGGTTGGCCATGTGGAATGCCACGTGGAATGCTGAGTATGGTGGCGCGGGATTCAGTCGTAATCTTTTCTTGTTTTTGGTGTTAAACACATATGTTATGTGTTTAACGCTTTTCTTCATATATTTTATTATATGATGAATAAATTAATATAATTAATTCATAAGGTGGGGCGTAATGTATATGAGAGTTTTACTCAAAGGAGGAACAAAGCGCAGGTTTAAATGTGGACTAGTATATGCTTTGAAAAAGATATTAGAAATGGGATAGTTTTTGGGGAGGACCACTGAGAAAGAGTTATATACAACACAGGAAAAGGGATTTCACTAGGATGAGCAGAAAGAGTAGTAAAGAAAGAGTAAGATAAGAATTCCAAAGACCTTTCAGACATCTGAAAAGTGGAAATTCAGTAGGTCTACTAGTTATCTTCAACACTTAAACTTAGAATAACAAGTTGTTTTGAGGAATTTTATGGAATGTTGCATCAGTTTCCTAAGTAAAATAGGATTTTACTTAGGAAAAGTTAAAAATGGAAGATAATCAATGATGGATTATTTCAAGTGCTTAGGTCTATTGATCATTAGGCCGAGGGTCCGGTCCCTCCAGAAGTCAAGGAAATGCCTTGAGCCCCTTTGATCTCAAATTACCTTAGTACTTTTGGGGAAATTAGTAAAACTCTGGAGGGGAAAAAATGATGAGGGAGGTTAATGAATTTGACTTTGCTTGCTGTGATTTTCCAGTGTATTTCCTGCTTTAGTACTTGTGATGAAAGTAAATGATTAACCAACAGGTAGCAGCACCATTCATCAGATAACACTTTTGTAGCACCATCTATCAGATAACACTTTTGTAGCACCATCTACCTACCCTATCTACTTAGCACTACCATTTTGTCTTCTTTATTAGGGTGCATTTAGACTTGCAAACCCTTTTCAATCTTTTTCTTTTTACATGATGAATCTATCTATTTCTACCCTTATTACATCCAAGGGCTCGGATTAAACTGTTGAGCACCTTTTATTCACTCTACCTAGCTACTTATCTGCCAAGATTAAACTGTTTGGCTAGATATTTATTCTCTAATCTAAAACATGAAATTGAAATATGACTAAGCCAAGTTTAAACAGTTTGACTTATTCATGAATTGTGGCAAAGGTTTGACAAGCTGTACACAATTGATTTATTACAACAGAGTAAAAAGTAGTGGCATTTGGATTTGCACACTTTCCTTGGTCTATTTTTTGCTTGGGGTTCATTTCTTCCTCTTTTTTGACCATTTTATTCTTTTTACCCTTTGATCTTTCTTTTAGGGTATACCCTCTTTACATTTTTTAAATTTTTTTGATTTTTTGGTTTTTCAAGAATATGGAACACCTTTGCTCAAGTAAGAAGGTTTGAACATATTCCACACTTCCATCAAGACAATCATGAAAGATGAAACCTATTGATATAGGAGGCTAACACGAACATAACTGTGGAGAAGTGGAAAAATAAGTATATTTTCTTAGAAATCTACGAGATTGTCTTCGTAACTTTTGAAATCAAGTTGCAGGAGTGGCTCGCAAGGCTGGTCGATTTTTCAGAACTAATCTGGTAGTTGGAAAAGAATGATAATACCATTTCTTGCACAGTAGATCATTAGGTGGACAGTGTAATAGGAGTATTTGTGACTGAATTTACAATCGATCAATTTGTGTCCTACTCAGAAGTGGAGCGGAGGTTCTTCAAGGGTTTTTGGGGTAAGTTTCTAAACACTTTACCATCACTAATTAAGATCTTACTGTGCGAGAAAATTATCCTGCATAGCCATACCGAGTGAATGAGCTCCGATCAAAGTGAGGGTACAACGCGCGGTGGTAAGTACCACGGAACTAATCAAGAGGGAGATCGATCTGTCTACAGTCCAGTGACCAATTTTGTTGCGCATAGCCCCCCATCAACACCATCTTCGAATCCTCGTAAGGGCAAGAACTCACCTCCGCCACCACTGGAAGATGATATGGCTTCACAGATGAAGTTACCTACCTTCAAGGGTGTGGGGGACAAAGATATTGATCGATTCTGGTTTGTCGCAGGGCCCGTATGGACTGTGCAGAATGTAGAAAGTGATGTTGTGAAAAGAGCGCAGCTATATCTTGCTTTTGAAGGAAGGACCCTGGACTGGTACATGGGATACCTCGACCAGCATGCGAATGTGAGCATTGAGAACATTAAGAACGCCTTGAAACAACAGTTCAAGAAGCCTAAGGCCTACTCCCAGATAGTGAACGACCTGAAATATTTCAAACAAGGTCCATCTAAGTCTATATGGGAAGCTGATGAACGATTGAAAAAAGTAATCAATGAAGGAGGATTCTAGTATGATGACAGGTAGCATGTGGAATGATTCACTGCTATGTTGCTGCCCCACCTACGCATACTAATGGGCCACCAAGAAATTGAGTCGCAGGAGAAGGCCTTGGAGATAGCAATGAAGTTGGAGGCTGCGCCACGAGATGAAACCCAGTTGGGTGTACAACAATTACAAGGCCAGCTGGAAGCAATGCACATGGAGATCCAGAATCTGCGAAAGGAGCGAAGAGCAGAGGCTAGCCCTAATAGGTGGTGCATATGATGCAGGATGAATGGCCACACCAAGGATAATTGTTCGCTATTAGCAGACTATAAGCAGGCTAGAGGACCTAGCCACTGCGCCCTAAAGAAGCTGCAGGACCAAGTAGGCCGGCACTATGGTGTGATGACTGTCGCGTTGCGGCGGTGCACAACACCAACTGCTGCACTCACCTTGCTACCTGTATTCCAAAGGTTAAGCAGCAATGGTGCAGGTTTTGTAGGTATGTGGCACATGAGGAGTAGAACTGCCGAACTTACGATCTGTTGATAGACTGAGGAAACATCTACGGGGTACAGACAGATCCTTCGTCACAAGGACCCCCTCCGGTATCAGGGGCTCCCCTGTTAGGGGCAGGAGTGGGGGCCGAGGCAGAAGCGCGGGTAGGGGAAGAGGCCAACTAATCTGTTATAACTGCGGGGAGATAGGTCACTTTGCAAGGGATAGACCGAACCCTAAAAGGAAATCATGCAGGTATTGCAGGTAGCTGGACCATGTGATCGAGGACTGGCTGATTTTGATGGCTAAGGTGCAGGAGAAACAACAGACACCTACGCAGAACGTGCAAAGGGTTATGACAGAGCCTTGGAACGAGGGACCAGGCATTAATATCATAACTCGTAGCGGCCTAACCACTAGGGAGATGGAAGAAAAATCTGCGGTTGAGCCTCTGATCAGGAAAGAGGTCGTCAAATCAGAGGGCTTGGACCTCCAAAAAGAAAAGGGAAACCTTTATCGCAGTTCAGCAGGACTTTACAGAAGCACCTACTTCACAGGTCCCTGTGTCCACCAAAGAAGGAGAGGGGGTCCAACCATTTTTACAAGCATGCATGAAATTGTTGTGCAACCAGCAGGCCGTTGAGAACCTCAGGCACTATTAAATAGCTGCGTAGAGAAAACCAACCTGCCCCTAGAAGTTAAGGATGTAAACCCACTGTACAAATAAAAGAAACGCACTGGTAGGGAAATGCGGCTGAAAACACAAATTGGGGATTACGAAATGGAGCAAGTTATTTTGGATCTAGGGTCAGACACAAACGTGCTGCCCAAGAAAACTTGGCAGCGCATGGGAGAGACCAAGTTGGAAGGATCCACTATCCAGCTGCGCATGGCCAATCAGTAGAAAATCATACCGTTAGGAAAGTTATCACAAATTGTAGTGGATATTGCAGGAGTTAAGGTTCGGGTCAACTTCAAGGTCATTCAGATTGTGGAAGATACGGACCCTTACCCTACACTCCTTGGGCTAGATTGGGCCATTGACATGGGCATTATTATCAACTTGAAGAAGAGAAGCATGGTATTTGAGAACAGAGGGATACGGGTGATAGTCCCTTTAGATCCCGTAGAAGGAGAAAGGTATACGGAGACGGTGCATATCGACGAGGTGGTAGATCACATCTACAAGTTAAATACGCAATATGAATATTGGATCAACCCTACGGCTGATAGAATGATCTACTGGGAAAAGGATTGTGACTGTTGTTTTTACTTTGACGGAGAACTGGAAAATTGGCAACACTGTTTTCATGACGTATCCACACTACGATGTCTCAGAATTTCAAGGGATTTCTGATGTATATCCTCAAAGGTAAGATATTTGTCCTACTTTGATGGTTCTGGTAGCATTAAGGAATTTTTGCAAGCATTCGAAGCTGAAGTTCCAAAGGAATGAAGGTTATGGGCCCTCAATCTTACTCTACACTCAAGACATACGAAGTGGTGGGATGAGCATAAGACAACATTCCAAGAATGAGGGGCATGTTAGACTATGTTACTCCTGTGCTTCGACCCTCTGGGTCACTTACGTAGGGAACAACCTAGACTGGTAATCTGACGCTGCGTAGACTTGCACAAGATAACCACTGCTGGCGGGAAAGGGTGCGTGTCTGATAGGTGCATCTCCTACAGAAACTCTCTCAAGATGGTGGATATTATGGAAGCTGCGGATCTTTCAACACCTACAGCTATGAAATAACTTCGCTCACTCCTCCACGTCGCAGGCTAATACAGAAAAAATAGGCAGGAGTACACATTGATCAAACGCCTCTGAAAGAGCTGCTTTGCAAGACCATTCTAGTTCGCAGGGACATTGAATGTCAAGGGAGCTGCAAACTAGTAAATAAAACAGATGGAATGTTGGCTGGACCACTCAAAACACAGATGGAACATTGGCTGGACCATTGTGTACACGGGAGCCCCGTTGAACACACACAGGTGCATTGGGAGCACAGGTGTGCGTTGGCCACACAAGAGCTACAAAAACTAGTCATTGGGACAGTCAAATCGAGTAAAATGCAAAGTCTACCATTGAATGGAGCGGGCGGCTGGCATTTAATGAGGTGATTGAGGGAGATTTTTTACTGTTTACATGATGGTAAGTTCCAAGTGCATCTTTCCCAACCACTGACCGATCGCGTTAGCTATAAAACAGGTCGAACAGACCAGACAAGGGTTCTGTATCAGTTGTATAGCTTGTACTTGGCATATATTACTGTGACAATTTGGTGCTACAAGATGCTCTATTTTTACAGTGTCTCCTTCATGTCCATGCAACCTAACCCCTCGGATAGTAGCAACCCAGAGTTTGTTTTTCATGCTAGGATAATAGCTGCGAACCCTGCTGATCCTTTTGAACCAATGACTTTGGTAGAACAGGGTACCGAGGAAGTGGTGGAAATTGAGTCTGAGGTAGAAGCGATTCTCTCCACACCAAGCCCAATTGTGAGGAAAGGAAAATCAAAGGCACAGAGCTCTAAAAATCCCCCGAAGCCCACAAAATGGGCTGTGGAAAAGCCGCGAACTTCCCCGCGAACCACAAAATCCCTGCAGGTAGCTTGAGAGGAAGCACAACCTGTTGAGCCAATTCACTAGTTACCTCCCTTTGTTCGACCACGCAGGACATCGATGCACACACCAAAGAATCTTGATGGCCTGGTCACTTACCAGCAGATGCCACTGACCCCAGGCGAGGTCCCCATCATTGGTGAAACTTTTGGTAAGCTTCATGAGGTCAAGTTTTACGATCATGACCTAGCAAACTTCGAAGCATTCCCTGAACTAGATCCTGCATTATACCTCAACTCAATTCATGATGATAATGGAGTTATAGTCATCCCCCAGTGCTGGGTGTGTGATTTGGCCAGGTCTAGGCTCCTGAAATTGCTCAGGATGCCCCATTTTGGGCATTCCAATATTACGGACCGACTTGCACGGCAACTGCTCGCCTTAATTCATGAAGGCTGCATGTGGATCTAGGACAAGATTCCTATTGATGTTATGCTGATTCATAGGATTACTAACCTCCCGATGAATGGACCAATCCCTCTAGAGTGAGTGGGTAAGAAATACGAAGGTGAGACTGCTGAATTTGTGCGCCAAAAATACAAGGTGGAGTGGAATACCCAAGGCTTTATCATCAAATCCATCAATGATCCTGCTACAAAGTTGGGCACGATGTTGCTAGTGTGCAAGTTGATGCGAAAATGCCAAGTTGCCACCGTCCCCGCCTATGTGATCCAGCTCGCAGGCCAATGTGGGAAGGGGGTATGTTTTAATTAGGCTCAGTACTTATGTGATGAATTCTTGGCCATCGTTCGAGAATCCCAAGACTTAGGGCATGCCTTTTGCTACTTGTCGTTGTTGTTCCTCATAGTGTTGGTCACCTGGGAAGCTCCTGTGGAGGCAGTCCTCCCTGAACTTAACTTGGACATGTGTGAAGGAGCCTGTTATGCGCACTTGTGGGACTCCAAGGATCCACAGCATATAGAGGACAATCAAGTCTTCTGCATCCTCTTCCAGAGCAACGTGGTAGTTGTCATCAACTCTCAACCACACTTATCACCCACAGTATATGATAGGTACAATAGCATCGCGACCTTTTAGGTGATCATGCACAACATACAGATTCGAGGCTGAAAGGAGAAAGCTTGGACTTTGCTCCCCTATATTGTTGCAGACAAACAAATTGACAATGTTATTGCACTCTGGCCCCCGCAGTGGAAGATTGGCTTCAAGACCGGGGCACAGGGCCCTAAAGATGCCAGCACAACACAAGTAATTCCCCCTATCATTATTAAGTATATTGGAGGCTCCAGCAAAAGTATCAGGAAGGACACATAACCGACTGCGAAGGAAGATGTGTAGCAGAAACGGATGGATGAGAAGGATGCCGAAGTATAAACACAAAAATATTTGCAGCCTGACTTAGGGATAGAATGAGGTAATGCAAGAGGAGCTACATCCCCTTGTGAGACGAAGTGCCCAGGCGAGCCTGCCGAAGGACCCCGGAATAAGCAGTGCGCTCAGCAGATAGCACATGATGAAACTGTCACCTTGACCAATGGTGACCTTGAACAGATTACTGATGCAGTCTCTCTAGTCATGCAAGATCGATGGGAAGCCCTCGAAGAAAAATAGAAGGATACGCTTGCTACATTACAGGCTGAGCTCCGCAAGCTACAACTCAATACAGACATACAGCACACCAATGTGACTTTGGTATGGACGCCGCAAACCACAGCAGTGTTATGCTCACAACGACAGAAAGTCGCCTCTGTCCTTTGCCTAGCACTACCCTTATGATCAGTCTGCCCGACCTGAGCACGCAGGTCCATAGTTGTGGGGAGGTACAGCTATACTTAGCCAGAATTCCCCAAGATTCTTTGCAAGGACTCCACATGGGTATATTTCAAGAGATTCAGCACCGGGACCTGCAGATTCACCAATGGCTAGGCTTGGCTGAGCAAATGATCATCGAAAGAAATTCCGCAATCGCCCCTACCACCACACAGCAGAAGGAGCTCAAAAGCTTCATTCACCAGCTCTCCGCAGAAGTTCCAGTAGAAATTCTGGCTACTGCTGCGCCCCAAGAAAAGGTGGAGGGGTTGGTCGCCGCATTGAAGGCATCTCGAATAGAGGTTGCAGAGGTTAATTCATGGGTGGACTAGTAGATTGTCGATCTGTGACTAAATTGTAGCCCGAAATACCACTGGAGGTGCGGGCCTAGCGATTTGCGCTGGTCACCGCAGCTACAAACGTCATCACAGGGCAGATTGCACAGGGTGCTTAACTACTGGAAACTGCCATGAAACTATGGACCAAGGTCCAATGATATTTTCTCCTGCAAGAAATAACCCAGGCCCTGCGGTAGAAAGAGGATATGTTTGAAACGTTGGAAGCCACCCTGCTCATGTTGGTTCCTACTCAGTGCTTGGCACGACTGTGAACCATCCAAGACCTCCAAGCTGAGATAGAAGTGCTTTGATAGAAGAAGAAGGCCCTCAACAACAGCCTAAAGCCTTGGGCTACTAACGCCCTTAAGCTGTTGCAGGATGTTGATGTAGCCATGAAGAAGCTCAACCAAACCCTGGAAAGTGTCACCGCTCCAACAAAAGGCCCGATTTGACAGAAATTTCTCGACATCACCTAGAATGTTGCTACCCAAAGCAAAGTTGTGCTACCCTAATTGGCTAAAGAGATCAAACTATTGCAGGTGAAAGTAGAGACCCCACCATCTCAGTGACTCGAGATGAGTCACAAGATTGTGTTGGGGGACTGTTGGAACAGGGTCTCCTACAAAGCTACGAATTTGGTCCATTTTATATATTTTTTATTATATTTAGTCTAACGCAAGGGTTTTGGGGTGGGTCAAAGCCCCTAATGCATTGTAAGCGGGTCAAAGGTACACCAAGAGTCCGCAAACCACGGTTTGCGGACCATTGGATGTGTAGGCTAAAATAGTATAAATAGTTGAACCTTTTTGAGTCGATAGGAAGAAAAAGAATAGAGATTGATGCGAAGTACGAATTGCTAGATCTTGGGTTGGGTTGTTTGGGTTAGGACTCCTGCTGGCTGTGTACGTGGAGATCCTTTGTCCTGCTGTGTGTGGACCCTGTTGGCTGTGTGTGCATGTGGTATTTGGGGAATGTAAGAGGATTTTGATAAGTAATATATGTGAAGTACTACTGAAACATATGATGTTGTCTGAATCTGTTCTATTATGATTGATGCGAACTAAGATTGTATGATTAAGCCGCGAACTTGTCTGTTTTATCTCTGTGACATGAAAGTATCTGCACTTAGTATATTACCGTGTTGTGACTATTCTTTCACTTACTGATTGCATCTATGTTAATGAACGCAATATTGGCTACGACTATGCTATTTTATGGTTGTAATTTATGGTACACACATGGATGCGAACCTGCTAAAGAATATCTGATAAGAACTATAGTCTGGTTACATTCTGGAACCCTACAAATCAACCTTTGGTGTAGATATGATAATTGTGGACCTGCATTATTACCTACTCTCTCTCAGGGTGCAGAAACCTGGTTCGAGCACCGTCCCATACTGCTTTAGGTGAGACTTTGACCTACGCAAGTGGGTCACTGCCGAAAGGGCTAGTAGTATAGGGGTTTGTTGGCAAACCTTCAGGTCCGAACCTGGGTCAGGACCCCTCGAGCCAACACGGATAGTCTTTTCTTAATCACCTTCAAAAATTAATTATTTAAACCCTCAAGAATTTGATATAATAAATGCTTCACACTGCCATTATCTGTTGATATTAATTGAAGTGATAGGAAGAACATGAAGGAAGCTCAAACTGATATGCTGATAAACATGATGTATCACTTTAAACATCAGAATAATTTCATGTGACTGGAATAGTTAAAATGAAGGAGCACCCATTAAGGATTTTTAACTCTTACTTACATATGTAAAAAGAGACTCGCAACTACATTACTTCATTTTATTCATAGAAAGAGAAGATAGAGTGGAAACTGGAAAACATATCAACAACGACAGATGCAATAACCTCGATCTTCATTCATTAATCATAAAAATATTGTGTACAAAATTTACAGTAGTCCAAAGTTCCAAAACTCGGAACCTTTTCCTTCCTTTTCTTCATGTTTAAATACAATGTAAAGTAGTTAGTAACTACTGAAACTACTCTTAAATGGTCAAACTACTTGGAACTGCTTAAACTACCTATTACATATCATCAAAGTATCTCATTACAATTGAAATCCCCTAGCAAAGATAAAATAAAACTAAAACATTAATCTATTTGTTGAACTTGAATTTGCTTCGCTGCTACTACATTCTCCTGATTAGCTGACATGTCCTTCTGAGAGAATGAGGGATCATTAGGTAGATCAGCCATACACACTCTGAATTTATTCCACACTTCAATATTTATCTTGAGAGAGTTGATCATATTGTGGTACTGTAGCCTAAAGGTAGTGATCTTGCTGAATGTTGGTTGCTCTGTAAATAAAGTATTCACCATCCACAATAATTGAAAATGCCTCTGAAGAAAATTAATAACTGTTGCTCCCTTCAGAATATGAGCTTTCTCATGAGTGTTATCCACCTTAATTTTTTGTTAATACCAATAATTTTTCATAGGAATCCCATGATAAAAGGTTTCCTTTAAGATCCCAGCATGATGGAAATCCTGCTCTGGCTCTTTCGTCATACAAATTATCAAATCTATTCACTGCTTCTTTGATCTCTGTCAACTTCTTTTCAGATGTCTTTCTACAAGCATTTTTAATAACCAACTTAGTAACATATACAACATACAGGATCCTATCTTTAATTTCATTTTCCTCTAACTCTTGATAAGTTTTTGAATCAGTGAACTTATTCACCCATAGCGGCTCTTTTAAGGGTCTTCTTATTATCTTCCATAACTTGATCCTCAAAGTCTCTCACATTGATTTTCTCTTCTGATACAATATTCAAGGATTCCCAAGCTGCTTTCAACTCTCCAATGATTTCATTCCAGATGATATATTTAGCATGTATCAAAGTTATATTTCCCTTCAACTTCTCCTTTAGACTCTTGATTTTAGCATTTTCTATTTAACAATATGTCCTGTACTTATTAACTTCTCCTTCCTGGGCCTGAGTTATTTTTTTTAATGTTTCCATATCACTCTATGTCTTTTTTAGGTCATTCTCTGCCATTTTTAGTTCAGTGGTTAACTAATATAACTGTGTTTTTGGATCATCATTTCCAGATGGCATGATGATAGTACAAGAATGGGAATCAATCTGGCTTTGCAATTTAAGTACAACTTCTTTCAGCTTAGATATATCCTCTCCTTTCTGCAAGAGTCGTTGAAGAATATTTTCCTCTTCACTTTCCACTTTTTCCACCTCTATTGCCATTGAATGTTCTCCTATAGGTAGTTTCAACTTTTTCTTTAACACAAAAATCTCTGACTCTACACTTTGTAGTAATTTCTACACAACAGGCCTATCATTTGGATCCACTGCAATTTTCACAATTATCCCCTTCAGTTCCTCATTTTGGGTTGTTAGGGACCTAGAGTTGGCTTTCTCCAATTTCAGTTGCTTGATCACCTTCCCTAGCATATTCTATGCCTTAAGAGCCATTACATTTGTCTTGGTTAGATCATTCACTATTAATTGACCTGTGTGCATGTGTAAATTGACCTAATTAAGAAAAGGAGTCTTCCTCACATCAACAGTTAAATTTACAGTTTTGAAATTACTTGATGACCCTATAGTCATATCAGAAGGGTGAGAGAGAGAAATTTTAAACTGATCTCTTTCTAGATCCATGGCAGTCAATAATCTAGTCTGGTCCAGATTTACTTGATATTTAGTTTGTGCCTCCATACCAGCCTTCATCTTTTGATTCTTTTCAGCAATTTAAGAACACCTATTTAATCAAAAGCATTTGATCCTAAGCATCTCCATGTCTTCTTGGTGAGGCTGGAACATATTGTTTGTCTCCTAGTTGAAGAAGGAAACTAGGCTGAGCACCTGCTATGTCTTCAGTGAATTTTTCTCTCTTTTAAGCTCTTTTCTCTTCATCTTTGGAATCTACAACTGCCTCTTTACTCCTCTTGCTTGAATTTTCAGATATGATAGGAGTCTGTATGCTAGAACTAGCAGAACCTGTAAAACTTTTATAGGCTAATTTCTCTATGTCAAGTCTACTAACATGAATAAATGTTGAGTAGCCATTTTCAACTCTCCTATTTGAAATTACTTTATGAGGATCATAAGCCCATTTATCTCCTAATAACAAGTTCATACCATCTAATATCTTGTTAACCTTATCAACTGCCTGCCTCATGTTGACCATAAATGGACCCACAGACATAGGAAATTTAAACATGTGACCCTTTTTCATTGGGACAAAATGTATTTGGTCTACATTCAAACTCTGCCTAATGAATTCTAAGGCGAATAATCTAATAGGAACAAATTTGGGAAGCCTATATGGTTTTATCCCAGCTCCATAAAGTCTGACCTCTAAGTAATATACATATACATACCAGTCTCCAAATTTACAATTAGCACCCAACTGAAGAAATTCTTGAGCCTTTGGCAAGAAACATAGGGGAAAACCCCATTCAAAATTTTATAAGTGGTGGACATAAAATGATTTTCAAAATAAAAAACCCCCTCCTCATTTTGGTCCTCTCTTACTACACTAGTCCAAAACATTATTGACTACCACTTTTTATTTCCATCCATGATATTTAACCCCAAATTCAATAATTCCTCCACATTTTGATATAAAAAGAGATGTGTGAGAAGAGAAGGGAACCTTAACGACCTAATGAGAAATAAACTCAGGAGTTCAGTATTGACGACCTCCTACCAGTAAGAGGGAATGTCTAGCACTACTCCTGGCTTCATCATCAAAGAAAATAGTCCCAGTACTGATTTATTAACTAGGATGTTGTCCTCATTTCCCAGTATCTTCGATATACACCGTAGCATTGGCTGAACTTCCGCATTAAAAATTTCTAGGGGGAACTCCTTACTATCTGGTGAAAACTGCTTCGTGTCCGGCTTTAGGAAGAATGTGAACTAAGTGAATTCCTATCCTGCAATATTATCATAATATGCTGCCAATGATTCGTCGATGAATTGAACATATGATTCAAACTTTGGGTAACATAAAGCTTGATGAACTAACTGGGCCGAGACTTGTAGAACATTCTCTCCTAGGAAATTCATTACGAAGCATTTACCGGGATACATGAAGGATACCAACCAGTGCACAAACTCGGGAAAAAGATGAGTCCTAGGGATACATGCAGACAGTATGCTTGACTTGGCCATGGCGGAGAAAACAGGACAGGATTTATCATTTAAACAGACCTGTTGATAGATGGGGAGATGCTCTAGGGAGAAAGTGGTATCTATGATATCCCTCTCGGTGTCCATGAGAGGAATATGACTGGAAGAACCAAAAAGAGATGAATGTTTCGCCATGAGATAGCTCGGGGTGGCGAACATCAATAGAAAATACTAATGCAACAGGGTTGAAAAATACAAAGAAATAACAGTTAACCTTTTGAAAACAGAAGAAAACTTAAATAGATGGTGCAGGGTCTTAACATTAAATGTTGATTTGACTCACAGAAGATCGTTAAATCATACCATGACATGGCTAAAAGCTGTCTTGCAACAAGCAGGTTACGTCACTACGGGAGGCCTTTGGGTTACAGAGCGCTCATCGAGGCCTTGCCCCTGCAGTGAATCTAGACTATTGAAAAAGATCGGACGGTCGGTCAACGGGGTCAACTGCGGAGGAACCTTCCCCATTAACTCGTGCATTGACTGTGCCTGCAGGTTGTTTTCTTTAAGCTATGACAAGATAACTCTTAGATCCCACTTACTTATTCGCTCGAAGATTAACCGAGACACTAGGTCCCACCTCTGTGGATCCTTCAAAATATTTAACTTTAGTCTTTACAAAAACATTGCAACTTTGGTTAAAGTATGAGGAAGCTCCACTTTAACACATATTTTTATATTTTTCCCTTTTTTCTGTATTTTCGAAAAAACATAAAATAAAGATATTTCAAATGAGCCACAACATCTGGCTCTACTTAGGGATAGTGTTTTTTTCCACGAAACACTAAGAACCGCAAATTAGTGCCTTCACTTCAGGGATGGAGTCAAATGTTTTTTGATGAAATATGAACAATGAGAAATCTAGATATGTACAATGGTGCACTATAAAATCTTAATGTTGGAAGTAATGTTTGAGATATTGCCCATTCACAGGCAGTTGTATTGTCTCTCCATCAAGATTCTCCATAATGAATGTGTTATTTGATCTTACCTCAGTAATATTGTATGGGCCATACCATATTTGGTCGAACTTATCGTGTTTTCCCTTTTCTTCTCTTCTGGTCTCCCATCTTAACACCAAATCTCTAGTTTTAAAAAGAATATCCTTTGATTTTCATTCAAAAATAGACTTCATATTTTCTTGATAAGTGATCAAATTTTCTCTGACTTTGTTCCTACTCTCACTCGATTCTATAACCTTGTTCAACCTTCTCAACAACGTGTTAGGTTCTTCTTGTGCTTCTTGAAGGAAGGAAATCACTGGTCTAGCCAACTGAGTAGGAAATAAAGCTTGAGTTCCATAAAACAATTCATAAGGAGACTTGCATGTAGATCTTCTAGTAGTTACTCATACTGCACAAAGAGCGAATGTCAATTTTGAATCCCAGTTTTTCTGATTTTCACTAATTGTCTTCTTCAAAATCTTGACCAATGTCTTGTTAGAAGATTCAGCTAGCCCATTCTCTTGAGGATGATATGTTGTGGAGTGAGATAAAATAACATTATATGTTTGGAAAAAAATAATGAATTGAACTGAATTAAATACCTGGGCATTTTTGGCTACAATCTTGACTGGACACCCTAACCTGTTGAAGACGTTTTCTTCCAAAAACTTCATTACTACCTGGTCATTAGACTTTATGGTACGTATTTCCTCCAGCCACTTTGTGAAATTTTTAGTGGCATTCAGAATCCACTTGAACTGTCCACTTGATGGTAGATTAATCTCCCCAATAAAATCTAATCCCTATTTCCTAAAGGGCTCTTAAATGAACACTGGGAAAAGAGGTAGAGGCGCTAACCTTTTCTTTTCTGCAAATAACTGACATTTATGCGAGCTTCTAACCATTTTGTATAAATTAACAAACAAGGAGGGCGATTAAAAACCTGATTTGAGGATTTTATGAGCAGTAACCTTCCAACTATAATGGCCTCCACATAGACTCTCATGATATTCTTTTACAACTTCAATCAATTCACCTTCCGTTAAACATAATAGCAAAATCCCAGCATGATCCTTCCAATATAACTTAGCATCCATTATGACATATGGTTGGGATTTGACCTTAAGGTCTCTGTATTTTGTTCTGTTTAGTGACGCTGGGCAAGAGAAAAAACATAAGTAATGAAAAATATCCTTATACTAATCAGAGCACATAAATTTGTATGTAATTGTTGTCTTTGTACTACCCTGTTAGGTCCCTATATCACTAGTATAGTCCCTTATTATTGTTAGTGTAAACCCCTTATTGTTATTATTGTACCCTTGTAACCCCCATTTTGTTATTATTGTGCCCTTAAATTATTATGCTTAGGTCGGCTAGGATTACATTGTGGCCCACTAGGATTACATTATGGCCCCATGGACTCCTATATATAGAAAGGAGGTTTTGTAAATTGTATCATCCAAGAATTGTTCATTTATGTAATGTATTGGAGGTTGCCCCCTCGAAGTGGCTTATTTCTAAGGCGCTAGTATCTCTTTTCTTCTATTTTTGAAGCTGGTTACACAACATTTAGTATCAAAGCTTTGGATTCTAGGGTTTCGCTACTCCAAACAGGTCATCGTGGAATTTTCACTATAACTTTTGTTCTACGAAGTTTCAGAAGCTGAAATTTTTAGGGTACGAAGCTGAAATTCTGAGGAATATTTTCTAAAAATTTTGGAGCTTGGTTCGCAATAGTTTCGGAGATATGATCTGTGGAAGTTAGGTCTTTTTTCAAGCTCCTAAACAGGTCATCGTGGAATTTGCGCTATAACTTTTTTTTCTACGAAGGTTCAGAATCTGAAATTTGTATGACGCAAAGCTGAAATCCTGAGGAAAGTTGTCAAAAAAATTTAAATCTTGGTTTGCAATATTTTTGGAGATATGATCTGTGGAAGGTAGTGCTTTTTCAGGCTCTTGAATTTCATCTCAAAGAGGTGATCTTGGGAAAAGTTCAAGAACTCTCTCTATGGGCATCGGATTAGAGTGCCGTAAAAAATGGTCGCAAGTACACAGACTGTAGTTTCTTGGCTATCAATTTAAGAGACAAAGGATGAAACAGTGACACGTGGAAAGTCGAACAAGTTCGCTCTACTGAGCTAGTCCATAATTAGGTCATTGTGGGAGATTGGACACAACGTTTTCTTGAAGAATCCAAATCAGGTCAGACCTATGGCATTCAAAAGAGAATTCAGAGGGCTACTTCAGTGCTGAATTTTAGATATTGAAGATCTGCAATCACAGAGATAATACAATTTCAATATCGAGCTCCTCAAAGCAAGTAAAAGGTGTGTATTTTTTTTTTCCGAATTGCATAAGTCTTGTTTGAAGAATCAAGTTGAATTGATTGCAAGGGAATTTTGTAGAATAGATATCACTATTGGATACTAAAATGGCCCCTAAAAAGAATTCAACACCCATTAAGCCTTTAGAAGTCTCTACTATGACTCATGAAGACGAAGAATGGCAACATGACATATCAAAATTACAAGAGCAAGTGCAACAAATTTCGCTCATAAGAGGGCAAAAAAAATGAAATGGAAGTTTTGAAAGGCGTGGAAACTAAGATGGATGGTTTGAAGAAAGGCGTGGAAGCTAAGATGAATGGTTTGGAAGCTAAGATGGATGGCATGGAAGTGGGCATCGAAGCTAAGATGGATGACATGGAAGGCCAGATCGATGAAAATATGAAAGACAACATGGAAACATGAAGAAGGATCTAAAAGTAGACATCGAAGGTTTGGCCAAAGTTGATACAAGAAATTTTTTCTAATGGTGAAAAGATAGTAGAGGAAACTCATGATGAGAACAAAATAAATGTTAATCGTGATTTCATAAACTCTTGTTGGAGGGAAGAAACCACCATATTCCAAAAATGGATATGAAGTTTGATGGCAAGGATCCCGTAACATGGATACTACGGATGGAGCAATATTTTGATCTCAATAATGTGCAAAACACACAAAAGGTACGCATTGCAAATTTACATCTAGAACAAAATACATTTGTATGGTATCAATGGCTTTACTCAAGTAAAAAAATTGTCACTTGGTCAATTTTTACGGAGGAAATGATAGCACATTATGAGGATACAAAGAGAAACACTTTCTTTAGCCAATTGATATATCTCAAACAAAAGGGTTCAGTGGGGGTGCACATGGAGGACTTCCAAAAACTAAATATAAGGGTAACTGATATTCCAAAGGAACACAAAATTGATCTCTTCATAGGCACTTTAAAGGATAACATCCAACATGAAGTTCACGTTTTGGAACCTGATTCATTGGAGAAGGCATTCAGGTTGGCAAGAAAAGTTTAATGTAAAATTATGGCGACAAGGAAGCCTACCACTCAATTCTATAAAGAAGTAAGTGTTGCCACTCCTAGACTTCCACGACCTACAAGGTTGACACCACAACAATTGGAAGAAAAATTGCAAAAGGGATTTTCTACAGTTGTGATAGCAAATACACTAAAGGTCATAAGTGGGATGAGAAGAAATTATTTTACATATATTGTGAAGAGGAGGAAGAAAATGAACAAGAAACTTCAAAATAAGAGGATATACACCGGGAACCAACCCTAGAGAAAGAAGAAATGAATCGCGACCATATCGTGTAATGCATTGGCAGGAATTACCACTCCTAAAACTCTCAAGATAGAAGGACATATGAAGAATAAAACGGTAAATAGTGTTGATTGATTCGGGTAGCACCCATAATTTTATTCATTGTAAGGTAGCCAAGGAATTGAATTGTTTCCTATACCCAACACGAGAATGTTAAGTGATGGTTGAAATGGAGGAACTATAAATTGCTCTGGAAAATGTCATAATATCAAGATAACCATGGGGGAATATGTATTGAATATTCCAATGTTTTCCATTCCAATGGGAGGCACTGATGTTGTACTCGGAGTACAATGATTACAATATTTGGGGACGATAACTTTTAATTTTCAAGAACTTTCTTGAATTTTTTTCAGAAGGAAAGGAATTTGAATTATGTGGTATCGCAGGGAAGCCGGGAAACATAATAAGCTCTAATGTCATGACAAGCTTTGAAAACAACAAGGCGTAATTGCACAATTATATAAATTCCAACATCAAAATCATCTATTTCTACAGATCTCCAAAAAGTCTTAGACAATCATTCCAAGGTGTTTGAAACTCCCAAAGGACTCCCACCTATTCGTGATCATCATCATGCTATTCATTTGATTCCGGGAAGTGTTCCTCCAAACATCACGCCTTATAGATATCCTTATGTCCAAAAGAGCGAAATTGAACATATGATTGCAGAAATGTTAGAGGCAGGTATAATTCATCCTAGTCAAAGTTCTTTCTCTGTTCTTGTAGTATTGGACACAAGAAGGATGGATCGTGGCGCATGTGTCCGGATTATAGGGAGCTCAATAAGCTCACCATTAAAGATAAATTTCCCATTCCTATGATTGATGAATTATTGGATGAATTACATGGAGAAATTTATTTTACCAAGTTAGATCTTCATTCTGGATATCATCAAATTAGAATGAAAGGTGAAGATATTCAAAAACGACATTTCAAACTCTGAGGTTCATTATGAATTTTTAGTCATGCCTTTTGGCCTTACCAATACCTTCTACATTTCAAGGGTTGATGAATTCCATTTTCAAACCCTTCCTCAGAAAATTTGTGCTAGTATTTTTTGATGATATACTAATCTACAGCAAGTCTTGGAAGGATCATGTTGAACATGTTGACAGGGTGCTCAAACTATTGCGGGAGAAACAATTATATGCAAAAAAATACAAATGTTTCTTTGGAGTACAAGAGTTGGAATATCTGGGTCATATTGTATCTCACGAGGGTGTTAAAGTAGACCCTAACAAAATTAAAGCAATTAAGGAATGGAAATTCCCCACAACCATAAATAAGTTGCGTGGATTTCTCGGGTTAACGGGGTATTATCACAAGTTTGTTAAGAATTATGGGAGAATAGCAGCACCTCTAACAACATTATTGAAGAAAGATGCATTTTCATGGACTCTGGAAGCAACTAAGGCCTTTGAACATCTTAAAGAGGCAATGTGCCTAGCACCGGTCTTAGCTACGCCAGACTTCACAAAAACCTTTATTGTGGAATGTGATGCCTCAAGAAATGGAATTGGTGCTGTTTTAATGCAGGAAGGAAGACCCATTGCTTTTGAAAGTCGTCCAATCAAAGTAAAGTATTTACAGAAACCTAGTTATGAGAAGGAAATGTTAGCAATGTTGCATGCACTAAAGAAATGGCGAACTTACCCAATGGGAAGACACTTCAAGGTAAAAACTGATCATGATAGTCTTAAACACTTTTTGGAACAAAGACTATCTTTGGAAGAGCAGCAAAAATGGGTCACAAAGATGTTGGGTTATGACTTTGAAATAATCTACAAAAAGGAAAGTTTAATGTTGTTGCGGATGCACTCTCGAAAGAATGAAGGGTGGAAGCATTGCATTGTGCCATTTTCTATTATCCAGCAGTTGGATAACCGAGCCAAAGAGATGAATAGAAGAAGGAAAAAGATGTATGGACACTCATTCGAAAATTTTGCTGACAATATCCTAGTACATCTGATACATTTAGTTGGAAAAATGATTCCTTATGGTACAAAGATCGCTTATATCTTTGTAAGAATTCGCAATTAAAACAAAATATTCTTCTAGAATTGTACACTTCTCTTTTAGGATGACACTCAGGATTTTTAAAAACTTACCAGAGGGTGAAGAAAGAATTTTTTTGGGATGGCCTTAAATCTGATATTCAAAATTTTGTGACGGAATGTTTGGTTTGCCAGCAGAATAAACTTGAGACAATTAAGACCCCGGGACTTCTACAACCTTTATCCATTCCAAGTCAACATTGGGAGGATATTTCAATGGATTTTATCACAGGTTTACCTAAGTCCGAAGGAAAGAATGTCATCATGGTGGTAGTTGATAGACTTACCAAGTATGCACACTTTTGTGTATTATCTCATCCATTTAAAGCAAGTACAGTTGCTACTACATTTATGGACACAATTCAAAAGCTACATGGAAACCCAAGGGTTATTGTGAGCGACATAGATCCCATTTTTACTGGAAATTTTTTGACAGAGTTATTTTATTGTTTGGGTGCTCAATTAGCTCATAGCTCATCTTATCATCATCAATCCGACGGTCAAACTGAGATAGTAAATAAATTTTTGGAAGGATATCTTCGTTGCTTTGTATCTGATAAATAAGGTCAAGTGGTTACCTCTCGCTGAATGGTGGTATAATACTTCCTTCCATACTGCAGCAGAAATGACCCCATTTATGGCACTTTATGTATATCATCCACCATCCATCACATCATATTTAAGAGAAAATTCGAAGGTTAAAGTAGTGGAAGATCACATCGAGAATTAGCAAGAAGTTCTCCAACTCTTAAAGGATAACCTGACTTTGGCACAAAATCTAATGAAACAACAGGAAGATCAACATCGCAGCGAGAGAAGTTTTGATGTAGGAGATTGGGTATTTTTTACGGCTACAACCATACAAACAAATGTCCCTCAAACAAGCTAAGAAGGATAATAAATTATCGCCAAAGTACTATGTTCCTTACAAGGTGTTGCAAAATATTGTTACTATGGCATACAAATTGGAGCTTCCTGCTTCTTCACGAGTGCATCGAGTTTTCCATGTTTCATGCTCAAAGAAGGTTATAGGTGAAAAAGTTCCAGTTTAAACAATATTGCCGGAACTTTATGAGGAAGGAAAAATCATATTGGAAACTGAAGCAGTCACGGAAACAAGAACTCGATAGCTACTAAATCGATCAATTTCAGAGTATCTCATCAAGTGGAAGAACTTACCCATTGAAGATTCTACATGAGAGGATGAGAATTTTATACAGAAACACCTAGAGCTACTCAAGCATTGAGGACAACACTTTTTTGAAGGAGAGGGGCATGTTAGGTCCCTATATTACTAGTATAGTACCTTATTGTTGTTAGTGTAACCCCTTTATTGTTATTATTGTACCCTTGTAACCCCCATTCTGTTATTATTGTGCCCCTAAATTATTATGGTTAGGTCGGCTAGGATTACATTGTGGCCCACTGGGATTACATTATGGCCCCATGGACTCCTATATATAGAAAGGAGGTTTTGTAAATTGTATCATCCAAGAATTGTTCATTTATGTAATGTGTTGGAGGTTGCCCCCTCGAAGTGGCTTATCTCTAAGTTGTTGGTATCTCTTTTCTTCTATTTTTCAAGCTGGTTACACAACATTCTTTTACAACTTCAATCAATTCACCTTCCATTAAACATAATATAAAAATCCCAGCATGATCCTTCCAATATAACTTAGCATCCATTATGACATATGGTTGGGATTTGAGCTTAATGGCTCTATATTTTTTTCTGTTTAGTGAGGTTGGGCAAGAGAAAAAACATAAGTAATGGAAAATGTCCTTATACCAGTCAGAGCACATAAATTTGTATGTAATTGTTGTCTTTGTACTACCCTGACTCCTTTCATCAACAACTTCATCCAAGGGTGCCAACAAATTAATCCCCAAAGCTTGAAAATTTGACTTTGTCAGCAGTTTTTCCAAACCCTGACCTTTGACCAATTTAGTGGGCTTGATATCTAAGTCAAACTCTTGGATTTTAGCTATCCACTTTCCTCTTTTACCTTCAACATCACTTTGAACCAACACATCTTTCACAACAGAGTTAGGAACATAAGAAACTATCTGAGACTGCAGCACATAATTCCTGAAGGGTTTTAATGCTTTGACTAAAGCATACACATGTTTAACCAAAATGTTATACTTAAGTTTAGAGTCCCTGAGAACTTTACTGAAAAATGCCACAGGATGCTCTTTACCATCTTCATTCTTCTGCAATAGCACAAGAGCAATGGTAATAGGTGATGCAAATGAAAATATTTGAAAATTCTTTTGATAATCCGGACTAATCAGAACTGGAGCTTCTTGAAGGGATTCTTTAATCCTAGCAAATGATTATCTAGCATCCTTATCCCATTTTACTTTTCATTCTTCTTCAGCGTATCTATTATGTTTTTGAAAATTTCGGCATAGTTCGAGACAAATCTCCTCAGGAAATTTATTTTTCCTAGAAACCTCTAGATATCCTTTTTACTCCTGAGCAAGGGAATTGTCTG
Source organism: Pinus albicaulis (assembly GCA_034641835.2). NCBI lineage: Eukaryota > Viridiplantae > Streptophyta > Pinopsida > Pinales > Pinaceae > Pinus > Pinus albicaulis. The sequence goes on along the minus strand of CM076570.1, from coordinate 480,959,099 downwards.
AATTGCTTCTACTCTCGCTGGGTCTTTTTATACTCCCTGATTCAAAACTATATGTCCTAACAACTTTCCTTCCTCCAAAGAAAATAAAGATTTTTTGGGATTCAATGACAACCCAAATTTTCTACATTTCTGGAAAGCCTTCTATAAAATCTCCAAGTGTTCATCATCCGAACCTGAAAAAATGGTCACATCATCCAAATATATAACTATAAACTTATCACCCACAAATGATATGTCCATTTCCCTTTGAAAAGTGGCACCTGTGCTCATAAGGCCAAATGGAATTCTTGCATACATGAACGTTCCCCAGGGCATGGTAAAAGTTGTTTTCTTCCGATCTTCTTTTTCAATTGCTACTTGTTTCTATCCGAATAAACCATCAACCATAGACAATCTATATGTTCCTTTCACTTTCTGTAAGACATAGTCCATCTTAGGCAAAGGATAATTATCTTTAAGTGATGCCCTGTTTAAATTCCTGAATTCAACACATAACCTTATTTCTCCATTATTTTTCCTCACAAGAACTAGGTTAGAAACCCAGTCTGAATATCTAAGTGGGACTATAATTTTTGCGTGCAGCAAATTTTTCACTTCTTTTTCAATTGGAGCAAGGAGCAATGGATTTATTTGTCTAAGTTTCTATCTATGAGGCTTTATACCATCCTTCAATGATATATTGTGTTGAATTATGTCTATTTCATATGTCTTCAAATCCTCATAAGACCATGCAAACACATTCATATATTTTTTAAAGAGGTCAATTTACCTTTCTTTATAATTTTTAGGGAATCCCTTGAATAACTTGACAACCCTGGGCTCCTATTGGGTTCCCAGATTACAATCTTCCATCTCACCCTCTTGAGGTACCTTCTTTGGATCCATTGCTACATAATTTGAATACAAAAATCTTTCAAGAGGAACTAATCCTCTGGGAAATATGTTATCTTTCAACTGGATTATTTTCTAATCAGCTATTGATTGCTTAATATTTTTCAGCTCTTCATTCTGATCAATCTGTTCACTTTCTTGTTCTATTTCCATATCTTCGAAGTTTTCAATCATTGTAAGAAAATGATTTATCTGCTCATCATCTTCAAATACGTGCCAGTTCTTGACATTGTTAGAAGTAGAGGGTTTGTGCCTCATTTCAATTTCATACCTTAGTTTCAGATTCATAGGTGGCTTGAAAGTAGTAGCTACAAATGCCAGCGAATCTACCATTCTATTTTCTTCTCTTGGAATGAGTTGAAGATTAAAGATTCAAAATAATTCTCAACAAAGTCCCACACTTCATTTATATATGATCTTAGCCTTGGATGCTTAGTTTGACAAAGGTTTTTAATCTTCCTTATAATCAACACAGAATCACCAAAAATGGAAATACACTGGATTCCCATTTGTTTAACAGTTTGAAGACTTAAATTTAATGCCTCATACTCAGCTACATTATTCTTTGATTCAAATTTGAGCTTAAAAGAAAAATGGAAAATATTACCTTCTGGAGATATCAATAAAAAGCCAACTGCTATGACATATTTTGAATAGGCACCATCAAAGTAACACTTCCAAATTTTGTTTGAACATAGCTCACTATGTCCAATTTCCAAAGAGAGCTGCTTCTCTGAGTCTTTAGCAAACTCTGCATCTTCATGCAGCATAAAACAACAAAGATATTTTTTTTTCTTGACCATAAATGGGTGAATTTCTTGCATATTTCTTTGTGGTAGTTTTAACAAATATTGTTTCCCTATATAACCTTATTTATTCCCCATTAAAAAACAAGAATAATAGCATATGTGAAGTCCAGTTTTAAAACGCCTCCAAGCTTCACTCCCCAAGATCTAGACAAAATCATACCAAACCTAGCCGGAATATCTACGACCACTACATCCATCATGATACTTTTGGCTAGAATTTGAGCCAAGGATACCACTATGTCTTTGATAATCCCAACACACTTCACCCTTTTAGAATCAAATGAATATAGGCCTATATAGGTTTTAGTAATTTGTAAATTCAGTTCTTTCGTTACAGATAATGGCATGAGGTTATGTGAAGCACCTGAGCCTAACATACAATTATGAAGAATGAAATCATGAAGAAGCAGTGATATATAAAATGGGGGAATAGAAGAATCTACCTCCTCCACATGTGGACCAAAAGTGACCACTGGATTTTCTTCTTGAAAATTCACAGTATCACCAATGTCATCAGACATAGAAAGGTTAATGAATTCTGCAATCTCTTTCTTGTAACCTAGTGTCTTAGCTAGCTCAATAAGGGGTACTTGGATTTGACCTTTTCTAGCTCCTTTGATAGACTGAAAGCTTGATTTTGTTTGACAATTTTCTCAAGTTCCTCTTGATTTCTGCTAGGGTTAGAAATGTGTTCAGGCACAGTAACAACCTTCTCTAAATTACTAGTATCAATAGACTTGTTTCAGGAAGTCTCAGCTTGTGGTATTTCTGTTCCACTTGTTGGATTCATAGGTTGTTTCCCCTTATTGGATTGTTCTACTGAGTTCTTTGGGTGTGGAGTCACCATTGGAGAAGGTACTAACTCTTTTTGTTGATCGACATCATCTTGCGTCCTTCATCTCTTTCCTGATCTTAAATCATATTTCTTATGCAACTCTGCTTGCATAAAATCTGTAAATTTCCTACAATACTCATCCATCTCTTCTTGGTCGAAGGACACCTCAGCTTTGGTGCATTCTTCTTCACATTATTCCTCTTCCTCATCTTCTTTCATGTACATAGAAGGTATCTGATCTTCAACTTCCCTTTGATCATCTTCAATAGACTATGAAGGTGTTGCTTCTATATATAATGGTGCCTGAACTTGGTCTTGATCTCTTCTCTCCCTCTACAAAATTTGCAGGGGTTAATTTCTAAATTGACGAATGAAAACTCCTCTGTTTTGTTGTGCAGGCCTTTGGGATTTTTTATTCTCTAACTCCATATTTACTAACTTATTCAACAAATTCTTGATAACCTTTGTCATGTCATCAATTCTTTGATCTTGTGGTGATTCTTCTTTGGCCTTACCTTTCTCTGGAACTGACTTATTTTCTTGTGTTTTCCCAGCGTCATTCATGTTTTCTTCAATTTCCAAAGCATTAGTTTGGATTTGTTCAAGATTAGGAGATCTACTTTCTCTTAGAGTGAAACTGAAGTCTAATTCAAAGGCTCCAGTAAAAACTACCCTTGCTCCAACATGAGGGAGCTTCATTTCTATGGGTAAACTATTGTACAATTTGTTGAATATTTTAATAAAATCAATAATGTTTTCATTTGACTTTTCCTTGATTGCATTAAAATCCATCAATGAGTAACCATGATCTCTTTTTTGACCCCATCTTTGGGTGAATTGTGTTTATAATTCGTCCCAATTATTAATTGAGCCATTCGGCAAACCTTTAAACCATTTTCTTGGCTCTCCATTTAGAGATTGTACAAAAAGTCTCATCACTACATCCAAATGTTCTACATTTAGATTCTTAGCAAAAGTGAAAAAAAATGGCATGTGTTGTTCTACAGTCACTTCATCTTCACCTATAAAATGAGGAAGTAACTTGAGGTATTCTTGGGGCATGGCATTCGTAGGTCGCGGAAGATTTAACAGTGCATACCTATTCATTAAGAAAGCAGGGGCCACCATGTTTATGCCTTGATTAACCGCTCCTTGAGTAGGTGGGGTTAATGAACTGGTTGTGAATGTGAATGAATGGGGTGAAACGACTGATATGGGAAGGGGTTGATGAACGACAACAGAAGAACTAGAAAATGTATTTGGTTGAGCTTGCGTGAAGGTAAATGAAACAAAATCAAAAGATTGTTCTTCTAACCTTGGTTCCTGAAAATGGACAGGTGGGGAAAAGGATTATTGTTCCAAGAAAGTGAGCTCCCTGGAAATATCCTTAGATGAAGGTTTATGCGAACTGTTTCTAGGTGCAGGCAGTGTAGGATTAGGTGTGGAAGGGGTTTTTGGTTTCTGAGCCTTTTTGGAAACAAATTTTTTGGGATTTGATGGAATAGGAACTTTCTATTGCGAGGTATCTGACCTCGTATGAGATATTTTATACGCTGGAATTATAGAATAAAAAACATATCCTGATATGTCCCCCTCTATGAACAACCAGAGGAAATATAACGAGAACCCAGGGAATGAACTTCGCTTCTTCCCTCCTCGGCAACGGCACCAAAAAATGTTGTATCTCAAGAAACAATCAACAATCCCTTGGTACAATGTAAGGAGTAGTGCTCGGGACATATATATATATATATATATATATATATATATATATATATATATATATATATATATATATATATATATATATATATATATATATATATCTATATATATATATATATGTCATGAAAATATGATGTCGGATAGTATTTTCTTAATCTCCATTAGAAATTTATTATTTAAGAACTCAAAATCCGATATAATAAATGCTTCACAATGCCATTATCTACTAATATTAATTGAAGTGATGCGAAGAACATGAAGGAACCTCAAACTGATATGCTGATAAGCAAGATCTATCACTTTAAACTTCAGAATTTCATGTGAGTGAAATAGTTAAAATGAAGGAGCACCCGTTAAGGATGTTTAACTCTTACTTACATAGGTAAAATGAGACCCGCAGCTACATTAATTCATTTTATTCATATAAAGAAAAGACAAAATGGAAATTGGAAAAAATATCAACAACAACAAATGCAAGAACCTTGATCTTCATTAATTAATCATCAGAAAATTGAGTACAAAATTTACAGTAGTCCAAAGGTCCAAAACTCAGAACCCTTTCCTTTCTTTTATTCACGTTTAAATACAATGTAAAGCAGTTTGTAACCACCGAAACTACTCTTAACTACTCAAAATACTTGGAATTTATTAAAATACCTATTACATATTATCAAAGTATCTCATTACAATTGAAATCTCTTAGCAAAAATAAAATAAAACTAAAACTTTAATCTATCTGTTGAACTTGAATTTGCTCCGCTGCTGCTACATTCTCCTGATTGGCTGACATGTCCTTGTGAGAAGATGAGGGATCATTAGGTAGATCAACCATCCATGCTCTGAATTTCTTCCAAACTTCAATATTTGTCTTGGGAGATTTGATCATCTTGTGGTACTCCAGCCTAAAGGCAGTGATCCTACTGAATGTTGGCCACTCTGTAAATAAAGTCTTCACCAACCACAATAATTTAAAATGCCTCTGAAGAAAATTAATAACCATTGCTCCCTTCAGAATCTAAGTTTTCTCATGAGTGTTATCAAACTTACTTTTTGCTAATTCAAATAATGGTTCATAGGAATCCCATGATAAAAGTTTTCCTTTAAGACCCCAGCATGATGGAAATCCTTCTTTGGCTCTTTTGTCATACAAATTATCAAATCTATTCACTGCTTCTTTGATCTCTGCCAACCTCTTTTCAGTTGTCTTCCTGCAAGAACTTTTAATAATCAACTTATTAATCTCGACAACATATAGGATCCTATCTTTAATGTCATTTTCCTCTAGCCCTTGATCAGTTTTTGAATCAATGAAATCACTGAACTTCTTCACCCATATGGCTCTGTTAAGGGTCTTCTGCTTATTTGCCATAACTTGTTCCTCAAAGTCTCTGACAATGATTTCCAAGGATTTCCAAGCTACTTTCATCTCTCCAATGATTTCATTCCAGATGATATCTTTAGCCTGTATCAAAGTGATATTTCTCTTCAACTTCTCCTTTAGACTCTTGATTTCAACATTGGCTGTTTGACAATCTGTCCTCTACTTATTAACTTCTCCTTCCTAGTCTTGCATTATTTTTGTTACTATTTATAGATCACTCTGTGCCTTTGTGAGGTCATTCTCTGCCATTTTTAGTTTAGTGGTTAACTGAGATAACTATGTTGTTGGGTCATCATTTCCAGATGGCATAATGATAATACATGAATGGGAATCAATTTGGCTTTGCTATTTAAGTACAGCTTCTTTCAACTTAGAGATCTCCTCTTCTTTCTGCAAGAGCTGTTGAAGAATATTTTCCTTTTCATTTTCCACTTCTGCCACCTCTGCTGCCATTGAATGTTCTCCTGTATGTAGTTTCAATTTTTTCTTTGACACTGAAATCTCAGACTCTGCACTTTGCAGTAATTTCTACAAAACAGACCTATCATGGATCCACTCCAATCTTCACAATTATCCTTTTCAGTTCCTCATTTTGGGTTGTTAGGGACTTGGAGTTGGCTTTCTCGAATTTCAGTTGCTTGATCACCTTCCCTAGCATATTCTCTACCTTAAGAGCCATCACGTTTTTCTTGGTAAGATCATTCACTATTAATTGACTTGTCTACATGTGTAAATTGACCTTATCAAGAAAAGTAATTTTCCTCACATCAACGGTTAAATTTACAGTTTTGAAATTACTTGATGACCCTATAGTCATATCATAAGGGTGAGAGAGAGCAATTTTAAACTGATCTCTTTCTAGATCCATGGAAGTCAATAATCTAGTTTGGTTCAGATTTATTTGATATTTATCCTGTGCCTCCATACTAGCCTTCATCATTTGATTATTTTCAACAATTTGAGCAAACATCTTTTTAATCAAAGGAATTTGATCCTAAGAATCTCCATGTCTTCTTAGTGAGGCTGGAACATTATATTCATCTCCTAGTTGAAGAAGGAAACCAGGTTGAGCACCTATTATGTCTTTAGTGAATTTTTCTCTCTTTTTAGCTCTTTGCTCTTCATCTTCGGAATCTACAATTGACTCTTTACTCCTCTTGCTTGAATTTTCTGTTGGAAATACTGGGAGGGGGGGTGAATCAGTATTCCTTTAAATTAGAGCATTAGTTAATCTTCAATTATTATCAGTGTTTGTACAATGATAGAATAAAACAAGAGGAACATAAATGCACACAGTTTTTAAGGTGGAAACCCATTCCGGGACAAAAACCACCTAATGATTTTCTAATAATTCTTTAATATTCAACTCCAATTGAAAATAAAGCTCCAACTTCTTAGAATCTAGAAAATCATTCTTCTCCAACTCCCACTGGATGGATGCTCCAATGCCCGAGATTCTTCAGTTGTCAACTAAATGGATGCCCCAACACCAAATGAGCTTCAACTCACCCTAGTACCACCCTACCACTCTATAGAAGAATAAAATAAGAATGGACTCCTGTACAAGGGAAAATGGTCCACTTTACAATGATATGGAATGATACAGAAGAAGAAGATATACTAGACCATAACCCCACCTTTGACACAACCACCTAATGATGATCCTAGACCTCCCAACACTTCCTCTTGAACCCTTGGTAGATAGACACTAGTACAATTTGTTCAATAATGTATTTACAATGACTAAACCTAGTAATCCTATTTCATGGGTGTATCCTGAGTGTTGCCCCATGAATACTTCCTTATGATAAACTTATTGCTGCTGTGATGCACCTTGGTTTCTTTCTCTTGTCATGCTACCCTCTCTTTTTATAAATTTATTTTCTTTTCATAAGTACGGTCCTTTTCAACCCTTGACAACACACGATCTAGCTTTTTCTTGCCTTCTAGGAGCTTGATATTGAATCTGGTGTATCTTTGTTATTTCAGATCCTAAATATATGATTTTTGGTCCTATAGTAGTCCTCCAAGTCTTGTTTCCAATGCCACAGGTCTGACCCAATTTGGATTCTTCAAGAGAGATTTATACCCAATCTGTCACAATGCCCTAATTATGGACTGTTTCATAAAAGTGCACTTGTATGGCGTGCCACGTGTCACTTTTTCTTCATTTGGCTCTAAATTTGATACAAACTGTGCACTATCTGCCAATTTTTATGGAATTCCAATCCGATACTCAAAGAGAGAGTTATGATGACTTTACCAAGGTCACTTCTTTGAGATGAATTTCAAGATCCTGCAAAAACCCTGACTTCCACAGATCCTATCTCCAAAAATATTGCACACCTTGATCTGAAATTTTTACAGCAGCTTCCTTAGGATTTTTGCTTCATCTCATAAAAATTTCAGCTTCTAAACCTTCATACAAAAACATTTAAAGCGAAAATTCCACGATGACCTATTTTAGATGGTCGAATCCCTTGCATAAGGAGGAAATGAGGATCAAAATTTATATGAATGCTTAAGTTGAGAGGGGCTTCAACAAGTGAACGTGGGAGGGATTTTAGGAGCTTAAAAAATATTAATTATGACTTTTCAATGACCCATGCCCCAACCCCATGGGGTTTTAGCCCACTAACTTGGGGTACAAACTTCAAACATGAATATCTCTCAAACCGTGAAGAATTACATGGCGTGCCATATATCAACGGAAACATCTCGACAAGTAGAAACCATCAAAAGCATTATTGAACTAGAATATATTAATTTGGTAGGTCAAAATTCCCATGCAATATTGGGTTAGCCCCTGGTGCTGCTTGGGGTTGACATCAATGACAACCACTGATCAACAATCTCCCCCTTTGGCATTGATGGCAACACAAGTACTCCCCCTGCGATCATGAAACCTCTTCCTACAACATTCTCTCCCCTTTGACATCAATGGCAAAGGGTAAATCCCCCTTAAACACAACCATCCTGCGGACCTGTACACACTTCCACTTCCGCTGACACACAACCGTCCTGCAAACCTGTACACACTTCGACTCCCCCTGACACACAATCGTCCTGCAGACCTGTAATCTAATGAGAACTTGGGAGAATCCCAAGCTTTTAACGAAGATATTCCAATGTTGGCGAATATTTAATATGTAATGCTTTTGGTACTGCTTGGAATCTTTCTACTTGTCCAACTGCTTGCATAACATTTGGTTGGGAGGCTATTACATATAGAAGACTACCAATCATAGATTTGTACAACCTCTGATCCACATCCTTAGATGAGTCGTATATGCTCAATTTCCAACCTGTTACCATCAGAGTAAGGACAGGTTTGCAATATTCCATTTTGAATTTCTTAAACATTTCCTTGATGTACTTGGCTTGACATATAAATATTCCTTTCTCTTGATGAGATATTTGAAGCCCTAAGAAGTATCAGCTCACAGTAAAGACATCTCGAAATCACTTTGCACCTTTGTAGCAAACTTCTTACTTAGTCGATCATCATTGCTACCAATTATTGTATCATCCTCTTTATCTATTAGACATGCTGGTTGCTTCATCAAGCTTATATATGTCATTTGGATCTCGACTTTTTTATGGCCACAATTTCCTTACCATGTACCTCTGATTTCACATTTCGTGGAGTTGAATAGTATTGTGTGTCTACGATCACACATTTGTCCAACAACGACGATTGTGATTCATGTTTTCAACCAATAGAAAATTCTTGCCTAGAGCATCTTTGCTTTCGAGAGTGACAGTACCTGATCCTATAAGATTTGAAGATCCATCATTTCCAAAGGACACGGTTCCATCCTTCTTCTCTTTCAGAGATACAAATTTATTTCTATCTCTAGTCATATGCATTGAGCAACCGCTATCAACATACCACACATCTTTATTGTTTTGAGCCTTGAAAGCGAGAGCACAATTATCAGTTTTCTTCTTATTCCATGTTCGTTCGTTCTGTGGCTTCGAAGATTCTTCTAGAGGATTTTCAAATATGCAGTCTTTGGCTATGTGTCCAAAGTTTCGACATTTGTAACATTCAATATTATTTCTTAAATGTTCAAATCTATTGATGTTTCGCTGAGCCCTAGGAGGTTCATATTTAACATATCTCCTGGAATTGTATTCGTTCCTAGGGTATGTGCGACATTCTACAGCTTTATGACCAAATTTTCCACACGAATAACAGTAGCCATAAAAAATATTTTGGTACCTGGATGGAAATTTTCGTCGAGGAATTGTCTTCCAAGGCAGTTGTTGTGAATCTTGTCCAATTAAATCTACATGCATGTCAAATCTCATAGGTTCATTGTATTTTTTTGTAGAAGGTCTTGCTTCTTCTTCTTTGTAACCGATGCCAGTTCTATCATTGTAAGATCGTTGATTGTTGATGAGTTCTTCCAATCCCCTTGAGCTGTTGGCATAGTTTTGGATAGTTTTTCCTTTCTTCACTTCCTCACGCAGTGAGACTACTTCAGCTTCTAATTCTTCCCTTTCCTGGTTTGCTTTCTTCCAACTTCTTTTGAAGTGACTCTTCAATCCATTTGTGTTCTTCAACTTCAATTTGAGACTATGAACTTGTTCTTCAAAGTATTGGAACGGATCTTCTCCGGCTTGAGATATTTTATAAGCTTGATTGCTTCCTCATAAAATTCGTCTATGGTCCATCCTTCTTCTTCTTTGTTTGATACCTCTTGCTTATTGTGCTTGGCCATAAACAATACTCTCTCATTGGCTTCTTCTTCACTATCATTGTCTTCATTGGATGATGAGCTATCTTCTTTGGAGAGAAAGTTCCTTTTGGATCTGCTTGTTAGTTAACTGAGCCTTTCTTTCCTATTGAGTTGCCATTATACATTCTTACATTTCTTTATAAAATTCCCAACCTCATCTGATTCGGCATATAAATGGAAGTTTGCTGAATTTTAGTATTTGTCCACCTAGATTTTTAGTTTTCTCGTGAAGTAAGCATATTCTTCATGCAGAAAGACCTTCTTCATCATCTCTCTTTTCTAACTTGGGTTCATATATCGATGAAGGTTGTTTGTCCTTATTAGTTTTCTTAGATGCAACGAGCAAAATTTATAGATGCGAAGTACCCTCTTCTTCATCAAGTCTCATTTCATATGATATGAGAAATCCATGTAATTCCTCTTTGCTGAGTTTGTCTAGATTTTCATTTTATTCCAAGACCGATACCTTTGGGTTGAATCTCCCTGGTAACGTTCTAATAATAATATTCTAGTCAACTAGCTCTCCCAATCCTTCCAGAGTATTGGTTATTTCATCAACGTGTTGGAAGTATGTAGCAATGTTGCCATCTTCTTTCATTTTGATTTGCTCAAATTTTGATCTATAGATTTGAAGCTTTGATTCTTTGACATTTGAGTCACCTACATATATATTCTCAATCTTGTCCCATACATTTTTGGCAGTTTTACAACCCAACACCTTATGATAAGTAGATTCAATAAGTCCACTGATAATAATATTCTTTGCTTTTGTATCATTTACCAAATTCTTCTTACTTATTCATGGTAGTTGATGTAAATCCATTTTGAATAGTGTCCCATACTTCACAACCTTGTGCTAAGAGATAAGACCTCCATTCTTCCTTTCCAGTGCATAATTATTTTCATTGAATAGAGGTACACCATTCTTGGTATGCTCCATGACCTCCTTCCGAATTGTTAAACCTGTGAAGGAACCAAACTCTGAAGTACAATTGTTGGAAATATTGAGGGGGGGGGGGGGGGGGGGGGTGAATGAGTAGTCCTTTCAATTAGAGCATTAGTTAATCTTCAATTATTATCATTTTTTGTACAATGATAGTAGAAAACAAGAGGAAAACAAATGCACGCAGTTTTTAAGGTGGAAACCAACTCCGAGACAAAAACCACCTAATGCTTTTCTAATAATTCTTTAATATTCAACTCCAATTGAAAATAAAGCTCCAACTTCCTAGAATCTAGAAAAGCATTCTTCTCCAGCTCCCACTGGATGGACGCTCCAATGCCCGAGATTATTCAGTAGTCAATTGAATGGATGCCCCAACACCCAATGAGCTACAACTCACCCTAGCACCACCCTACCACCCTATAGAAGAATAAAAGAATAATGGACTCCCGTATCAGGGAAAATGGTCCACTTTACAATGATATAGAATGATGCAAAAGAAGAAGATATACTAGACCATAACCCCAACTTTGACACAACCACCTAATAATGATCCTAGACCTCCCAACACTACCTCTTCAACCCATGGCAGATAGACACTAGTACAATTTGTACAATAATGTATTTATAATGACTAAATACAATGATACCTTTACAATGATTGTATGCAGTGTTGCCCGCTTGAAGACTTCATATGATGAAATTCTTGTTGTTGTGATGCACCTTGGCTGCTGCTCTTGTCATGCTACCCTCTATTTCACCTTGCTTTGCTTTGTTGCCATAGAAATTCTTGTCCTTTGCAACCCTTGACAACACATGATCTAGCTTTTTCTTTCCTTCTAGGAGCTCAATATTGAATCTGGTGTATATTTGTTATTTCAGATCCTCAATATTTGATTTTCAGTCCTGTAGTATTCCTCTGAGTCTTCTTTCCAATGCCATAGGTCTGACCCAATTTGGATTCTTCAAGAGAGAGTTATACCCAATCTCTCATAATGCCCTAATTATGGACTGTTTCAGCAGAGAGAATTTGTATGGTGTTCCACGTGTCATTGTTTCTTCATTTGGCTCTAAAATTGATAGAGAGAAAATTAACGATTGTGCACTATCTTCTACTTTTTACGAGATTCAAATCCTATACTCAGAGAGAGAGTTACGACGAATTTACCAAGGTCATGTCTTTGAGATGAATTTCAGGAGCCTGCAAAAACCCTGACTTCCACATATCATATCTCCAAAAATGTTGTGCATATTGATCTGAAATTTTCACAGAAGCTTCCTCAGGATTTCCTCTTTGCCTTAGAAAAATTTCAGGTTCTGAACCTTCGTAGAACAAAATTTAGAGCGCAAATTCCACAATGACCTGTTTCAGATTGTGGAATCCCTTGCATAATGAGGAAATGAGGATCACAATTTATATAAATGCTTAGCTTGAGAGGGGCTTCAAAAAGTGAACGTGGAAGGTATTTTAGAAGCTTAAAAAATATTAATTATGACTTTTCAATGACCCATGCCCCACCCCATGGGGTTTTATCCCACTAACTGGCGATGCAAACTTCAAACATGAATATCTCTCAAACAGTGAAGAATTACATGGCATGCCATATATCAATGGAAACACATCGAAAAGTAGAAACCATAAAAAGCATTACTAACCCAGAATATATTAATTTGGTAGGTTAAAATTCCCATGCAATATTGGGTTAGCCCATGGTGCTGCCTGGGTTGACATCAATGACAACCATTGATCAACATTTTAAGATATGATAGGAGTGTGTATGCTAGAACTAGTAAAACCTGCAAAACTTTTATTGGTTAATTTCTCTATGTCAGTTCTATTATCATGAATAAATGCTGAGTAGCCATTTTCAACTCTCATGTTTGAAATTACTTTATGAGGATCATAAGCCCATTTACCTCCTAATAACAAGTGCATAGCATCTAATTTCTTGTTAACCTCATTAGCTCCCTGCCTCATGTTGACTATAAATGGACCCACTGACATAGGCAATTTAAACATGTGACCCTTTTTCATTTGGATAAAATGTATTTGGTCTACATTCAAACTCTGCCTAATGAATTATAAGACGAATAATCTCATAGGAAAAAATGTGGGAAGTCCATATGGTTCTATCTCAGCTCCATAAAGTCTGATCTCTGAGTAATCTTCATATACATACTAGTCTCCAAATTTACAATTAGCACCCAACTGAAGAAATTCTTGAGCCTTTGGCAAGAAACTTGGGGGGAAAACCCCATTCAAAATCTTATAAGTGGTGGACATAAAATGATTTGAAAAATAAAAAACCCCCTCCTCATTTTGTTGCTCTCTTACTACATCAGTCCAAAACAATACCGACTGCCTCCTTTTATTTGTATCCATGATATTCAACCCCAAATGTAAGAATCCCTCCATATTTTGATATAAAAAGAGATAGGTGAGAAGAGAAGGGAACCTGAATGACCGAGTGAGCGATAAACTCATGAGTTGAGTATTCAAGACCTCTTTCCAGTAAGAGGGAATGTCTAGCACTACTCTTGGCTTCATCATCAAAGAAAATAGTCCTAGTATTGATTTATCAACTAGGTTGTCGTCATCCTTCCCCAGTATCTTCGATATACACCGTAGCACTGGCTAAACTTCTGCATCAAAAACTTCTAGGGAGAACTCCTTACTATCTAGTGCAAACTGATTCGTGTCTGGCTTTACAAATAAAGTGAACTGAGTGAATTCTTGTCCTGCAAGATTATCATAATATGCTACCAATGATTCGTGAGTGAATTGAACATAGGATTCAAACTCTAGGTAACATAAATCTTGACAAACTAACTAGGCTGAGACTTTTAGAAAATTCTCTCCTAGGAAATTCGTTACGAAGCATTTACCAAGATACATGAAGGATACCAAATAGTGCAAAAACTCAGGAAAGAGACAAGTCCTAGGGATACATGCAGAAAGTATGCCAGACTTGGCCATGGCGAAGAAAATAGGACAGGATTTATCATTTAAACAGACCTGCTTATAGAAGGGGAGATTCTCTAGGGAGCAAGTGGTATCTCTGATATCCCTCTTGGTGTCCATGAGAGGAATATGACTGGAAGAATTGGAAAGAGATGAAATTTTGGCCATGAGACAGCTCGGGGTGGTGAACAGTGATAGAAAATACTAATGCAACCAGGTTGACAAATACAAAGAAATAACAATTAATATTTTGAAAAGAGAAGCAGGCTTAAATAGATGGCACGGGGTCTTAACATTAAATGCTGATTTGACTCACAGAAGACCGTTAAATGATACCGTGACACGGCTGAAAACTGTCATTCAACAAGTAGGTTACGTCACTGTGGGAGGCCTTTGGTGTATGTAGCACTCATCAGGGCCTTTCCCCCACAGTGAATCCAAACCGTTGATCAAGATTGACCGGTCGGTCAAAGGGGTCAACTGTGGAGGCACCTTCCCCATTAACCCATGCATTGATTGTGCCCACGGGTTGCTGTATTTAACCTCTGACAAGATAACTCTTGGATCACGTTTACTTATTCGCTCGAACATTAACCGAGACACTAGGTCCCACCTCTGCGAATCCTTCAAAATATTTAACTTTAGTCTCTACAAAAACATTACAACTTTGGTTAAAGTATGTGGAAGCTCTACTTTAATAGATATTTTTATATTTTTACATTTTTTTTGTATTTTAGAAAAACATAAAATAAATATATTGCAAATGAGCCACAACACTAGGTACATGCATGACATCTTTTGGTATGAAGGATTTACCTAACCCTCTTTGAAAGGTAACTGTACCAATACCGGTAGCGCTCTACCTCTCGTCATCACCCATATCAATGTGCATCTGGAGATCCTTCTCCTCCAAGATGCTAAAGAATTATTTGTTTTCATTCATGTGGAATGAGGCTCCACTATCCAAGTATCACACATATCCGATCACTAATGACACCATGCACTCGATGAGGGTGAATTCCAACTGAAACTGTGAAGCCAATGCTTCACCTACTGCTGCTGCTAAGTCCTTCTTTTTGTTCTTATTTTGTGGAAAATTTGTGGTATAGTGTCCATGCTCATGACAGTTGAAACATTTAACCTTTAATAAGTCTTTCTTCTTGCCTACCTTGTCGATCTCAGATTCAGAATGGGATGTCTTCCCTTTTCCTTTCTTCACCTTGCCAGCCAATGCACATCTCTCCTCATCATCAGTCTTTGATGAGGATTCATCTCTGGTTATTCATCGAATTTCCTCCTGTGCCAAATCAGACAATAGTCGCTCCCAATATGGTAGCTTCTCCCTCCCATTAACAGAGTCCTCGTAGCTATGTCAACTCTAGCCTAGAAGAGCTAGGATCGCCAAATAATCTGAGGAAACATTGATCACAACACTTCCAAGATCATCTCGACACTGAGTGAACTTTGTCAAGTATTTTTGGATCATGTTTCCCTTCTCCATTTTGATATTCCTAAGCTTTTATTTTAGCACCAGCTTCCTATAGTCGCTGCTATTTTGATACATATATGTCCAAAATTTTCACATCGCATATGGAGTCGCCTTCCTGTGGAGGTTCGAGACAATATGGTATCAAACTCCCTCTAACAAGATCCTCCTCGCCTTTGCTACATTCTTCTTCGACACATCAAGAAGTTGATCATTTGTTGTTACGAGATGCATGACGTTAGTATCTATGAAATCCTTCAATCAGTTGTCCTCAAGTACTGCCTCCATCTTGTCCTTCCATGAAATATAATTCAAATTTCCCTCGAGTGCATATTCGAGTATCAAACCATTTAAATACATCTTGATCTGCTACTGGGTACCGAAGAATAAATATGCAAATTCGAACCTGCTAAAAAAAAACCATGCTCTTCTCTTCTTATTGTGATTCCTGGTGGTTTGATACCATGTAGAAAATCTAACAACGGGATGAAAGCTCATCTTGTAATATACTAAAACAAGATACTGAATCCTTCTATAATTTGGAGAAACAAAACAAGATCACATAATTAGATAACAACTAAGAGAAATAAGCAATCAATTGCACAACAAAAGATGTATCTCGGGAAAGCACATTGCCTAAAACCCCGCTATCTATATATTGTATAAATTCAAGGATCATGAAATAATAAAATTGTTTCTCTCTCAAGAGTAACTCTTGCACTCTCCCAAATGTCTTACTCTGATCTAAGAAAAATCAGACAAATACTTAGTCAATTCGTTGCCTCTTCTCAGCTTGCCTTTCTCATGCATTCCTTGAGGAATTAAATCCTTATTAAATAGGAAAATCCGTTGCCTTGATTGTGTAATCCTTCTTAGGCCTCCAACTGATTCTATAACTGACCTATACAATTTTCTAATCATATAGTTGATAGTTAACATCCATTTAACCTTTGTCTCAACTAGGCCTTCCTTTGAACTGACATGCAACAACTATTTATAAAAAATTATCAGTTAACTCATTGATCACAACTTGAGAATTAAAATTTATTTAATTCACTTAAACTCTCACTAACTCATCACTTAGCTAAAACTAGTTAAACTGGTTTTAACTCCAATTATTGGGTTAACTAATTACAACTCACAAATAACTATAACTAGACCCCCTTGGGAGAACTATACATGCATCCTCTTAGACCCTCAACTTGAATTTCCTAAGCTAACTCGGTCATTATGACTTATTTAACTAATACAAGTTCTCATGAGATGAAAGTACAACTTATCTTCCAATTTAATTAAGGGAAAATTAGATCAGAAGTCCTGCTTTTGGGTGCAATTTCCTCGTTCCATTTCAACACTAAATGAGGGTGGGGTTGGGGAATATTGGGAAAAAAATAGTGACTGAACATTGGGATAACATAGTTACAGTGATGTTATTTGTAGTTTCTCATCATTGTTTACTTCTACTGACTATAAGAGTTGTTTCCCTTTCATTTACAAAAAAGTGTATACCGTGAAATCATTATTGAAGGGATTCATAATTCCACAAGCCCAACATCTCTCTTATCTTTTGGGTAAATAATCTCACTGGGAACATAAACTAAAAGTTCACATTTTTACATGTTCTTTGAAAAAGTGTTGCATATGGATGTTTACCCACTAAATGGTTTCCATCCTATAGGAAAAAAAGATGATAGGGCATGACCCCATGGATAATATGTCAAATGCAGGGGACATTCAACTCTAATTTGGAATATTTGAGTTGCCACCACCATGAAAAAGGTGATTTGTGCCAAAGACATCCATCATCACAAACTTGACAATTTCAAACCAAATTACTATAGCGCTTTTCTCCTTTTAGCGGAAGCATACTACTGAATGTTACAAGTGTTGGAATTAATGGAGAAAGTCATAATTAGATTGTTGTTATGATGATGATAGGATTGAGATGCTAAGATTAGATCTCAAGTCCTAATATCCAGGGAGTGGTTGAAACCATCTTGTTAGTATGAAATCTTATATAATTATGGCTCATCTGACTCAATGGAGTGTGTGTGTATGAGTTTGTATACACTATCCAGGTTCTCACCTGGAGAGCTATTCAATCAATAGTTAATAGATCCACTTTTTAACATGGTATCAGAGCTTCAGGTCGAACCTAAGGGGACCTGTGTTGTATAGGGATATAAGGACGTGAAGGATTGCTGCAGAGCTCTCGATATTGGGCCTGTACGAGAAATTGTCCACGATGTGAAAGGGCGATTATCGGATAGTTGAAGTTGCTGATCTTCGCATCGTTGGAACTCGACGAGCTGCTGAAGTTCTTGGCTTATTTTTTGTGCATTCATTTTTTCACTGCCAACCAGACTACGGCGAACGTGGGCATTCCAGCATTGATAAAATATTCTGATGTTTATTCCAGCAATTCTCTTCAGTATAGCCATTTTATTTACAAGTTATTGTGTACAGTGCACCTTACGAAGATCTTTCGTTGAGATTGAAATCCAAATTTCTGCCATACGAGCCCTTGCTTGATCTCATAGGAGCCGATTTGCCCTGCGGCCTTACTCCATTGTCCCGTTGCCTCCATCTGCTCACAGATCTGTGTGAAGAAGGGAGCTTCGATTCTGCCATCCATGGCTGCTACGGTGTCTTTCATGTTGCCACTCTTATGGAGTTCAACTCCAAGGATCCGTAGAATGAGATATTGGATGGTGCAATCCAAGGGACTCTGAACGTTCTGAAGTCGTGCAAGAGAGCACAAAGTGTGCGACGCGTCGTGTTCACTTCGTCCTTAAGCGCAGCTATACCGGTAGATGAGTCTCTACTCGTTATTGATGAATCATGCTGGAATTCACTCGACATCATTAGGCACAGCAAGGACAATGGTCGGTTCTACGCAGAGGCTAAACACTTTGTGAGAAAGTTTCGTTGCAGTTTGGAAAGGAAAAACCACCCCTTGCGGTGGTGAGCATTATGTTGCCGATTGTTGCGGCTCAATTAAATTAAATGCTGAGTTGTTGTAAACCTCGACTCATTCAGCTCTTTGGCATCACAGCTTCTTAAACCTACTATTGGTTGGGCAAGCAAATGCAAACCCACAGTTGGAGGTGGTAATGCCAAGTCAAACCCTTGACCTGTTTTGAGATTTTAAGTGGTGAATTCAAGATATATTGAAGTTTTCAACAGCCGTTGAAGCGATTCTCAAGTTTTTTTTACCGTTCTGGGGGAGCACTCCTGTGCTACGGAGGAGCCGTAGAGGAGTGGAGGAACGCTATGGAGGTTGAAGAGGCCATAGAACTATTTTCGTTCTAAAACACCGTTGCTAGATTTTTTATCCGAGCGGTGCGTGGAACGGTGCAAATCTCTTATATTTTCGTCTAATTTATTATATGCCATAATGAAAACATGAATTTTTTTTGTTGATTTTAACCAATCTTCAGAAATATGTGATATGAGAAATCACTAATTACACACATCAGAATTGGACATCAATAATGTTTCCAGCTTGTTGAGAGGTCGTTTGTTGCTCGTCGTAAGAGCTGAGGGCACTGAGACCTACGTGGCATAGAAGCCACAGTCTACAAGGTTATACTGTCGAAGAGCTACCAAAGGGAGGTTTCCCGCCTCCGTGGTAACGGGGTTGTTGGAGCTCTTTAGAGGACAGAGTGGAGTCGAAAATCTGGAAGCAAGATAAAACCAAATAAGCTGGACCTTTAACAACATGTCTATATTTTTAGATATTTTTGATTCTGATGAAGACGATGACGATATTTTCATGTGGAAATTTGGAGGCATTAGCTTGAGTGGTATTTTTAAGTCTGACAAAATTTCAGAAAAATAATGTGGTTCTGTTGATGACCACCAAAAACAAGAGGCACAATCTGTTGTGCAAGATCCTGAAATTGAAGCGTCACAAGTTGATTTTCAGGAAGGATTTAAAGAGGAACAAAGTGTTGAAGATCAATTCGACGAGCCATATGAAGCTGATTGCGAAGACGTGGAAGAAGAAGACAGAGCTAGAGAGAATTTAAAATGTGATGATCTCATGAATATTTTTGTGTGTGCAGATTTTAACAGCAACAAGGAAGAAGCAACGAAGTTTGAAGAAGAATTTAAGTTTCTTGAAGCATGGCTTGAAACACTGTGTCTTTATGAAGCCAACACAGAAGTTGCATCCATAAATGTTGAAGACAGCTTTGTCGAAGTTCACATGCATGACACCGGAAATAGTGAGAGAAAGTATTCTCCTATTAAGTCTGTCATAACTTTGAGAAGGACGAAGATAAATGTTCAAGCTTTCCATCACTGGGGAAGAAATGAGGTGCAAATACATCACTACCTCACGGTGAGGAAAGTGAAGATGAAGCCTTAACTTAGAATGAACAAATATGGACTCAAAAGCATAAAGAAAAAAATGAAATCCTTTGTTGCCAAGCTTTTTTTCATGTTTTTATTGTAAGCCTAGCTAAGACTAGACCAGCAGGCATATGTTATTGTTCAGTACCTTTTCTTCATTAAGGGGGAGTGTTGGAATTAATGGAGAAATTCATAATTATATTTTTGTTATGATGATGATAGGATTGAGATGCTAAGATTGGATCTCAAGTACTAATATCCATGGAGTGGTTGAAACCATCCCGTTAGTATGAAATCCTATATAATTAAGGCTCATCTGACTCAATGGAGTGTGTGTGTGTATGATTTTGTATACACTCTCCAAGTTCTCACCTGGAGAGCTATTCAATCAATAGTTAAGAGATCCAGTTTTTAACAACAAGGATGTCAATCCCCATATCAGTCACAATTTATATCCAAAGGTACACTAAGGCCACAACGGTGAGGACAAAGTTAAAAACCTTTGTGGCAATGGAGATGGCATTGTTTATGTATATTTTTCTCAATGTCCTACCAGTCTTAACTTCTTCTACAATTTTTCTGATATCATTAGACATGAGATTTATGCCCGAAGTCTCCATGGTCACAGTAGAACCCGCTACACCCATAGCTATGTTCCTGTATTCTACTGCTAACACTGGGGCATCAAGTTGGGGCATCATTTATTATGTTTCTTACAATCACTTATAAGTTGAAAATTATATATATTCTCTATATATTTTTTGGGTTTATATACATATGTACATTTAAAATAACTAAATTTAGATGGGTTATCCATAGCTAAATTTCCCATGCATCTTCTAAATCCATGGATTTCTCGAGAAACTTTATAGATTATCTCCACTACACATTGAAAGACTTATATTAGGATGAATTTTGGATTTGGGTTATGCATTTGGACCTAAGCTGTAAATAAGCGTTAGATGTAGATGAAATAGGGATTTGGGCTATACATTTTTACTTTGGTTGTAAATATAGAAAGTACCAAATTTTTTAATGGATTTATACCGATAGTTATGTTCTAATCACTCAATTATGAGGGGATTCAAGCACTCCAGTTCACTAATATGGGATTTCCTTTCATTCTTAGTAGCCTCGAGAATTCAGATGGACCATCCTTACTGGAACAACTCGACTTACCCAAATTTAAGCTAGTCTGAGTTAATCTCTTTATTCAATTTTTGTAAATATTCATAATCATTTTTCAGCTAAACCACTCACCTGTGATGTAGTGAGAAATTATTGGATTTTATCAACATTAATTTAGAATTCCTTTTGAAAAGAGGGTATTTATATTAAACTCAACATTGCAATAAATTTTCCCATTCAACCAGGGAAATTATTGGGAGTTTATCTACATTAATTCAGAATCCATTTTCAAAAAGAGGTATTTATATTAAACTCAACATTGCAATAAATTTTCCCATTCAACCAAAAATAAGAACAGAAGATTGTAAAAATAAAATTGAGTGTCGATTTCAATTTATGCATCCTGTAAAACTGATGGATCACGACTACCCTGATCTTATATGTCTCCATTTTTTGTGCTAGTTTATACATATTCCTATACCCACTCGCTAGGTATGGATAACCATTTGGGTGCTCTGAAGGAGGGGGTCAATGTAAGCCTGTGTAACCTCTATCATGTTGCTTCCCATATCGGATCAAAAAGCACATCTGCAGGTTGAAAGTTTAGTTTTATAATATTTGCATCTAATAAAATACGTGTTGCACACACATTAATCATTGTTGTGTTAAAAATGTGACAACGGATGTAAATTTACTATGTAGTTAGAATAACAAAATTTAGGTAAATAACGAGATATAGTTGAA
Source organism: Pinus albicaulis (assembly GCA_034641835.2). Classification (NCBI taxonomy): domain Eukaryota; kingdom Viridiplantae; phylum Streptophyta; class Pinopsida; order Pinales; family Pinaceae; genus Pinus; species Pinus albicaulis. The sequence continues at coordinate 480,937,094 of CM076570.1, read as the reverse complement.
TAACGAGATAACGAAATCTATCTAGTTAAAAGAGGTGGCCTGAGAGGCTTGTATGCACGGAGAATTTGATCAATAAATTTTCAAAGTGATTTATCCTTCAATTGTTCAATTCAGTTACATTTCTCCTATTTCCTTTCTTGTTTACTATTTTCCCCACAACAAGTGGTATCAGAGCTAAGTTCGAGAGCTAGAATCAATTTCAGAGATTAGCAGAGCTAGAATCGATTTTCAGAGTTTAGGAGAGCCAAAATCGATTAGCAGAGCCAGAATCGATTTCCAGAAAATTAGGAGAAGCCAGAATCGATTTTCCACTGTCCGTAGAGTTTTGGAGAAGCCGTCAAAAGCTGTCGAGTGAATCTGTAAACCCTTGTGCTGGGTTGACCGTCCGCCGCAAAGAGGAAGCTACGAGAGTCTGTCTGCCCGCCTTGTCTGGAAAAAGAAGGCTGTCGTGCTGAAAAGAAGTTCCAGAGCCGTACGTAGAGAAATCGTAGAAATCGTTTTCCCTTCTATTCGCAGAGATTTGCTCGAGTCTGTCTGCACACTGTAGAGCCTGAGGCTGAAGTGCCGCTTATCTGGAAGCGAATATTTGAAAGCAGAATCGAGAGGACTGTCAAGGGAGGTGATTAAGAGACTGTAGACAGAGGGTGAAGCAGTCGTTGAGTGGTGGTGAAGAAGCCTGTTGTGGGCCGGTGTTGGAGAAACTGTTTCGCTGGAAAAAGAGAATCCGCCAAACATTGACAAGGAGAGAAGCCGTCATCGAGTCTAGAGATGAGAGCGAAGAATTGCTGAAGAGGAGCTACATCGTAAAAGAATTTTGTGGTTTTCCATCCGCTTGTCTGGAGAAACCAGAAACAATTTCCAGCCAAAGCACTGAGAATCTGGAGTGAACGGGTAATTTTAAACAGAACTATTCTTTGTTTTTTAAGAAAAAAAATTCAAGTCAGGCAATCAGCATTTGTTGAAAAGGGCTGTTTTTTTTAACAGAAATTGGTTGAAGGGTTTGAACAGAAATTTAAGAAGAAAGGGAGAATAATTTTTGAAGGTTTTTTGTGAGAAGTAATAGTTGGGGTTTTTTTTTTTTTAAGAAATTGTTTATTTTTTATTTTTTATTTTAAAGGGGGGTGCAGTTTTCAAGAATTGATAGAGATTGTATTTCTCTAAAAAAACTAGTAGAAGAAGAAAATATCTGAAACCCTTGAAACCCTAGAAGAAGAGGGGAAAAGTTTTTTTTTTAATTTGTAGAAGGAGGGAAATCTGTAATCCTAGCAGGGAGAAATGGCGAAAATGACAAATGCAAGATTTGAGGTGGAGAAATTCACCGGAAAAAACAATTTTGCTTTGTGGAAACTGAAGGTTAGGGATTTGCTGGTGCAACAGGGGTTGCACAAGGCATTAGACAGGGTAACTAAAAAACCAACAAGCATGTCGATTTTAGACTGGGAGGACTTGGATGCCCGAGCTCTCAGTACTGTTTGGTTATGTTTGGCAGACGAAGTACTCTTCAATATTGTTGGAGAGAGTACAACTGCAGGGTTGTGGAAGAAATTGGAAACTCTCTATATGACAAAATATTTGACTAACAGAATCTATTTAAAGAGACAACTGTACAGCCTTCGGATGAAGGAGGGTAGGAAAATTGCAGATCATTTAAATGTTTTTAATACACTTATTTGTCAGTTGTCTGATATGGAAGTAAAGATGGAGGAAGAAGACAAGGCAATAACCTTGTTGTGTCCCCTGCCTGATTCATGGGATCACTTCGTGACCTCAGTCAGTTTGAGCACTGTCGATTCATTAAAATTTGAATCTGTCATGGGTACTCTTTTATCTGAAGAGGTATGAAGGCAATCTAGCATTGAGACTTCTGCGCCTGAAGCCATGGTAGCTAGAGGTCGGTCAAAGGAAAGGGGGGAAAAGATGAGAGGTTCTTCCAGATCAAAGTCAAAGGGTGGCAAGAAGAGTAAAGAAAAATGTTGGTACTGCAACAAACCGGGACATCTCAAAAAGGATTGTTGGAAACGGAAGGAGGAAGAAAACAACAAGGAAGAAAATCAGGTCGATTCAGGTATGGATGATGAGGTTTTAATTGCTGAAGAACTCCCTGTCTGTAATATCTCACAAGATGCTGACTATTGGCTATTAGACTCTGGTGCTTCTCATCATATGAGTCCACACCGAAATGGTATTCATCATATGAAACTATAGATGGTAATTCTGTTTTCATGGGAAATAATGCATCTTGTCAGACTATTGGGATTGGAAATGTGAAAATTAAAATGTATGATGGTACAATTAAAACCTTATCTGATGTTAGGCATGTACCTGATCTAAAGAAAAACTTGATTTCCTTGGGAGTTTTGGTTTCGCATGGTTATAAGTTTACAGGTCAGAATGGAGTGCTGAAAGTCTCGAAAGGAGCCTTCGTTGTTATGAAGGATGAAAAGGTTGGAAACCCGTACAGACTCAAGGGAAGTACTCAAGTTAGTGAAGCAGTGATCGTGTCAAATAAAGCAGAAGAAGGTTCTCGTCTATGGCATCAGCGGTTGGGTCACATGAGCGATAAAGGTCTTCAGGTATTGATGAATCGCAAGCTACTTCCTGATTTGAAATCCTTGAAGTTGGATTTTTGTAAATATTGTGTGTTTGGCAAACAATGTAAACAAAGATTAAAGTCTGGCAATCATAATAGCAAGCAGATTTTGGACTACATTCATTTTGATCTGTGGGGACCATCTCCTACTGTGTCATATGGAGGTGCCTTGTATTTTTTAACTTTTATTGATGATTTCTCCAGAAAATTTTGGGTCTATATGTTGAAAAAGGAAGTTGATGTGTTTAATGTGTTTAAACAATTTAAAACAATGGTGGAAAAGAAAATAGGCAAATAAATCAAATGTTTAAGAACTGACAATGGCAGTGAATTTGCCTCTTTAGAATTTGAACAATTTTGTAAGGATGAAGGGATAGTTAGACATAAAACTGATGTTTATACTCCTCAACAGAATGGTGTTGCTGAACGGATGAATCAGACTCTTATGGAAAGAGCCAGAAGCATGATTAGTAATGCTAATCTGCAAAAGGAGTTGTGGGTAGAAGCAATATCTACTGCTTGTTATTTAGTTAACAGATCACCTTCGGTTGCAATAAACTGTCAAATTCCTGAAGAAGTTTGGTCGGGTCAGTCTTGTGATTATTCGCATTTGAAGATTTTTGGTTGTGATGCCTATGTTCTTATTCCTAGAAATCAACGTTCAAAATTAGATCCAAAATCAAAATTTTGTGTCTTTGTTGGATATGATTATTCAGTGAAGGGATATAGGTTGTGGGATCCTACTTCACGGAAGATAGTCATTAGTAGAGATGTAACATTTGATGAATCATCTCTTTTAAAATTAGATGTTGAAAAAGTTGAACAGAAGTAGGTATCGCCAGGTCACAAATTCAATTGGAGACTGTACCTTTTCCAGAAAGTCAAAAGGAAAGAGAGACTTCCGAAAAAGGTGGAGAAGCAGAGGAAACTGGAGAAATTCTAGAATCCAGTCAGCAACCAGTCACTCTAAGAAGGTCTACAAGGGAAAGAAGAACACCAAAAAGGTATGAAGACTCTGCTTCATCATTTGCATTAATTACTGAAGATGGGGAACCATCTTGTTATCAGGAAGCAGTCGATGATGCAGATAGCAAGATATGGAAAAAGGCTATGGAAGAAGAAATGGACTCCTTAGCCAAGAAAAATACCTGGGATCTTGTAGAACTTCCTGAAGGGAGAAGCATTGTTGGGTGCAAATGGGTCTTCAAGTTGAAGAGAAAAATTGATGGAAGTATCGAAAGGTATAAGGTGAGACTTGTTGCAAAAGGGTATTCTCAGGTTGAAGGTATTGACTTTCATGAGATCTTTTCACCAGTAGTTAAACTTGTCTCTATTCGTACTGTGTTAGCACTAACTGCTCTACTTGACCTTGAGTTAGAGCAGTTAGATGTTAAAACAACCTTTCTTCATGGTGATTTGGATGAAGAGATTTATATGGATCAGCCAGAAGGTTTTCTACAAGGTCGCAGCAGAAGATTAGTTTGCAAGCTCAGGAAATCATTGTATGGCCTGAGGCAGTCACCCAGGCAATGGTACAAGAAGTTTGATTCCTTCATGATGAGCCAGGATTTTATCAGAAGTGAGTATGATCATTGTGTATACTTCAAAATTTTCAATGGCATATTCATTATCTTGGTGTTGTATGTTGATGATATGCTTATTGCAAGCAAAAGAATGGAATAAATCAGTAGGTTAAAGGCTCAGTTGTCTAGGACATTTGAAATGAAGGATCTTGGAGTAGCAAAACATATCTTGGGCATGGAGATACACAGAGACAAGAAGAATGGTAAGCTTTGGTTATCACAACAGAAGTATGTGGAGAAAATACTTGAAAAGTTTGGTATGAACAATGTGAATCCTGTTAATGTTCCATTAGCTTCCCATTTTAAGCTTTCTTCGGATTTGAGTCCTAGAACTAATGAAGAAAAGCAGTATATGTCTCGTGTACCATATGCAAATGCGGTAGGAAACTTAATGTATGCGATGGTATCTACAAGACCTGACATTTCACATGCAGTTGGAGTTGTCAGCAGGTTCATGGAAAATCCAGGGGAAGAACATTGGCGAGCAGTGAAATGGGTGCTTCGGTATTTGAGAGGCACAAGTGACCATTGCATCAGCTTTGGTGGTCGTGAAGGTACAGTCTGTAGATATGTGGATGCTGATTATGCAAGTGATTTGGACAAAAGGAGGTCTATTGCAGGTTATTTTTTTACTCTTGCAGGTGGAGTAATCAGTTGGATGTCACAGCTTCAAGAGACAGTTGCTTTGTCCACTAATGAAGCAAAGTATATAGTTGCTTCAGATTCCTGTAAAGAGGCAATCTGGTTAAAAGATCTACTTGATGAAATTGGAAGGACGTAGGAGAAAGTGAATGTGTTTTCTGACAGTCAGAGCGCTATTCATTTGGCTACAAATCCAACCTATCACAGCAAGAACAAGCACATCAATGTAAGGTATCACTTTGTGAGACAAGTAATCGAAGGCGAAAAAGTAGTCCTCAAGAAGGTCCGCACACAGGAGAATCATGCAGATATATTCATGAAGCCAGTTACAATAGAGAAGCTGAGATGGTGTCTTGCTTCTCTCGGCTTGCAGAAAATATGATGAATGTGCATTAGGATTTCTGTTGTCAAGGTGGAGTTTGTTAAAAATGTGACAACAGATGTAAATTTACTATGTAGTTAGAATAACAGAATTTAGGTAAATAACGAGATATAGTTGAATAACGAGATAACGAAATATGTCTAGTTAAAAGAGGTGGCCTGAGAGGCTTGTATGCACGGAGAATTTGATCAATAAAGTTTCAAAGTGATTTATCCTTCAGTTGTTCAATTCAGTTACATTTCTCCTATTTCCTTTCTTGTTTACTGTTTTTCCCCACAACATGTTGGCTCAAGCTAATTCTACATGAATCATTCACTCACATATAGGAAAGGTGTAAGGGAATAATGCAACCCTATGCCCTTGACCTCTAATGCAGTCACCATGCCAATCCTCCTCAAGTGTTTTGGATCCCTATAGGGTATGTAAATAAAAATAGCATATTCAGTTATAAGCATGAAATCTCACAGATGGGGGCTAAATATCAATTATAAACATAAGAATTAAATGTAAGTTCAAGAATCTTATATCTTTCGTGGTCACCCTGATTCCTATCGTATGGGGAAAAATCGTAGCTCCATGCACATTGTTGTGCCCATGGACTGTATTTGCTTCCTAAATAATAGGAAATCCCCAGCTGTGTATTCATAGCTACGTCCTGAAATCTATCTATCATGTTCGCCCACACAGTGGTTGTTGCTCGAGTCGTTGTTGCTCGAGGTTTAGGCATGCTTTTGTCTACGTGCATAACACTCCCTAGAATTCAAATTTTCAAAGATGGCCATTAAACTTGAGGAGATGAATCTAATCAAATTCAGTCACTCGGTTGATGTGATAGAAATCTCCCATAATCTAGTACCAACCTTGTATGTGGTTTCAGTGTTATGCACTTGGCACTCACTTTGGCTCATTGTTTTTATCTACGTTTTATCTTTAATAATTGCAAGTATTACTATTATTACAGGGTATTAGTATTATTACAGTGGCTAGGATTTTGTTATGCATTAATACTCCTAATTGTTAATGTTATAGGTGTCTGTTGTGAACACTTCCACATGATGAATGATTGCGAGACAACGTTGGTTTATAAGAGATTATTTGCAATTATGAACCACAAAATTTTCTAATCAAGATGGTATGAGATTTCAAGTCCTTGCATTGATATTATAGCTTAACCCCTAGCTTGGGTACTAACACCACTACAGTTTTGGTGCCATTCGTGGTGGGCCTTCTTTTTTTTGTGGTTGGTTTGCTTATAATAATTGAAATTCTTATTACCACTGTGTCATATCAATATATTTGGCCTATTTGGTTTGTGGTTGTTATATCTATAATAATTGCAATTCTTAATATTACAAAAATATAACACTGTGTTAGGATTCTATTTTATACTAATAATTTTTCATATAAAAATATGGAGAGTTTAAATTTTATGTGCTAATTTTGGATTGGATTTGCCTTTCCTACATGAACAGTCCAAAATAATTAAATATCAAAATCCAAAAGAGGTAAATATAAAAATCAAAGTCCTTGTGTTTCCACAAAGTTCTTTGTAACCAAAGCATGGTTCACAAAAGTGAGTGTTAATGTGGAACAAAATTACATCATGGTAATGTATTGTTGTCAGTGTTGGTATGTGGATTTGATCAGTTATTTGTTGGTATGTGGATCTGATAAGTTATTTAAGATAGGTTTTTTATTGAGTTAAAAATAGGGGTTTCATAATTATAGATTTTACAAATATTATGCTATTATTATGGCATTACGTGCCGAACATTTTTTATAATCAATGCATATAGATGCAATTTCAAGGACTGTCATAACTCCTTACATAACTTTTAAAGGTTTCTAACTCAATGGAAGAGCATCTGCATTATAAGGAAGAGATTGGTGGTTTGAATCTATTGTTTCCTAACATTAATCAATGATATTGCATTTTATTTTTAACTAATTAAAATAATTTCTATATTGATCTATTCAATAGTGAGATATTTTTCTCTATTCATTGTTTTATTCTCTTTAAAGATACAACAATGATATTGTATTGTTTTAAATATAGTTTTTTATTGTCTCGAAAGAGACAATAATTACCATTAAAAACATATTGTCTCTATAAAGAGAATATGTCTTTAATCATAATTATTGTCTCTCTAGACAAAAATGAATTGTCTCCTAAGACAATAATTTCAAACATTCCCTTAAAGACAATATGCAAGTTTTTTTTTTTGTCACAAGTTGAGATAATTTACCCAAAAATTGTCTCAAATATTGTCTTAAAAGCCCCCTTTGTGTTGGAGTGTTGATGTTTGAATGTGGCTCCATCATTTAATAAAAAACCTTTTCTCAATTCCAAAATATATATGCTTATTAATGCAATAGAAAATACTATACTTTTGATTATAAATTATTTGTAAATAAAGAAAAAATGTTGGCTAATTAATTTGTAATAAGAAAAATAATAAATAATTAATTATGTTCATGCATTTTTAATAGAATTAGAATATATGTTTTTATTAATTTACAATAATAATAAAATATTACTCTATAGCTAATTACATAGTGTGTATTTAGAGCACAATATGAAATAAATGTTATCACTTAACATTAAGTGATAATGTCTCACAAGAAGCTCAACTGGTGATCCGAAGTAGTTCAAATCTTGTAAGAAGTAAAATTTAAATAAAAAGTTAAATTTGATAAGCTAAAACCTTTA
>CM076570.1:480779071-480929087 GCA_034641835.2 Pinus albicaulis | reverse complement strand
ACATTTGATATTGATATATTTACTCTCTTTTCTAGTGAATATTGATTATATTACTTTTCATATTTTACATTAAAAATTATAAGAAATAAACACTTAAATGCCCCGCTCAAACGAAAAGGAGAGTTAGACTTGTGGACAATTCTTGAGTAATTAATACAGTTCAGAAATGATGAAGGATTTGGACTATGGAGAATCCCATGTTATTGAAACATGCATTGAATCTTGATTCCTTACATTTTGATATTTTAAATATCAAAATAAATCATAGTAAGGAATGAACCTTTAAATGTTCCTCTCAAAAGAAAACGGAGTTAGTGTTGTGGACAATTCCAGAGTAATTAATTTCTTGACAAATTGAAGGTTCTGAATTATGGAATATCCCATCTCTTTGATGGATCAATTATTTAGTGACGTAGAGACTTAAAAAAATCCATTAAACATAGACACCATTTCACATGTGGAAAACAAGGAGCATCCCAACGTTTTTATGAGGGAACTAACTGACCAACATCAACTCGTATCTTGCTGATGTAACAGCCAAAAACGAGACATGATAATTCCAACTGGTCAGCTAATGGATTTGATAATTTTATGGAAACTAAGTTGGAAAATCGAGTTCATTTATAAGAACCTTAAAGAGGTTTCATGCGGCCATAGAGGCCTCTAATGTGCTCAACAACAAATAATAATGTAGATCCCTTTGCATAAACATATCGTAAGGCATATCCATGTGATAGACATGAGTTCAACGTGAAATAAGAAGACACATACCTATCAAGAAGACATAATAACAACATTCGTTCACTAATGGCCCAAACAGAGCTTCAAACGTAAGATATGTAACACTTTTATGTACAATAATCCAAATCACACATGAACGAAATGCGATAACCAAATTTCAGGGGGGAAATCAGATTTCATGTGCATTAATCCTTACCTATTACTTCATGGAATGTCTAATTGCAATGGACTAATATATAAATAAAGCGAAGCATATACAGATGCGTCTATTACCGGGAAAAAAAAATGGGGAGATCTAAAGAATTTGAGGATAATCCTACATTGGAGTGCTCAAAATTTCAAATCGTCTCACGCTACAATAATCAGGTCAACTACCAACAGTCGTAAAGTTCATATTTTAAATTGCTATCCAGCTGGAACATACTATCTTTTAACTAAATTGTGATGTGAACTCCGAGAGGAAACTGGGCTAGACAAATATGAAAAAATGAGAGGTAAAGCTTTTGACTAAACTACGATGTGAACTGGAAGAGGAAACTCAAATGAGAGACAAAACAAGAAAGCCAATACTTTTATGCCAAAACTAACTCTCTAAGAAAAAGTAAATTTGTATAAATAATAACCTTACAGAATAACGAAGGATATCGCTTATAATTCCACAACAAATGGGAGATTGCTTCTCCTTACAGAATAACGAAGGATATCGCTTATAATTCCACAACAAATGGGAGATTGCTCCTCAATTGCTTGAAGCCAACCTTCCCAAATATATTATTTATGTATATTAGAAGATGAGATAGATGATGTGATAGCCAACATAGGGGAAACCTAGAGCTAAAGAAACACCATGAAAAAGAACTCACGAGACATGCACAAAATACCTTGTTAATATTCATACGGAAAGTTACAACTGCAAAAAGATTCATAATACAAAGATGGTTCTCCGTGAATCTGACGATGGGTTCCTTGTACCTTATTAAAAGAGAAAAAAAAATCCTTGTACCTTGTTAAAACAGAAAAACAACAGATAATAGATAACCCATTCAAAACTAAATAGATCCACTGTTGTCATTAATCAGATCTATATATTCAGGACCCTGCAAGGAGCTCTGTAAACAACTTTGCCAACATAAGGGGTGAAGTTAGCTGCGGAACATGGCCATCTGTGTCAAGTATGTGCACTGAATTCTTCTCTCCTCCAAGATTGCACTGCATGTAATATGGCACGCTCAATGGAACCGCTATGTCCTTCCTAGTCTGGATGATGCTACATGGGGTCTTCACATTAGATAATATGTTTCTGACATCACTCTGGAAGATGGTTTTGGCAACCACGAGTGCGATTTCAAGCTTCATATTCATCATTTTTCTACTGAATTCCTTTAACAGAGAGGGCTCATCCACGCCAATTAATAGAGGAACAAAGCCTGAAACCCATGCTGAATAGTTGGATTTCATTGCACTGAAAATTTCATCGATGTCTCCACGTTCAAATCCTCCTTCATAAGATCCATCGTTTAAATACCTGAAGAAACAACAACAGAAGGCATTTGCATAAGTTGAATACAGAGAGAAAAGGGGAATATTTAGGGGGAGTTGCCGGAGGAATCACCATAATTCACCTTTGGGATTTTCTTACTGGTTTGGAAAGTTTACGAACACTGTGGGTTTCACCTCACTATTCTTCTAATCCTCTTAGAAGTATTTTCTCTAACGCTCAGAGGTAGTCAGGGGAATCTAATAAAAAGTTTGCCCTTATACCATTAATAAATTTTCCAAACCAGTAACTAAATATTAATAAACTTTCCAAACCTGTAACTAGTGTAAGATAGAAATTATGAATTCCATAGAAATAGGGTGATTCCTCGCACTTGATTAAAACTTAAATTATTGTAGTTATGTTCTGTTACCTTGGGGAGCCACATAGTAAGATTAATCTTTCAAGTAATTCCGGTCTTTTGATGGAGGCAAGGCAGCCCACCATAGCAGAAACTGAATGACCTACGTACACGCACTTGTCAGCTTTAAGCTCATCTAAAATGGAGAGAAGATCGTCTGCATAAGCAGAGAGTGAATCCGTATATCGACCGAAGTCGAAATGTTTGGGATCGACACTGCCAGAGAATATCATATCGAATACAATGACCTTGAAATCCGGCAGCAGGTATGGCAGAATATCTTTCCACATCGACTGGTCGCCCCCAAAGCCATGTGAGAGAACTAATATCCGCTTGCCAGAGCCGTGAACTCTCACGTTCAAAGCTTCTATCAGTTCATGAGATTCTAACTTCACCATCTTTGGAGGACAGGAACTCATTCGCTTCTTACCCGCTTGGTGGTATGTAGATGACTCTAATGGAATTATGAGTTAAAGCTTCGGGATTCTGGCACAATCCAATTCATAGATTCAGCCTGCAAACAGAACACAATATTTTAAGAAATTCTTTTCTGATTCGCCAACTGTGGGAACTGCAAATTAGGGCTATACAGAACAACCACCTATCAATCCGCGCAGACATTTAAATAGTGGCGTTGCTATAAAGAGGGTGTACACACATTAATGGAAGATGGGGGCGTACTTCTATTTCTCGTTGGAGTAGGTGGCACTATTGACTATTTAAATGATGCGTGTCCTGTGTCTCTTCCGTTCAAGATAATTTTGTTGAGGCGGGCAACATCAATGGAGCAGTATAGCTACGCAGGCGAACGATAGGTATACGTATTTATGTCGATTATTGTCGGTGCGTGCATTTCTTTAAATGCATGATGACGCTTTTGAAGTGAGTTAGGCAGCAGGCTGACCATGCGGCTGACATTCAGGTTAGCAATTTCAAAAGATTTCGGAGTTCTCTACCGAGCCCAAAATCTGCTTCGAAAAACAAAACTTGTGTGTTCATTTTTCCAAAAAAAAAATTGATGGTAGGGGTGTTGAACGTTGTTTTTATGATGAAAATGGATTTAGTTTTATCTTCAAAATCTTGAAACTTAAGAATTATTGTTTAACAATTATTACTGGAATTTCCAAAAAAACTGTGTAGAAAATTTCATTATTTTCTGATTAAATTTACAGATTTTTAAACTCAATCAACCATTATCTCATAATTTATTTGGAAAATTTAATTGAACTATATTTGACCATGTTTCAAATTCCATCGATTGACATCTTTGTGAAATTTATATATAGATGGTTTATTAGTCCGTGCCCCCTGGGGCATGGCAGCGACTATAGTAATCATTTTTAGGCTTTGCATTAATCCTTGCACAAAAACCAAGTCAACTAATTCAATTTATTATAAAATTTTCCATTTATATTTTAGAAGCACATTTCCATCTGCAAGTGAGCTTCATGTAATTATTGTTTTAACCAATAGGCAACTGTAATTATGTTTTTAACCAATAGGCAACTTGGAGGTCTTATTTGGCCTCATATCAAGGCAAGACCTATGGAAACTTAGCGTAAATGTGAATTGATACAAAGTTTTTCAGTTTCTATTAACTAATGCTAACATTAATTAGCAAACATTTTATGTTGTTAATTAATAGTATATCTTGCGGAGGGTTTACACAAGGCTCCCAAATGTTTAAACACACACCATATCTACATGTTCCACTTGGCTTACCTCCGAACCGTCACCTGTGGCTGGCTGGCAAGATGCCTTGAAGGATGTGTGGCAGTGGCTGTGAAATCCTCGTTTGAAGATGAAGATAAGTTTGATATTTCCCTGGCACGAGAGCTTGAGAGAAGAGAAGTTGTTACCCCTTAGCAACTCTGAGTTGGTTGAAGACAGACAAGAGGCATTTGCTGCGCGATCTATCCTCTGGCTTGTCCAATTTCCAGATATTTGAAAGCCTCTTTTACGTCATCGAATGAGTACGGGCTCTTCGAATCGATCACAAGTTTCAACTGCCCACTCTCTATGTACGACTGCAGCTTCTCCAGGTTTTGGGCGTGGGCTGTGACCCTAAAAAATTCAACTTTCCCTTGAGGCTGAATGAAGCTATGTCCAGAACTTTGGCTTCCTCTCTGGCCACCACCTGAGACTTGGTCGAATCCCCTGCAAATTCAATAAAAACATACTTTAAAAACATACATTACCTTCCCTCATAGTTCTTGGAAATAATAATTACTCTAGCATGGAGTGCAGTTTAGATTTAGAGTCCAAGTTGAGTTGAGTGGAGTATGTTGTTGGCCATATGCATATGCAGGATGCTAGATGGCTCAGTTTTGTTTGTTATTCCTTCTGCCTTGACCATTTTCACTGCAATATGTCTAAATCTACTAATTGTCCAGAACTTCGTTTTGCACTAATTCTTACAAATATGCCAGGAAGCACATAAGTTTGAGCTATATGCTATTGAAGCTCCAGCCATATAACTTATTGCTTGGGACATATAACCTATTGGAGAGTTCGGCTTTGTGGCTAGTTTTCGGCTCAGGGAAAAGTTCAATTATCGCCTCGGAGAGATTTGAGAGCTTCCACTAGATTTTGCATCTCAACTTTGAACTTGAACTCAAATCTCTAATCTGCACTCTGCGTGGGCAGAATTCTTTCGGCATAAGAATCCCGGCATAATCCTAATCATTGATAGAATTTCGGGAGAACAAGAGGTAATTGTGCTCTTTTTTTCTTTCTTTTTTTTAAACTGTTTTTCGAATACAAAACTCTCTCCATGGTTTTTATGAATCAGGGTTTTGGTTTTTATGAATCAGAGTTCTAATTAGGTCTAAGGTGGAAACATCTAAAGCTCATTGGAAATAATTTGACATTACAACGACAATCACAGATAAAAATGCATGCAAGCCTGCGCAGAATAACTAAGGCTATTCATTTACATACCTAGAAGAAGTGCAGATGGTTTTTGAAGTCCCTCGAGCACTAAATTTCTTCCCCTGCTCCAAATTGACTTGCAAAAGAGTGGAAGCCGAGGCTGCAGCCATGAGCTCACCTTCTCTAAAAGTAACCCTGGTCAGTTCTTAGGATTATAACTGGTGTTGCAAACATTCCTTTGTTTCATGCCTTGACCATGGCTCAAGTTTAACTTTAGATTGCCGGAATATTTCAAGTTTTATGGACAAAATGCAAGCCCGTAGGCTATTTTTTTCGAGCATGACTTTTTGAAATAGGGACTAAGCGGATTCTCCTTCCAATCTTCCAATTCCCTTACCCACAATCTCTCGACCCCATAATCAACATGCCACTGTCGTGAGCCAGCGTCTTTGGCCACCATCCTGGCGTTATTAAGCCATCTTAGGGTCGGCACAACACTCCCCACAAGGACTGCAAACGTCCGAGAGATCAACACAGGCCAAATATCCCACTGATAACTAGACTGTCTAGTGCAAAAGTCCGTGAAGAAAGACCGAATCTCGGCCTGTAGGAGGAGAACAAGACAAACCCCAGTCAAAGCCCCAGCTCCCATAGACAACGAAGAGCGAGCCAAAATATACTGTGGATTGTTCGTATAAGCCATCGACCATGTTTCTAGAATATCCTTCTTTAAATACTCCATGTCCACCTCCCACACTCTGATTCTTTTGTGCTCTCTAAGCTTGTATTGTTCTTGCAATGTCTTAACGACGATAAGAAATGAATCTTTGAGGCCACATGGTAAGCACCTAATGACATATGTATGGGTAGCAAGCCTTCCTTTCATCGCGCGATAACCCCTGCCCTCTTGCTTACTCATTGCCCGAGCTTCCTTCATGGGCCCGCAATGAAAACTAGCAAAAATTATGGCTCTCTAGACCAATAATAATGTTGATGCCAAGCATCCCAGGGTGGAAGACTCTGCCAAAGATCGTCGCGCTGTCAATGGTTCTAATCTCATCGACCACCATCGTTCTCAAGCTAGTAGGCATTTAAACCAAATCTTTTTCTTTTGTGCTTCTCGTTCAGATAGAGCTATTTCCTGTCATTTTTAAAGCGAGATTGAATGTTTTGCATGTTCCTTATTGTGGAAAACTGATTTTTCCTCTTTCCTTTAAATTATTTCGCTAGATGTTGGAGTTTTCGAAGAAGATACTCGCACAACTGATTTTTTATGTCTTTATTTGTCTCTTGTTTTTTGTTGAATAAATCACTAGGCTTACCCCTAGATTTAGGGTTAACACAATCAATATAAGTATGCTTTTCATAGGCGCTGGCAACTGCTCCCTTTAGGCACCCTACCTATTGTGCCTCCAGCCACAATAAATTACCCTCGACACCCCATCTGCACCTTGCCTCCACCGGTCCTGCTCTCGCTACCCTAGAGTTCCAACTCGCTACAACTAGAACTGTCCATCCAAAAGTGCTAGAGAACTAAATGATAAACGTTCTTATGTATTAATTTCCTGCTCTGAAAATCACTTAGTTTGTGGTATTTTCATTATGTGATTAACCCTGTTTTAATATCACTGGCAAGGCTCTATGAAGAGTTTCTATGCTTTTCTGGATTAGTGTGGTGAAAAGTCTTGGTGACTTCCTTCTCTGTTGAAAATTAGGGATAAGCTTCACCTTTTAAATAAAATTTTCGGGAAACGAATTCTTATTTTTGTCAATTTCTGATTCTGCGGGTCGAATTCTTATTTTTGTCAATTTCTAATTCTGCAGGTAAGTCGTGGAAAACAAAATCTCCGGGAATATTTTTGGGATTCACATTAGGGGAATTTTGAGGTCTAAAATGGGCCTCCTAAGGAAAATGTACAATCAAAACTCACTTTATGAGAACCAACCACATTTTAGGGGATTACATCATCCCTAATGGTTGAGATGACATTGCTTGAGTTAAAGGTACTTACTTGTCACATTCTCAATGGTGGATAACAACTCATGGTTAACCATGGTAGTGCTCTAAGTACTTTTAAAGTCAAAGTAAAGTACCCATAATAAGTGTCATTTCACACTTCTTGAATAAAAATTTATATTATTTTCATTTCATATTTCTTGAAAGAAACAATGCATATCCCTATACATTTATTATATTATATTTATATTATATATTATATTATATTATATTATATTATTTGTATATAGTATATTAATTACATGTTATTATACAATTTAAATAATATAAATTTTAATTAATAGCATATAATATAATTAAGAATTTATAAATTTATATTTATATTTTATTTTAAGTTATTTAAGTACAAAAGACAAATGCATTAGTTGTTCAATGATAATAAATTTTTCTTGAAAAGATAATTCTTATTTATAGTCACATCAATACAATTTTTTTATTAATTTTATTTTGGTACAAATTTTGAATTGAATTTAACTATGATTACATGGATAGTGGTGGAAAAATTAAATTGAAAATTCATAAATATTATTTTATTGGTTTAGTTATTATTTTATTATTTCCTTAGGAGGCCCATTTTAGACCTCAAAATTTGCCTAATGAAAGGTACAGGTTCTCTTTCAAATGGAGAACGAAACAAATGGTTACGATTGCATGGCTTATCATTATCCAGACTTGGGTGTCTATAGCAGTTATTATGGGTGCAGAGGCTGCACATTAGTCATAACAGGCTCCGGTCAATAGATGGTTAGTGTTTGCTGTAATTTTATTTATACATGAACAACCAAAGTTGAGATTCAACAAGATGATGAGCTTAGTGAAAAGAGTCGCCTTCACTAACTGGGCCGCAGGCTATTTTTGGCTCAAGTCTATTTTTAGACATGTCGATCATATTTCAGAAGTTGCAGGATGCTATTTGTGGATGGTTGATTAAGTTGGAAAAATATATGAAATTCTATTTTTAGAATATTGGGCGAAGTCTATTTATAGATCGTTAATATAAAAATAGATGCATGTCGATTATTATTAGCTCTTAATAATAATCAGACTCTAAACAACAACTTATTCTCTTGGAGCACTTCAGTTCAGTGCACAGATGTGGCACAACAGCTGACAGAAGGAATTACGCTATTCCTGAGGGTTTACTAGAGCTATTGCATGGAGGACTCAGTTAGAACTCAAGTGGCAGAGTTATGACACATTTGGAAGAGTAGTTTATGGAGTTGTATTCGATTTAACTCAGTTAAACTCAGTTGAGCTAGTTGTATCTAATCTAACTGAATGATACACTAGTGAGAGTGGAGTGAATTAATTAGTTAATTAATTCACAAATAATAACTCATTAATCAACTGAAGAATATAGCAGTTAACTATAGTGCATGGCAATTTCAGTGGAGACCAGCGGAGAGATAGGTGAAAGGAAAATATAGACTATCTATTGTGACTATTAGTGATGCATTGATTGCATCAAACACACAGTGGAGATGCCAATGAGGATTGCGCAGTCAATCCAAGAGTAATTCAAATTCATTCAGAGCTATTCTTCAGCAGAGATTTCACAGTGGAGGCAGGCTAGCAGGTGGAAAAGATCGGTGCATGGATTTGCAAGATTGGGCCTGATTAGTGTATGACGATTGTACTCTACTAAGAGCTTGTGATAAGCTTTGTATAAGCTTTGTATGTTTGTATGAGATTTTCATATGATCTCCATGTTACATAATATATAGTTGGGGTTTTCAGCTTCAGGCTTTCCCGGTTAAAAACTGTGTTATGTGTGATTGAATATTTTCGTTTATGCTTCACATGTGTGTGCAATTAATTTTTCTGCAAAAGATTAACAAGTGGAATAGATTCAGTATCTTGCATAAAGTTAAATAGTGTGAGATCAGGTGGATCTTGGACATATGCATGCTTAGTGCATATAATTTCTACATGGTATCAGAGGCATTGTTGATTGAATATTGCAATTGTGAAGTGAGTTTTTGCTGGTGGAAAATTCGAATTTGCTACAGAAGATTCTTGGTGCAGAAATGGAGTATACATTAAAATGTCTTTCAACGGGTTGATATTGGAGTATGCCCTTGATGGGAGCTCGAATTACATAGCCTGGAAGGACAGGATGGAGGCGGTGCTGGAGGATAATGGGCTGAAGGAGTTCATCGATAGCGATGTTCCTAAGCCGAGATCTAGCGATGCTCCATTACTTGATGCATTGCAAAAGAAGACTGCAAAGATGAGGAGGATTCTGTTAAAAGGTGTGAAGGACCACATTGTGTCCAGCCTTCACGGGAAAGCCACTCCATTCTTAATGTGGAAGGCTTTGATAGATTTGTTCCAAAGCAGAAGTGACCAGAGGAAGTTGGCACTTAAAGGCAAGCTTAGAAAAATAAAAATGGAGAAAGGCGACAGTATTCCAAAATACCTCACGATGTTTTTCCACTGCAAGGATGAACTGGGAAGTGTGGGGGTTACTGTTCATGAAGAAGACTTGGTGAGCTTGGCTCTCCTTGGACTTCCAAAGAGTTGGCATAGCTACGAAGACTCTGTTAATGGATGGGAGAAACTGCCAAGATGGGAGCGACTTTGGTTGGATCTTGTGCAGGAGGAGATAAGGCGGGGTACCAGGGGTGGATCTTCATCGAATAATGAATATGAAGAGAATTGCGCTTTGGCTGCCAAAGCAAGGAAAGGGAAGGGGAAGAAAAATCCTTCTAAATCCGGTGTGAAAGGTAAGAAGCAGGACTTGTCCAAATTAAAGTGTTTTCACTGTCACGAGCATGGACATTTCACCACTAACTGTCCACAGAAGAAGAAGAATAAGCAGGCTACTGGATCTGCAGCTGGAGAGGCCTTAGCCTCGTAATTTGAGCTGGATTTTTCCTTGATCGCATGCTTGGTTTCAAGCTGCATGGGATCGGCGTGGTATCTTGATAGTGGTGCGTCTTTCCATATGACGGGAGACAAAGAGTTGTTAGTGACTTGGAGGAGAAGGACTCCAGATGCATATAGAGATGGGCGATGATGGTCGGTACAGTGCGACTGGAACTGGGACCATTACCTTTAAGAGGGAGTCTGGTAATCCGTTCTTGTTGAAGAATGTCATGCATGTTCTAGGTCTAAAGAAGAACTCGGTCTCGGTCGCAATGATGGAAGACAGAGGTTATGATGTTTTTTTCAGTGAGGGAAAAGCCTTCCTTCGACATAAAACAACGGGTCAAACCAAGAAGATAGGGGTTCGAATTAAGAATCTCTTCAAGCTAGAGGTAGATGGTTGCGCTGCAATGGTAGGCAAAGAAGAAGAAGTGGTGAGACGGGATGAGGGCAAATTATGGCACAGGAGATTGGGCCATCTTCACCATGGTGCTTTGAAAATTTTGCAGCAAATGTCTACTGGACCTCCCAAGGGTACTCTTGTGCAGTCAAATCAATGCAAAGGATGTACAATGGGTAAGTTTGTGAAGGCCACCTTTCATGAGAAGGAGAACCGTGCTTCAGTGATCCTGGAGAGAATTCACACAGACGTGTGTGGACCATTCTCGGTTGCTTCAACAGCAAAACATAGGTATTATGTGATATTTGTTGATGAATTTTCTCATAGATGCTGGATCTTCTTCATGCAAAAGAAGAGTGAAACGTTCTCAAAGTTCTGTGAGTTCAAGGCATTGGTGGAGAAGGAGTCGGGGAAGCAGCTGAAAGCTCTATGGAGCGATAATGGTGGTGAATACATCTCGGGCGAATTCAAAGACTTCTGTAGCAAAGAATTAATTCGAAGAGAACTCATAGCGCCTCGTAAACCATAGCAAAATGGGGTCGCAGAGAGAAAGAACATAACAATAGTGGGTGTTGCACGAGTGATACTGCGTGACCAGGGCCTACCGATGCACTTGTGGGCGGAAGCATGCAACACTGTGATTTATGTGCAAAACCGTTATCCTCGTAGTGTACTTGGCATGAGTACAGCCGAGGAAGTTTTTACTGGTAAGAAGCCTGATATTTTTCATTTGAAGATTTTTGGCTCACCTGTTTACATTCATGTGACGAAGGATGCTAGGAAGAAGTTGGATCTGACTGCAGAAGTTGGGATATTTGTGGGGTACACAGAAACACCCCATAACTATCGTGTGTATTTTCCAAACAGTCGGATGACTGTTATGCGTCGGGATATAAAATTCAATGAGGTGAAAGCCATGCAGTTGTCGCTTGAGAGGGAAGCTACACTTGCATGCGGAGGAGGAACTTATTGTTCCCAAAGATGAGTCTCTGGATGTGGATCAGCCATAGAAGGAGATTCATGGAGTGGAGGAGTCCACTCATGCAGAACCAAACATCAGACAAGGCAACAAGCGTACCACAGAAGCTGAGAGATTGAAGGTGGACGCGGCATGGAATGTAGGAGTCCCTACATCATAGCGCAGACAGAGATAGTCATCTGACCGATATAATGGATACATGGCTCTTATGAGCAAGTGTATTGTGACAGAGCCATCTTCTTTTGAAGAAGCAGCGCAGGAGCCCACATGGGTAGATGCCATAATAGAGGAGTATGACTCCATTGTCAGAAAAAGTGCTTGGGAGATTGTTCCAAGGCCGGTGGGAAAATCAGTTGTAGGATCAAGATGGATCTACAATGTAAAGCAAGTTGCTGATGGGAGCATCGAGAAGTATAAGGCAAGATTTGTTGCCCGGGGCTTCTTACAGATTGAGGGGATTGACTATGAAGAAAACTTTGCACCCGTCACATGGTATTCTTATATACGGACCATCCTTGCTCTCTCAGCACAGATGGGTTGGCACATTCATCAGATGGATGTGAAGAGTACGTTCCTTAATGGGATCATTGAGGAAGAGGTGTACATTGAGTAGCCTGAAGGATTTGAGATCTTCAGCAGTGAGTCACATGTGTGCAGGCTCAAAAGAGCGTTTTATGGGCCGAAACAAGCACCCTGTGATTGGTACACTCAGATCGACAGTTATTTCACTGGACTTGGCTTTACCAAGAGTGAGGCGGATGCAAACCTGTACCAAATTGTGGTTGAGGGTAAGATTTTGAACATTGTAATTTATGTTAATGATTTGATACTAACAGGTGATGAGCAGTTGATACACTCATGCAAGGCTAATCTTGCAAAGGAGTTTGAGATGAAGGATTTAGGCCTCCTTCATTATTTCCTTGGATTGGAAATATGGTAGCGAGAAGGTGAACTGTTTGTGTCTCAAGTCAAGTATGCCCGGGAGATACTGGAGAAGTTTCACATGCAAGGCTGCAAGCTTATCGACACTCCTCTTCCAGGAAATTGGAAGAAAGAGGATGCTACATCGGCAAAGGTAGTAGATGCCACTGTTTATCGATAGTTGGTGGGTTCGCTCATGTATTTAGTCAATACAAGACCAGACATATGCTATGCAGTGAACCATATTTCACAAGCAATGGTTAAGCCTACCAAGCTCTTTTGGAAGGCGGGCAAGCATGTCCTGAGATATCTCAAGGGCACATCTGAGTATGGTTTATGGTACAGACAGACGGATGAGGTGAAGTTGCATGGCTTCACGGATGCAGATTGGGAAGAAGACGCGAGGAGAGAAGAGCACATCGGAGGGATTTTCGGTATCGGATCTATGACAATTTCTTCGGAAGTACGGCGGAAACACAGAGATCCGTGGCACTGGTTCGCGGAAAGCGAATACATGGCGACGAGTTTCGTGCATTTGAGCCTATGCGGATGAGGAAGATTTAGTTGGTTTGTTCGGTTCACATTCGATCCCACGGTGATTCATTGTGATAATCGAGTTTGCATTAAGCTCTCGGTTGATCCTGTGTTTCATGATAGATCTAAACATATTGATATCCAATATCATCATATCAGAGATTGTGTGCAGTGGAAGATCATGTTGCTTCAGTACATTCCTACGGAGGATCAAGATGCAGATATTCTGACGAAGGCACTCAACAAGAGCAAATTCAAATACCATAGAGGCAAGATAGGGGTGAAGGATAATCCCTATCTTGTTGAGAGGGAGTGTTGAGATTCAACAAGATGATGAGCTTAGTGAAAATATTCGCCTTCACTATGTGGGCCCGCAGGCTATTTTTGGTGCAAGTATATTTTTAGACATGTCGATCATATTTCAGAAGTTGCAGGATGCTATTTGTGGATGGTTGATCAAGTTGGAAAAATAGATGAAATTCTATTTTTAGAATATTGGGCGAAGTCTATTTATAGATCGTCAATCTAAAAATAGATGCATGTTGATTATTATTAGCTCTTAATAACAATCAGACTCTAAACAACAACTTATTCTCTTGGAGCACTTCAGTTCAGTGCACAGATGTGGCACAACAGCTGACAGAAGGAATTACACTATTCCTAAGGGTTTACTGGAGCTATTGCATGGAGGACTCAGTTATAACGCAAGTGGTAGAGTTATGACACAGTTGGAAGAGTAGTTTATGGAGTTGTATTCAGTTTAACTCAGCTAGACTCAGTTGAGCTAGTTGTATCTAATCTAACTGAATGATACACTAGTGAGAGTGGAATGAATTAATTAGTTAATTAATTCACAAATAATAACCCATTAATCAACTGAACAATACAACAGTTAACTATAGTGCATGGCAAGGGAAGGGGAAGAAAAATCCTTCTAAATCCGGTGTGAAAGGCAAGAAGCAGGACTTATCCAAAGTAAAGTGTTTTCACTGTCACGAGCATGGACATTTCGCCACTAACTATCCACAGAAGATGAAGAATAAGCAGGCTACTGGATCTGCAGCTGGAGAGGCCTTAGCCTCGCAATTTGAGCTGGATTTTTCCTTGATCGCATGCTTGGTTTCAAGCTACATGTGATCGGCGTGGTATCTTGATAGTGGTGCGTCTTTCCATATGACGGGAGACAAAGAGTTGTTTAGTGACTTGGAGGAGAAGGCCTTCCAGATGCATATAGAGATGGGCGATGATGGTCAGTACAGTGCGACTGGAACTGGGACCATTACCTTTAAGAGGGAGTCCGGTAATCAGTTCTTGTTGAAGAATGTCATGCATGTTCTAGGTCTAAAGAAGAACTTGGTCTCGGTCGCAATGCTGGAAGACAGAGGTTATGATGTTTTTTTCAGTGAGGGAAAAGCCTTCCTTTGACATAAAACAACGGGTCAAACCAAGAAGATAGGGGTTCGAATTAAGAATCTCTACAAGCTAGAGGTAGATGGATGCGCTGCAATGGTAGGCAAAGAAGAAGAAGTGGTGAGATGGGATGAGGGCGAATTATGGCACAGGAGATTGGGCCATCTTCACCATGGTGCTTTGAAAATTTTGCAGCAAATGTCTACTGGAATTCCCAAGGGTACTCTTGTGCAGTCAAATCAATGCAAAGGATGTACAATGGGTAAGTTTGTGAAGGCCACCTTTCATGAGAAGGAGAACCGTGCTTCAGTGATCCTGGAGAGAATTCACACAGACGTGTGTGGACCATTCTTGGTTGCTTCAACATCAAAACACAGGTATTATGTGATATTTGTTGATGAATTTTCTCGTAGATGCTGGATCTTATTCATGCAAAAGAAGAGTGAAACGTTCTCAAAGTTCTGTGAGTTCAAGGCATTGGTGGAGAAGGAGTCGGGGAAGCAGGCGAAAGCTCTATGGAGAGATAATGGTGGTGAATACATCTCGGGCGAATTCAAAGACTTATGTAGCAAAGGATTAATTCGAAGAGAACTCATAGCGCCTCATAACCCACAGTAGAATGGGGTCGCGGAGAGAAAGAACAGAACAATAGTGGGTGTTGCACGAGTGATACTACATGACCAGGGCCTACCGATGCACTTGTGGGCGGAAGCATGCAACACTGTGGTTTATGTGCAAAATCGTTATCCTCGTAGAGTACTTAGCATGAGTACACCCGAGGAAGTTTTTACTGGTAAGAAGCTTGATATTTTTCATTTGAAGATTTTTGGCTCACCTGTTTACATTCATGTGACGAAGGATGCCAGGAAGAAGTTGGATCCGACTGCAGAAGTTGGGATATTTGTGGGGTACACAGAAACACCCCATAACTATCGTGTGTATTTGCCAAACAGTTGGATGACTGTTATGCGACGGGATATAAAATTCAATGAGGTGAAAGCCATGCAGTTGTCGCTTGAGAGGGAGCTACACTTGCATGCGGAGGAGGAACTTCTTGTTCCCAAAGATGAGTCTCTGGATGTGGATCAGCCACAGAAGGAGATTCATGGAGTGGAGGAGTCCACTCATGCAGAACCAAACATCAGACAAGGCAGCAAGCGTACCACAGAAGCTAAGAGACTGAAGGTGGATGCGGCACAGAATGTAGGAGTCCCTACATCATAGCACAGAGAGAGATAGTCATCTGACCGATATACTGGATACATGGCTCTTATGAGCAAGTGTATTGTGACAGAGCCATCTTCTTTTGAAGAAGCAGCGTAGGAGCCCACATGGGTAGATGCCATGGTAGAGGAGTATGACTCCATTGTCAGAAAAAATGCTTGGGAGATTGTTCCAAGGCTGGTGGGAAAATCAATTGTAGGATCAAGATGGATCTACAAGGTAAAGCAAGTTGCTGATGGGAGCATCGAGAAGTATAAGGAAATATTTGTTGCCCAAGGCTTCTTACAGATTGAGGGGATTGAATATGAAGAAAACTTTGCACCTGTCGCATGGTATTCTTCTATACGGACCATCCTTGCTCTCTTAGCGTAGATGGGTTGGCACATTCATCAGATGGATGTGAAGAGTATGTTCCTTAATGGGATCATTGAGGAAGAGGTGTACATTGAGTAGCCTGAAGGATTTGAAATCTTCAGCAGCGAGTCGCATGTGTGCAGGCTCAAAAGAGCGTTGTATGGGCCGAAACAAGCACCCTGTGCTTGGTACACTCGGATCGATAGTTATTTCACTGGACTTGGCTTTACCAAGAGTGAGGCGGATGCAAACCTGTACCAAATTGTGGTTGAGGGTAAGCTTTTGAACATTGTACTTTATGTTAATGATTTGATACTAACAAGTGATGAGCAGTTGATACAGTCATGCAAGGCTGATCTTGCAAAGGTGTTTGACATGAAGGATTTAGGCCTCCTTCATTATTTCCTTGGATTGGAAATATGGTAGCGGGAAGGTGAACTGTTTGTGTCTCAAGGTAAGTATGCCCGGGAGATACTGGAGAAGTTTCACATGCAAGGCTGCAAGCCTATCGACACTCCTCTTCCAGAAAATTGGAAGAAAGAGGATGATACATTGGCAAAGGTAGTGGATGCCACTTTTTATCGACAGTTGGTGGGTTCGCTCATGTATTTAGTCAATACAAGACCGGGCATATGCTATGTAGTGAACCAACTTTCACAAGCAATGGTTAAGCCTACCAAGCTCTTTTGGAATGCGGGCAAGCATGTCCTGAGATATCTCAAGGGCACATCTGAGTATGGTTTATGGTACAGACAGACGGATGAGGTGAAGTTGCATGGCTTCACGGATGCATATTGGGAAGGAAGCCCAATAGACAGAAAGAGCACATCAGGAGGGATTTTCAGTATCGGATCTATGACAATTTCTTGGTACAGCAGGAAACAAAGATCCATGGCACTCAGTTTAGCGGAAGCAGAATACATGGCAGCAAGTTTAGCTGCATTTGAGGCTATCTGGATGAGGAAGATTTTGGTTGGTTTTTTCGGTTCACATTTAGATCCCACGGTGATTCATTGTGATAATCAGAGTTACATTAAACTCTCGGTTGATCCTGTGTTTCATGATAGATCTAAACATATTGATATCCAGTATCATCATATCAGAGATTGTGTGAAGTGGAAGATCATGTTGCTTCAGTACATTCCTACGGAGGATCAAGATGCAGATATTCTGACAAAGGCACTCACCAAGAGCAAATTCAAATACCATAGAGGCAAGATAGGGGTGAAGGATAATCCCTATCTTGTTGAGAGGGAGTGTTGAGATTCAACAAGATGATGAGCTTAGTGAAAAGATTCGCCTTCACTAAGTGGGCCCGCAGGCTATTTTTGGCGCAAGTCTATTTTTTAGACATGGTGATCATATTTCAGAAGTTGCAGGATGCTATTTGTAGATGGTTGATCAAGTTGGAAAAATAGATGAAATTCTATTTTTATAATATTGGGCGAATTCTATTTATAGATCGTCAATCTAAAAATAGATGCATGTCGATTATTATTAGCTCTTAATAATAATCAGACTCTAAACAACAACTTATTCTCTTGGAGCACTTCAGTTCAGTGCACAGATGTGGCACAGCAGCTGACAGAAGGAAT
Source organism: Pinus albicaulis (assembly GCA_034641835.2). NCBI lineage: Eukaryota > Viridiplantae > Streptophyta > Pinopsida > Pinales > Pinaceae > Pinus > Pinus albicaulis. Next base: position 480,911,275 of record CM076570.1, on the reverse strand, counting down.
TACGCTATTCCTGAGGGTTTACTGGAGCTATTGCATGGAGGACTCAGTTATAACTCAAGTGGCAGAGTTATGACACAGTTGGAAGAGTAGTTTATGGAGTTGTATTCAGTTTAACTCAGTTAGACTCAGTTGAGCTAGTTGTATCTAATCTAACTGAATGATATACTAGTGAGAGTGGAGTGAATTAATTAGTTAATTAATTCACAAATAATAACTCATTAATCAACTAAAAAATACAACAGTTAACTACAGTGCATGGCAGTTTTAGTGGAGACTAGTGGAGAGATAGGTGAAAGGGCAAGATAGACTATCTGTTGTGACTATTAGTGATGCATTGATTGCATCAAACACAAAGTGGAGATGCCAGTGAGGATTGCGCAATCAATCCAAGAGTAATTTAAATTCATTTAGAGCTATTCTTCAGCAGAGATTACACAGTGGAGGCAGGCTAGCAGGTGGCAAAGATCAGTGCATGGATTTGCAAGATTGGGCCTGATTAGTGTATGATGATTGTATTGTACTAAGAGCATGTGATAAGCTTTGTATGTTTGTATGAGATTGTCATATGATCTCCATGTTACATAATATATAGTTGGGGTTTTCAGCTTCAGGCTTTCCCGGTTAAAAATTGTGTTATGTGCGATTGAATATTTTTGTTTATCCTTCACATGTGTGTGCAATTAATTTTTCTGCAAAAGATTAACAAGTGGAATAGATTCAGTATCTTGCATAAAGTTAAATAATGTGAGATCAGGTGGATCTTGGACATATGCATGCTTAGTGCATATAATTTCTACAAGCCATACTTGTTCATATATAGATGTTTTATCATATATTTATAAAATGGCTTGGTTAATATTGTTGTAAGTATTTGTAAATAATCATTTTTAATCCCGAGTTTCCCCTTTTCCCTGGTTTTTCTTACCACTAGTGATTGGTCTTTGATGCCATTGTTGCCTCGCTTTGATGGAGAGGTTCTCGTTAGCCCATTTGTTGTGTGCTTAGGTGTTGGAGTTTTCCCGTGGTCTATGAGTTTCATTTGTTATGGTTTTCAGTTGTTGGCTCTCTTTCCTATGTATGTTTTGCTCTATTGCCACCGTCGATGCCTAGTGCTGCGGTATCTTGCCTTCGCCTCGCTTTGTATTTTTTTCCATGCTCACCCATGATTTTCAGTTAGATTTGTGGACATATTGTCTTTTGTTCTTGTGTTTGGGCCCAGTTTATATTTGTAATATTTTCTGATAAAATTGTAATATTTTCTGATTTTTTTATCAGTAGGGTTTAACATGTATTTCAACTCAAATGTATCTCAAAAGAAATTTCTGGATTTTTTAATTTCAACCTTTGGGGTTATGTTGTTAAGATGTATGTTTTCTATTGGGAGACTTGGTTTATTTGTAGCCACTATGGATTTAGGAAGATTTCATTGAAATGTATATTTTATTTGTGTATTTGCAAAATATAATTTTGTTTATTTTTATAAATAAAATCAATATTTTTTTTCATGAAAAAAGAATATATATATTTTATATTGAAAATATATATATATATGAGTATATGTTTTTCTATAAGTTAGACTATATATATATATATATGAGTTAGTTGGCCTAGAGTATGTCTTAAAACTGCTTATGTTTGGCAAGAGCTTCTCACAGATTAACAACCCAAAATTTAGAAGCATTGGATAGAAATGAAAATCTACCCTTAAAGACCAAAAGTTGAATAATTCTTAATGACATAGTTTTCCTTGATTAACATGATAAATTAATATGCATTTATAATAGCAATCAATAGTGATTGTCTTGACAACCCAGTTATCATAAAATTTCCCATTGTTTATATATATATATAGATATATTTATTAAATTTGACTTGTATTATACATTTAAAAAAATTAAAAAAATCTACTTATCAATACATATTATAAAGAAATTGAGATATATTTATACTAATTATTGACTATTTATAAATATGCAATGGATCACCTTCCTCACCTTCCTAACGAGTCAAAAATAATTGCAATAACACTATTTTATAAATTGTCAAACCTACACAATGTTTAGCTTTGATCGTTAGGTTTTTTTATATATAAAAGTCGATATTTAAATATTGTGACTGAAATAATTTAAATATGTTATTTATTATAAATGTTCTGATATACTAGTTTTTTTATAGTATTTTAAAATATTTTTTATTAATTTTATATTGAGTATTAAAGAAATTATATATTTATTTTATATTAAGTAGTAAAAAGTATTTATAGTAAGAATTTTATAATAAAAAAGGTGCATACTAGCTAGTCAGGTGCGGGAGAGATTGAGGTGGGAGTAAGCAGAATACTAATTGCAATATCTTATAATTATGTAAATCATTATAAATTTTCAATTTAAGAAAGTACGAGCACTGCGAAATCTATCTCCCGATGGCTACGGTCTCCATAGCCACTTTCGAGCCCTATTATGAGCTAAGTTGAATATTTTTGTTGGATTTTTTTGGTTTGTTACCTTTGTTAAAGCCGAGTTGAATGTTCATGTTTGTTTCTTGTGATTGTGTTGTGTCTTGTCTGCATTTTTTTGGTTATATGTCTATATTACTGTCTCTTGTTTTCCCTATTGGTGCAACTATCTCGTGAAGTTTATGAATCCTTGAACTTTCTTGTAACAGTCATATGCCTCTATCATTTCCTCTTGTTTTTCCTATTGGTGCAACTATCTCGTGAAGTTTATGAATCCATGAGCTCCCTTGTAACAACCCTCATGAAAAATCCATGTACTAAAACTTAATAAAGGTAAAATAATAACTATAGTTGATGGGACACTTATTCCAAGATGAATGTTGGGGAAAACATCTTAGTGGGTGTTCATTTGGTTTATTATGCGCAAGGAAATTGGCAAAGGATTTGGAAAGGGAAAATGGCATTTTTGGCACATTTATTCAAGAAAATAAAGGAAATTAAGAGAAAATGAAGGTGAAAGGTCACAGGTTTCATGTGACGAGAAAAATGAAGGAAAATAGTGGAAAATGAAGAAAATAGAGGTCTAATTGATAAAAAGGCTCCTAAGGATCAGCGGGCAAGATTTTGCTCAAACCTTTTGTCAATTCAGTTTTGGATCTCTCTCATTATTTTCTCTCTCTCTAACTCTTGGATACTTAGAGTTTTCTTGAAGCACTTTGGCATTGCATCAAGAAAGGCAATGAAGGCAAGACGAAGGGAGGAGGAAGCAAGGAAGAGCATGATCAAGCACCTACACTAGGATTCTTTGCAGGTATCGATTTGCATGTGTGTTTTCCTTCCTAAACTTGGCATGCATGGTATTGCATTTGGTTCTTTTTTGTCATGGCATAATTTTTCTAGGTGTGACAATGTTTTCAGCCTAGACTTGCCATTTCCGGATAGCCATGGTGTGATGGAGTTCTCATGTTTTGGTTGAGATGGATTGTTGGATGGATTCAAAGTTGAGTGAGGTGGATCTCTAAAATGATATAACACATGGCATAGTAACCCTTGAACCGAACTGTGGGTTGCGGTAAATTCAGATAGTGTGCTGCCTTGGTGGGCCTCGGAATCCTTGATCGGTGAATGGCAGGATATATGGTAAAGCCTAGAGGTGGTTTTCTCTCCGTGAGGCCTAGGAATCCAAGGTTGGGATATACGGTAAATCCTAGAGAGTATGTCTCCGTTTAGGGCCTAGTAATCTCTGGATGAGATTGTGGATTATGGTAAAGCCTGAGAGACTAGGAGACAGGAAAATTCCTTACGGTGTAGGTGGATAAATCCAGTGAAATCCATGCTTGTTTTGGCCTAGTGATCGAGTGGATATCATTGAAAAGCCTGTTATGACATGTTTATTGTATTGGTCTAGTGATCGGGTGGAGATTATGGCAAAGCCTAATTTTTATTTATGGGGATGAGTTAGTTTAGCCTTGGGATGTCCTCTTTAGTTCTTTCAGTTTGAGTCCCACATTCATGCTTAGACTATGGCACAGGGGTGATTGGCTGAAGAGAGATTTGGCTTAGCTAATCTATGGTCGGGTGGAACGTGGAAGTCTCATCCTAGGTTGGTTTTTGCATTCATCAATAAGAGGTTATCTCCTTAACATTTTATGTGTAAATGCACTGGTTTATATGTGGATTATGTGGCTGATGTAGCCTTGATATTTATGTCGTTATTATGCTAATTATATGCATGTATTATGATAGTGTTGATGTATGGCTCTCCTCATGTTTTTATTTATAAATGAATAAACAATGTATCTATGACCTATTAAATGATATTGCAACTAATGATGTAAGGGAACAATGCTTCTTAGAGATTCTCAGATAATTATGAGACCCATATGCTCATATATATTGTTTATAAATGTAGAATATATATTTGTGATATGTTTGAGGAAATTCATGTCATGGCTAGTAGAGGTTTGATCTAGGCCTTGTCATGGTTTTTGCAAATACATCATTGTTTCACTATTTTATTTCATCTATGAACTTGTCATTGAGTTCTGGGAAGTGACCTGTGCTCTGGCCCTGAAAAAGTGCCTTAAATCCCGTGGACGTAGACACAGGTCCGGAAAATTGAGTCTCTGGATGTATGCATGCATATGTCATGGGAGCGTCCAACGCATCCCAGATGCACCCATGCCTATACTGTGGGAGCATCCTAGGGTTAAGTGGGTTAAAAACTCAGTGGGACCCAGGGGCTAGTTACCCAAGTGGTTGGGATGGTTCCTGGGAGTCTTTTTCGTGATGTGGAAGGTTTGTATGATGTATTTCCATCAATTCCACTTCCTTAAGGTCACCTATGAGGTCGCATTTGATCATAGTAGCCTCTTGTCACATGTTTACGTCAGTTGGTTAGTTACTTAGGTAGATGTGGGATGAGGGTGTTATAGATTGGTATCAGAGCATGGTTCACCCCTTGGACTGGATGGACAGTGTGTTTTTATCATCCTTGTGGTTTATGTGCTTTTTTTATACATGGTGGTGGTCATTGTTGTAGTTGTGTCGCAATGTCGAAGTTGATGGTGTTTATTGTTGGATGTGATCATCATGAGTGCATGTCAGTTATGCATATGTTATGCATGTCAGTGACTATAGGTTGTTTTGCATTCATTGTCATGGTTATATTTTTTGTCCATGAGGTCATTGTAGGAATTTTAGGTCATCATGATGTTGTTGATATGTTATGATGTTGATGTGTTGGTTGAGATAGAGCACGAGATGCAGATCATCAAAGTGAAGTTGCAGCACTAGAATTTTGAATAAGGGCATATCTTCATACATGTATTGTATGTTTGGCATGCAAGTATGTGGTTAATGGTTTTTATAATAATTAGTGTTACTTATGTACATGCTTGTCATTTTATTGTTGGTGTGGTTACATGCATGATAGATGTTGGTGAATCAATGTGGTCATATATGTGTGTGTTAAATAGTCATGAATGATAGTAATGTGTTGTTATATCCAATGTTGTTGTTTTTTTAGGTTATTTAACATGATTAATATGTTATATGTTGTTGATAAGTATGTTATATGTTAACTTGTTGATTTTTACAAAATAGTTAACTTGAGGATTATGTTATATGTTAACTTGTTATATGTTAGTTACATTGATGATTAGGGTTATTGTATTGATATGTTGATGTTATATGTATCGTGTTGATCTAGATTGGCCTATGTAGCTGGTTATGGTTACGATATTCAGGTATGAGTTTTTTTATATCGTTTATTTGATATTTTAGTGTTTGATCATGTCATATAATTGGTTTTTGAGTGTTTGGTGTCTATTATGTCGTTTATCCATTGTTTGAGTGTTTGATTAATTGCATAATATGATCATGTGTCAATAAGATTGCAAGAAGTAATGATCTCGTTTTAAGATGGTTGTACCAACACACTATGTGTTGAGATAACTGATGTGTACTTGAGTATAAGTAGGTGATAGTTGTAGTATTATTATTTTGACTATTAGTTGATTATGACATAGTTGTTAGTCTTGGTAGAGGCTGATTTTAGTTAATAGATATGATGCCTTGATATTGAGAGCATGTGATTGACATGTGTGAACAGTTGCGGGGAAACATGCTTCGTATTATCTTGACAAGGTAATATTTTATGTGTTTATATAACTAATATATGGATGATGTGACAGTACATAGTAAGAATCGATCGCAGGAAGGAAAAAGAAAGAAATAGGGTAAGAATTCCTTTGGCAATGTTTGGGAACAATAATTCCAAATGAATGAGTGCTTTGCATGGAAACATAAAGTCTTCTTCACCCTAATCTTGTCTAGAATTATGTAGACATGTGCTATATTTATGAACATGTATTTGAAAATTATAACAATTGGTTTCTAATTATGGTTGGATTCATCAAGGGATTGGAGTCCCTTGAGAGATGATATATGTATGTGTTCAGATACAAGACAGTGTGCTTAGAAAAACAAGGTAAGTAACTAGTATATTGTATGTTTATATTATACACTGAGAATATGTGTCTATGGCGGATGATGAAGGGGATTGTATGGAAAAAGCCTAACTTCCATGAAATCTTGAAGAAGGCTCATGTAGATATTTCCCTTCGAAGCATTGGGAACCCATGGGGATTGAGTCATGGTGTTTGTTACTAGTTTTATGATTTTAGTCTTTGTGGTTTTTTTATGGTTTATTTGTAGTTTTGTTTATGTTTGGTGCATGATTGTGCCACTTTGTTGCAGTGTCATATTGCTTTTGGTTTTTAATGGTATTATTCTTGCTTGCTCTTGTTCTTTCCTTTTATGTTTTTAGAGTCTTGGTAACTATTTGGGACAAAGGAAAGTTAATGGAAATCGATGGGACAAAGGAAAGTTAATGTTAGTTCAGTTTTGATGCTCTCTCATTATTCTCTCTCTCTCTCTCTCTCTATTGGACATTTAAATTTTTCTTGGACCACTTTGGCATTGGATCAAGAAAGGAAAAGAAGGCAGGAAGGAGCAAGAAAGGAAGAGCAGGATCAAGCAACTACAACAATATTCTTTGCAGGTATATATTTCCATGTGTGTTTTACTTGCTAGATTTGGCATGCATTGTATTACATGTGGTCCTTTTATGTCATGGCATGGGTTTTTCTAGGTGTGATAGTGTTTTCAGACTAGTCTTTAAATTTCCGAATATCCATGGTGTGATGGAGTTCTCATGTTTTGGTTAAGCTAGATTGTCGAATGGATTCGAAGCTGAGTGAGGTGGATCTCTGAAACGATATAACACATGGCATAGTAACGCATGAACCAAGCTATGGGTTGCGTTAAAAATGGATAGTGTGTTGCCTCATTTGGCCTAGGAATCCTCGACTAGTGAACGGAGGGATATACGATAAATAATAGAGGTGATTTTCTCTCCATTAGGACTAATAATTCCAGGTTAGGATGTATGGTAAATCCTAGAGAGTATGTTTCGGTTTAGGGCTTAGTAATCCCTAGATCGGATTGTGGATTGCAGTAAAGCTTGAGAGACTAGGAGACAGGAAAATTGTTCATGGTGTACGTGGAGAAATCCGATGGCATCCATGTTTGTTTTGGCCTAGTGATCAGGTGGATATCATGGTAAAGTCTGTTATGAATTTTTTATTGTGTTGGCCTAGTGATCTAGTGGGGATTATGGTAAAACCTAACTTATATTGATGATGCTAAGGTGGTTTAGCCTTAGTATTTCCTGGTTGGTTCTTTCGGTTTGAGTCCCACAAATGGCACAGGGGTGATTGGCTCAAGAGATATTTGGCTCAACCAATCTATGGTCGGGTGGAACGTGGAAGTCCCATCACGGGTTGGTTGTTGCATTCATCGATAAGAGGTTATATCCTTTGCATTCTATGTGTAAATGTACTTGTTTATATGTGGATTATATGGTTGATGTATCCTTGATATATTTTTTGTTATTATGTTGGTTATAAGCATGTATTATGACAATGTTGATGTATGGATCTCCTCATGCTTTTATTTATAAATGAATAAAAAATGTATCTATGGCCTAATAGATGATATTAAAACTAATGTTGTAAGGGAACAATGCTTCTTAGTGATTCTCAGATACGTATGAGACCCATATGCTCATATGTATTGTTTATACCTATAGAATAGATATTTGTGATATGTTTGACGAAATTCCTATCATGGCTAGTAGGGGTCTAGTCCATGCCTTATCATGGTTTTTGAAAATACGTCATTATTTCATTGTTTTATTTCATTTATAAACTTGTCATTGAGTTCTGGGCATCGACCTAGGTTCTAGGCCTGAGAAAATGCCTTAAATCCCGCGGAGGCAAGAACAGGTATGGGCGATTAATTCCATGGACATACTTATACCATGGGAGCATCCAAAGCCTCCCAAACATACCCATGCCTATACTGTGGGAGTTTCTGATGGTTAAGTGGGTTAAAAATTCAATGGAACCCAGGGGCTAGTTACTTGAGTTGTTGGGATGGTTCCGAGGAGTCTTGTTGTTGATGTCGAAGATCTGTATGATGTGTTTCTATCGATTCCACATCCTTAAGGTTACCTAGGAGGTCAAATATGATCATAGTAGCCTCTCGTCACATGTTTACCATGGTTGGATGGTTACTTCGGTAGATGTGGGATGAGGGTGTTACATTCCTGCTTGTGGATTGGCTTGTGTTGGCCCGCCTGATCATGGTTGTTGTGAGGATTTATTAGGAGTTGTGTGATCCATCACATTATCAATATTTCAAAACATGATATAATAACTACTCCTCCATGACATTATTTATCAACTCTAGGTGATAGGATTAGCCGTGTCGAAGGTAATCTGTGCGCAAGATTGATTTTTTATTGTAGTGTTGATTTTTGTTTCCATAATATGGTATGGTGGTGTGTTTCTAGCTTTTCCATGAAAAAGGACGTGACTTGATTAAAGGAAAGAGGGTTTATTAGTGAGTTTACTAGCCTTTGAGCTAGATATGATTCTATTGAATAATTAGTTATTGTTAACTGGGTAAATGATGAACCCATTGGTATTTATTACTTTAGAAATGAGTATTATTTTTTTCTTTTTGAAAACTAGGAAGATAAAGATGAGGTATACAAGTTTAGGCCTCATTTTATGGGTACCATAGGGATGTTTCTCCTTCACTCGTCTTTGGATTTCAGTCCCATGAAGGAAATTTTTTTTCCGCCCGTGTTGATTAAATTTCCATATATCCCTCTTCTTTGTTGGGGTGAAGGTATTTTCAAGGCTATAAGAGATAAATTGGGTCTATTTATTTCTAGTCATGTGGAAAATGTTAATAACTTCTCTTCTAGTGGAATTTATGTTGAAATGGATTTACCAAAAGGTCTTCATGACACAATTAAACTTTACTTAGATGGATGGTCCCATATTCAGGCCCTCGATTATGAGCAAGTTCCCTTTAAGTGTAATTTTTGTAATGAATATGGACACTTTGCAGATATTTTTCCTAAAGGCTTTCACAACTTAGCTTTCCTCAAAAAATCAATCATGTCCTCATAGATGATGAAAAAGGAGCATTCAATCGAGTTTCAAGAAAACATAAGAAGCATTTTTCTAAGAAGATGCAGGGTAGAAAGCCAGATTCTCACCAACAACTTTCCTCCAGTAATAGATATGAAGTTTTGGATTCCCTAGATACAAAAGTTATGGATGATGAGGCTCATGTTGATCAACAAGTTTTATATCCAATGTTTATGGAAAATGAGGCCCAAATTCATCATCTAATTACATTTCAAGGGCCTCTAATGAACCAAAAATCATGCTAAGAGAGAAAGTCTTCCTCTGATAAAATCCCTCCTAAAAATAAGAAAGAAGATAAAGATGGTATAATAATGTGGAGAAGCCTACTCTCCCCCTTTTTGTCCTTCCTGTTCAAGTGTGTTAATGAATAACCATTATTATTTCCCTCCATTAAAATAATAAGGAAATATATAACCAAGAAAATCACAAAACCTGATGCCGATAATTCTATTGCCTCTTATGGATCTAGTGGTTGGTCTATTTCTCTCAAATATTAGAAATTTTGTGTTTATGTGTCATCTTGTGTAAGAAATTTGTAAGAATTTACTCAAGTTCTCAACAAGCAGTAGGTGAAAGTTTTAGAAGGCCTAATATTGGATCTTTGTTCCCCCTTCTTTTGTTGGGCGGAGGTTCGTTTTTAACTCTTTTCCTCTTAGACTCATGAAAGATTTTTTTTTTAAAGTCACTCCAATATAATTGTTGCATATTGCGAGCCCATATTTTTAATATAAAAATATATTTCCATTTGAATTAAAAAAATAATAATGCAAATCACTTTTCCATCCAACATAAATTTTTCATTTTTATTTTCAATAATTACGTCGAAATAATTATCTTTGTGGGATTTGTATTTCAAAACACTGTTCATTGCACCTAATCAAAATCACTCGTTTTCGTCCTCCTTCATTGAGTAGTAAACTTACACGTTAGCTAACACAACTTCTGCTCACACAAGATGTATGCTTATGCTCTGTAGCAGGTTCTCTCTGCTTTACACACTCCAATGTTTTCCCACACTCCATTTTATAATGCTACTCAAACAAGACTTCACTATTATTTCAAGGCTCCACCGATCATTCGATTCATAGGCCACACACTCTAGGGCTCAATATGACAAGAGGTTCACGACACCACAGTTACATCGTAGTTGCAAATCGCAAGCCCACAACAACTAGATTTAATCTTTGATATACAAGACTGATCCTCATTCCTGTAGATATCAACTTTCATAGCCAATACCCTTTTCTCTGTAGAATGTTGCCCGCTTCCCAGAACACTGGAGATCTTGGCAACCATCCAGAACACGGCTCGTGTGCTCTCATGGTGGAACGACATACTCTTATACCCCAACGATTGCACCTTTTCTTGGAATTCCAAGACAGTGCCTCTATCCTACAATGTTCTACTCTACCATGTCATCACGTGTAAACGCATGGAAGTGTTAGGGCTCCTGACTTTCTTGGATGATCATTGCATCTTTTTCTGCATGACTAGTAGTGGTGGCCTTATGTAGCAACCCACTGCTTTCTAAATTTCGCATTCATTTCTTACATGAACAATCTTCTTCATCATGCGATCTATCTAGCCATTCAACATATGAATTTGTTAGCCCCCCTGTAAATTTTTGACAGGAAAATTAGGGGGCTAAATTGTTTCTGAGCCTTCAAGGAATGCATCTCCCTTGGAGACACATCATCCTTGAAGTCTCCTGTGCCTTTGTCCTTTGATAAATCCCCTATGCTGATTTCCATTATTAAGCCCCTCTGATTACAAAAACTATGCTCCAAAAGGCTTTCATTTTCCCTTGGTATCCCTGCAAAATGCCTCGTTTTAACCTTTGTTTTACCCTTGTCAATTTCCCCTTTGATCCCCTAAATCTTCTCAAAATCCCCTCTAAACCATACACACACCCCTGGAGTCGTTTAATAACCCCTTCTTCCCTCTATCATTACCCCTTTTGGCCTTTAATTTCATTAAAAATGTGCCAAAAACCATATTCTCCATGTATATGGGTCTTAGCCCCCTTCGACTAGCCCAGAACCGTATTCCCCCCCCCCCATGTGGCCTGGTGCTAGAACCGAGTGCTAACCCAAGGAGCGCTTATCTCATATGGATATTAGGCGCGATTATAACTGTTGATCTAACCAGATCGGATGGCGTTCGCTGGCTCCGTCGCGCCCGTGGCCCTCCCCGTTCACCTCTTCGATAGTCGATCCATCTTTCATTTCCCGGTGGTCCCCGCCCCGCTTTCACTGTTCATAAACCATCCGGTTTCTATCGCACCGCCTTTCGGAGGTAGGCGGTATTTTCTGATGGGCCAACGATTCCATACATCATCTGACGCATGGCACCGGTACGGCTGGAAAACCACTATCTCATCACGCGTTATCGTTCAGTACAGGACGCGGAGCGATATGCACGTAGACCGTCCGATCTAGAGCTCTTCATCCGACGGTCATCGCTCCAAGAAGCTGCGCGGACGTTAACCGAGGCAATCGTACCCACTGGCCCACTGTCCATCGCCCTCCGACATGTTGTCCACCGTCGATCTCCTTTGAGATTGGACGGTCCAGATTCATTTGCATGGCCCGCCATTGACCGGTCCCGCCACGTCATTTTCCACATGTCTCCACCGTACATTCGCCCACCCCCGTTATATATATTTGTCCCAAGGTCAAAGTTCAATGTTTTTATGTTAAAACATCCGCCTTGATGTTTTCCCCATGCATTCTCCACTGTGCCATGTTTTCCTCCACAGTAGCCTCTGCAGTGATCATCCTTGTCCACGCCACACTACCATGGTCACTTTCATCCATACCACCACCTCCATACATGTTTTTCGTAATTGTTTTCGTGTTTTGTAGGTTTATTAGGTGGTAAAAACCGCCATGGTTCATATATGCTATTGTAATGGCGCAGTGCGCAGAGGAAGCTGAATTTAGAGCCTGATATTACAGGGAAATGTCCGGAAAGGTGTCTGCAACATAAATCTCATCAAAGGACAGAGTTTAAACTCTGCAAACCCTCTCCGGTGCCATTAAAGCTTGAATTGCATAGACAGAGACAGTACGGGAAGTAGCAGAGAGCTCGAGGCAAGAAATAGAAGACTTTTGAGCTTCTTCAGGGATTTTAGAAGGCAAGGGTACCAAAATCAAAGACCCCATGCATCGCGCAGAAGGTCCATAGCACATGAAACTATACCATCAGGGTTTTCATATCAGCAGAACGTTCTTCCATAAAAGGACATGGTAAACATTATTGTTTCAGTCTACATTGTGTCCAAATGAAGATTTCCGCCCTGTCAGGAGTCCTACACCATCAGAAGCATTTGTTACATGGTATGGCAAACCCTAGCATCATTATTCTACCTTTTTTGTGCAATTCACCAGAACACTGCAACGAGTACCAAAGATAAATGCTCAGAATTTATACAGAATGAGCCTCGACCCTCTTGCTACTTCAGAGTTTTAATGTTGCATTTAAGTTTACATCTACTCCTGTTATTCTTTTCTCCTATAAGAATTCCTGAGAACATATTGTAAAAGGGTTGTTGATCGGCTGCTGCCGTTGCTGTTAGAAGGGTTCAGTTCGACTGTTAGAACAGTCCTGGGAGGGATTAGCAGAGTAGTTGTTATGTAGTAGGCTAGGAGGAGAAGTTTGGATTGTAACAGCTATTGAGCTCAGTGTATGTGACTGGTTTTGCATCAATTAATCAAAGCACATTTCACATGATCCTAGTATATTACTATTGGTGATGTTTTTCTAACTCTGTTTATTATATTTTCATGCTGTTTCATTTTCTGCTAGCTTGCATCAGAAATATGGCATAGGATTTACCCTTTTTAGGTACCCTATGTCTCTGCTCTCCTTGCCTTCAATGTTTTTCTGCTAAATGTGTTATCTAAGGGTTTATTCCAGTTAATTTAACGAGTGTAGTAGTTCCTTATGCTGCTAGCTGATGTATGAATTAAATGAATCTGTTCTTAGATGTTCTTGTTGGGTTAAGATGGAAGATTTGGGAACACTGGGGATCAGAGTTAGCCCTGTCCACTAGGATCCTTGTGCAACCAGCTGGCCTTTCTAAGATCCCTCTGTTAAAATTATCTCTGCTTTTCCCTGGAGCATGCTAAAGCTGACCTGGAGTTAAATGACCTCTGTTCCGATCTATAAGCTGCCCCTTTGTCCCTCCTTTGAAAGTTGCCTTTGAGTATTTCCAAGCATGTCTGGAGTTAAATGACCTCTGATCTGATCTATAGACATAAATTAAGTTGCTTTCCTTCTTTCACTTTCAATCCTTAATGTTCCATCCCACCATCTAATCTAAAGATCCTTTAGTATTAGATGACTTGCCCTTTGAAAGCTTTGGCTAGTTGTTGCATGTAATCACCTTTCATGACTCCATAGCCCAATGGATGGCACTTTCTTGACCTATCCTCTATGCTGAAACATCTTGTTGCTTTTTCCCTTTCTCCCATTACTTTCTCAGTTTATGATCTCATGACCAACCCAGCAACCAACCAACCAAATCATTTTAAACCCCCCCTTTGTGCTTCATACCTAGCCTAACATCTCATTTTGAGCTTCAAAGATATACCATTCTTTGCCCTATATTGGAGAGATCCCTCTCCGAGTCTAGGAGGGTTAGATCCTAGGGCCCCAAAGTGGTTCTGATGTTGTCTCATCTTTTGGTCTCGCCAATCTGGCTAAAACATGGGAACCCCAACATAATGGCGACTCCACTGGGGAACATACCACTTTGTCTTTAGATTGGCATCTCATTGCTAATGGTGGACAGCATCCTACTTCAAGCATTCATATACATCCACCTGGTGACTCCACACTCCATAACTCCCAAAAGACCAAATGACTCCACTGGTAGAAGACTCTGAACTGGTTGAGAAGAAGCAGTAGCCTTCTTTGCATAAAGCATGAATCCAAACATGGATAGGGATACAAAGTATGAGGCTTTGTATGATCAATTATGTGAAATAACAAAAACATTTGGTAAAGAGCTGGAGATGTATATGGCTAATCTGAATGCAAATGAGGATTATTTAGAACAACCCATGCATCTCCCAGAACAAGAACAAACTCAGGACCTAGAAGATGAGCAATACATGTATGATGCTCAAGAATCTGTAGGAGACGAAGAGGAAAGTGATCAGGAACTACCTGATTGCTTACCTATGTCTTGTATTACGCTGACTAGAGAGAATCAAGACCTAATAGCAAAGGCTAATAGGGAATGTTGCTTTGAGGAAACAAGGGACCACATAGAAGAGGCAGAATCTGATGTGGAAGAGGAGGCTCAAGAAAACATCCAACCTCCAAATTAGCTAATACAAGAGAAAGTGGACTGTTGTTCTTCTATCCATGTTGAGAGGGAGACCCCTCTTTTGACAGAAGAGGAGATTGATCAGATATTAAATCAGTAGTCCAGCTCAGAAATATTCTATAGAACACACACTCTTGCCTAGTCATCTTATGAGTTTGATGATATAGATCCAGAAGACCCCTCTGTGGATCAGGATGAAGAAAGACCTGCTGAAAATCCAGAAGGTTTGGTGGGTGACATTACTTACAATTATGATTTTCCTATTTATGATCTGTTTGATGATGAGTGTTTTCAAAGGGAAGCCGAGCTTGCCGGACCGTCATCCTTAGATTTATGCGAGGAAGATCAGAGCCAGCAATTTCAGAGAAGTAATGAAACCAGTCAGCCTATCTATGATACTGATGGGGAGAGATATGATAGTATAATAGTAGATGAAGATTCTTTGAATCTCCATTCTTCTCTACTACAGATCATCAGTGAGACTGGAAATCAATAGCCTTTCCTTTCAGAAGAGGAGGAGGAAAGCAAAGAAGAGATTCTTGAGCAAGCTGAAAGCAATGAGCCTTCTTCTGAAAAAGAGGAAGCAATGGAACAAGCCCCTGCTCAAGAATACATAGACCTCCTCACAGAGCTCAGCCCACCAGAGCAGAATATATCAGAGCTCCAAGAGGAAAACACTACCATATATGATGAGTCATCTAGTTCATAAAATGAAGAAGATGAAGGAGACACTCTACTCCAAGAGAGTCTTCTTCTCCATCCAGTGGAAGAAGAAGAAATCCTGGTTGAAGCTTGCCTGCAAGATATCCACAACCAGGTATCATTTCATGATCCTTATGCACATTTTTTGCAAACATTTGAAGAAGGATCAAGGGTCTTGTTGAGGAGCATGTTGTAGACAGCAAGAATTTTTTTTGTAGCTACTGTTATGGAACAAAAAGAGTGGGACCTGCCCTGCCTATCCAGCCTGCTCAAGGAGTTGAGCAAGAGAGACCAGTCATGGGATCATTTGATGGACTGGTTACATTGGAAGACAATGTTTGTAAGCTAGACTTGTAAATATTCTAGTTAGAGTAGGGTAGGTAGGAAAAGCCCAATAAAGCTCAGTCTGTGAGCATGTAGTTAGTTGTTTTTAATTTCTACAAAGTCCAGCAAGTCGGACAGTATAATCCTAACTTGGCTGTTGATATGGATTTATACAGGAACGCAACAGAATAAACATATAACCATAAATACAGAGATGCAGCGGAAATAATACTTCATTTCATTAATATCAAAGAACTGAAATTTGCTTACAGACAGAATGGAAATAAAACTAGCTAGGGCGCTGGTAGCTATCTCTGAGAAGAGATGTGGAGGCTACAGGCCTCTGAACTGAGTTACAATGAGGCTCGAGGGCCTATTTATTATTGAGAAACAATGGAGAACCCTCAACATCCCAAAAACCTAACCCTAGGAGATGAAGCGCCAAAACTATGGGCCCCGTTTGGGTAAATTGGTGTTTCAACTTCCCAGGGACGTAACTTTGGCATACTATCTCCATTTGACGTACATGATACATCATTAGAAAAGCTCTGTCAAGGACTACAAAATTTGCCATGAATATCGTTAAGACATCATTGGGGCCTCAAATAGCTCAGTTCAGGACCCAAAAACGGCTAAAAATAGTAAGTTATGCCAAAGGCGAAAAGCTGAAAGAGACAATGGTGGGGGCTGATGGATCTTATGCGGTTTTATGATCCATGTTTCATTCCTCCCCTTGGAAAAATGGTCCCCATTTCGTTAAGTTCCGCCATGAAGATGAGGAAATTTCTGCCCGATCATGGTCACACAGTGAACCACTTTCCTTGGTGCGGGGAGGTTAGCCGAAGCTTGTGACCGTCTGGGTTGGTCTTACATTGGCGAGTGTTCTTGAATTTTCATGTCCATGATACAATACGTGGTGCTTTGTTCCATGCGGTCTAGGTTTAACTATGGTTGTGTGAGTTGTTGTTGTTAAGAATGTCTCAAAGTGTCCGGTAGAGGTGGGAAGTAAGGACGAAGGCGATCCACATTGAAGAATGGGTGCAGACCAAGGAATGGTGGAATAATGAGCTCGAATGCATTGTTCCCTACAGCCTTGGTGATGGTGTACGGCCCGTATCGGAGCGGGCGAAGCTTGCGGTGGGGTCCAGTGAGGCGCTCCTTCTACAAATGTAGCCATACTTTGTCACCCACCTGGAAGTTGTGTGGCACCCGGTGTTGATCATGGCGTTGCTTGTACTTGGCATTGGCTCTGTCCAATATATCATGAACCTATTGGCAGATGTGTTGAATGTGCTCAATGAAGCTACTTGCTTTTTCATCTTCAGACTGGACATGATCTGAATCAGCTTGAGCAACTGCAAATGGCATGGCTACGTGAATGGGACATAGTGGCTGGAATCCCAAGCCCACCTGAAAGGGGCTATGGCCAATTGAACTGTGGAGAGCCCGGTTATAACTGTGTTGTACATAGGGGAGGCTCTCGTCCCATTTGCGTGGATGCTTTGAGTTGTACATGCGCAGAATGTGTACAATCATTCTGTTGACGACCTCTGTCTGGCCATCTGTTTGGGGATGGAAAGCTGTGGACTTGGTGAGCTTTGTGTCCAACATTGACCAGAGGCTGGACCAAAATGTGCTGAGGAACCTGCTATCCCGATCTGATATGATAGACCGTGGGATCCCAAAGTGCACCCACACTCGTTCAAAGAAGAGTTTAGCAGTGGCTTCTGCTGTGATATTCTTCTTGCAGGCCGCCATAATGGCCATCTTCGAGAATCTGTCGACGACCACAAAAACACATTCATTTCCCTGCTTAGTAGAAGGCAGGCCCGACATGTAATCCATAGAGATGGATTCCCAAGGTCGACTAGGGGTAGGTAGTAGAGTATATAGGCCTTGCTTCTTGATGGTCGGTTTGGCAATGGCACAAGCAGTGCAGGATCTGATGTGCTTCTTGACATCCTTTCGAAGGTTTGGCCAATAGAAATACTTATGTAGTATTGCTACTATTTTCTCGACCCCGAAATGCCCAGCGACTCGACTATAGTGTGCTTCCCATATCATCTTGGCACGCTCGCTTGAAGGAACACAAAGGTGTCCTAGGTGACATAAAAGTGCATCTTGGAGGTGAAAATTTGGAACTTGCGTACCCCCCAAGAGTGCCTTGTAAGTGTGGCCGAATTCCGGGTCACTCCCATAGAGAAGTGGCCAATCAGAAGTCTCGTGCCCACAAGAGTTGAGCACGGTGGTGAGCGCCATGATCGGTGGTCGGTTGAGGCAGTATGCAACATTATTGGTGCTACCCTTCTTGTACTTGATGTTCAAATGAAACTATTGTAGATATGTGGACCACTTATGATGGCGATCATTCTGCAACTTCCCTTGTGTCTGTATGAACTGCAGGGGCCAGTGGTCTGTGTGGATGATTGTTTCCTTCCTCATAATGTAATGCTTCCATTGTCGACAGGCTTGCATAATGGAATACATTTCTTTGTCATAGGTGGGATAATTGCGAACTGTCTCAGACAATGTCTCACTGTGATATGCCACTGGATGTCCCTGTTGACTAAGAACTTCCCCAATAGCATAGTCAGAGGCATCTGTCTCGACCTCAAATGGTTGTTGCAAGTCTGGTAATGTGAGAACTGGGGCAGAACAGAGGCGATTTTTCAATTATGTGAACGCCTTCTGTTGAGGTTCCGACCAAAAGAATTTTTCTCTCACTCCTCCCTTGGTGACTTGATTCAAGGGCCAAGTGATATGAGAGAATCCCAACATGAACCTACGGTAGAAATTAGCAAGACCCAGAAAGCTGCGAAGCTTTGTTACAGTGGTTGGGGCTGGCCAATCCCGAATGACTTGGATCTTGGCTAGATCCACATGCACCCCCCTTTCATCAATAATGTATCCCAGATATTGAACCTGGGTCATGCCAAACGTGCACTTCTCCAAATTGGCACACAACTTGTGTTGCCGCAGTGTTTGGAGGACTTGTTGGATGTGGTGAAGGTGCTCTTCCCAAGTCTTGCTGAAGATCAGAATGTCATCCAAGTACACCACTACAAATGAGTTGGTGAATGGCCGCAAGATGTCGTCCATCATCCTCATGAAGGTTGCGGGAGCTTTCGTCAACCCGAAAGGCATGACTAGCCATTCAAAAAGGCCTTCCTTGGCTTTGAAGGCAATCTTCCACACATCAGAGGGTTCAATTGGTACCTGGTGATACCCAGACTTCAGGTAATTCTTGTTGAAATATTTTGCACCTTTGAGTTGGTCTAGAAGGTCATCAATCCATGGGATTGGGTACCTATTCTAGATAGTGATCTTGTTCAGCGCCCGATAGTCAATACAGAGTCTCCACGTCCCATCCTTCTTCTGTACCAACACAATCAGGCTCTCACAGGGCAATGAACTTAGTCTGATGTGACCTTTCTGCAACAGCTCCTGAATCTACCTCTTGATTTCATCATTCTCTAGAATAGAGCGCCGATAGATCGGTCCATTGGGTAGCAACGCACCTGGGGTCAGATCAATCAGGTGCTTGGCCTGACAGTGCAGAGGAACCCCTGTGGGTGAGGTGAAGATGTCCCCGTACTCCTCCACAAGCTTATCCATTTGCTTTTGTCGTGCAGAGGAGCCCTGTCTGGAGGTCGTGGCCACAGTCTTCTTCTTGCCCTGGGGGTGGATCATCAGGAAAACAAATTTCCTGGTTTGGGAAATGAGCTTACTCCATTGTTTTGCAGTAACCAAAGAGATAGCCGCAGGAGGTGGTACCTCCGGTATCCTGTACAACTTATTTCCCAAAGTAACAATAACAGCATGAGGTCGAGACTCATACACAGCATGACGCTTCCAAAAGTATGGTTGTCTTAATAATACATCAGAAACATCAATAGGAGCAACATCACATAATACCTCATCCGTGAAGGGCTTGATGCTATAGGGAAGGCGACACTGCTGGCTGACGCGGAGATCTCGTCCTTGGTGAAGCCACACGATGGTGTATGGATGTGGGTGAGTTGTGGTCGGCAAGCCCAACCGCTTCACGGTGTCTCCTGAAATGAGGTTCTTTTGGCTCCCATTGTCGACAATGAACTGTACAGGGGAGCCCTTTACCCACATCTGGGAGTGGAAGAGACGTTCCTCCTCCTCTGGATCTTCTGGTTCCTCCTTCTGGATCTTTGTAGTGGCAACAGTGGCATTAGGCTCCGCATCAATAATCTATTTCCCTTTTTCATTCCCCTTTTCAGGTTCTGATTCGAATTCGGAGCATGCATCTGACTCAGAAGCCCTCATCTCGGCCACTAGCGACTGCTTGGCCCGACACTCACTTGTGTTGTGAGTGGAACTCTTATGGAACTCACACCACTTTCCTGTGTCCTTCTTTGGCTTTGCGGTGCTGTTCTTTTCTTGTGGCTTTGACGGGTTGTCTTTAGCCACCATGCCTTGGCTCTGTCCTTTGTTCTGCGGTTTGGAAGCACCTTTCCCTTGCTTTTGATTCGCAGATCCAAAGTCTCGCTTCTTCTGTTTGAATTTCTGCTCAATCTTGGCAGCATACAGGTATGCCGTACCAAGCGAGGAGATGTCGAGGAACTCCATTTCCTCCTGAATGTATCTGTGCAGACAACTGCGATACTTTAGCACCAAATGTTTCTCTGAATCTTTGATACCCAACTTTGTGCGCAGGGTATGGAACAGATTCGTCGGCTCATGCACATCTTGATCCCTTTGTTGTCGCAGTGTGGTCCATTGTATGTACTTGTCCTCATAGCTCCCCACGGGATAGTACTGTTCCTTGACGGCGTCTCGGAAAGAATTCCAAGTTGGTACAGCCGAGAACAGAGAGGGTTCTGTCTAGTCCTTGTTCTCACAGTAGGTTTCCCACCAGTCCTTAACATGGGGGGTAGCTTTGAGGAGTGCAAAAATAATCTTCTCCCGGTCTGAAAAGTCATGAACAGAGAAATATCCTTCTAGTAGATTCAACCATTTATCTACGGCATTTGTGTCTATTTGACCCTCAAATATGGGAATGTCAAAATTTACTTGTACCTTAAAAGGAGTCGCACCTCCAGAGTGGCTGTTGGATGCAGATGCGCCGCCGGTGGGCAGCCGTTGAAGGATCTGAGCAAAGTTATCCATCATCACGTTCCTTTGTTTTTTGAGGGCCTCCTCGAGCAATATTTTGATAGGATATCCTGCTCCCTCATCTTTCTTTTCTTCCCCCATGGGCGTCCGTCGAGGTTTGCGAGGCTGATCTTGCAAATGTTCCACCAGATCAAGCCCTAGCTCCTTATACCCCGACCTCGTTGGGGACATGCAAAGAAGGATCGAGAAAAAGCAGACCGCTCTGATACCATTGATCCGGATTTATACAAGAACGCAACAGAATAAACATATAACCATAAATATAGAGATGCAGTGGAAATAATACTTCATTTCATTAATATCTAAGAGTTGAAATTTACTTACAGACATAATGGAAATAAAACTAGCTAGGGCGCTGGTAGCTATCTCTAAGAAGAGATGTGGTAGCTACAGGCCTCTCAACTGAGTTACAATGAGGCTCGAGGGCCTATTTATTATTGAGAAACAATGGAGAACCCTAAACATCCAAAAAACCTAACCCTAGGAGATGAAGCGCCAAAACTATGGGCCCCGTTTGGGTAAATTGGTGTTTCAACTTCGCAGGGACGTAAATTTGGCATACTATCTCCGTTTGACGCACATGATACATCATTATAAATCTCTATCCGAGGACTACAACTTTCGCCACAAATATCATTTCAAAACAGAATGATATTCGTTGGAGGTGCGATGCCCAAAAAACATCGTTTAGGTCCTCAAAACGGCTCCAGAAGTTCAGGACCCAAAAAACTGCTAAAAATAGTAAGTTATGCCGAAACTGAAAAAATGAAAGAGACAATGGTAGGGGCCCAAGTGGAATAGGCGGGTGGCCACCAATATCCACCTGGATCAGCTGTTTTTCAATTTCTGTTATAGAATGTAGAGAAGAAATCTGATGGACAGTTTAATCCCAACATATATTAGATTAGGTAGAGAAACATATGAGACCAACAATCTAATCTGGTCTCATGGAATAATAAGGGTAGAAATAGAATAGGTTTATTTTCCTGTTTGTAAAAAATAAATGATGTAAAGGGTCTGCAAGTCCAAATGCACCCCAGAAGAAAAATGCTAGGATTGTAGGAAGGGTAGGTAGTTTGTTGGGAAAAGTGTTTCTGCGGATGTAATGTCTTCATATTGTGGCAGCTAATCTAAAGAAAGAAAGGGATGTGCCAACCAGTAGGCATCTGGCCTACACCAAAGATTCATCCTCTCAATTCTTGACTCCTTCAAGAAGAAGTCATCCCCATGTGGAGCCACTGTTAGCCCCCTTGTAAATTTTTGACAGGCAAAGTAGGGGGCTAAATTGTTTTTGAGCCTTCAAGGAATGCATCTCCCTTGGAGACACATCATCCTTGAAGTCTCTTGTGCCTTTGTCCTTTGATAAATCCCCTCTGCTGATTTCCATTATTAAGCCCCTCTGATTACAAAAACTATGCTCCAAAAGGCTTTCATTTTCCCCTGGTATCCCTGCAAAATGCCCCGTTTTAACCTTTGTTTTCCCCTTGTTAATTTCCCCTCTGATCCCCTAAATCTTCCCAAAATCCCCTCTAAACCATACACACACCCCTGGTGTGGTTTAATAACCCCTTCTTCCCTCTTTCGTTACCCCTTTTAGCCTTTAATTTCATTAAAAATGTTCCAAAAACCATATTCTCCATGTATATGGGTCTTAGCCCCCTTCGGCTAGCCCAAAACCATATTCCCCCCCCCCCATGTGGCTTGGCGCTAGAACCGAGCGCTAGCCCAAGGAGCGCTTATCTCATATGGATATCGGGTGCATTTATAACCATTGATCTAAACAGATCGGATGGCGTTCGCTGGCTCCGTCGCGCCCGTGGCCCTCCCCGTTCACCTCTCTGATAGTCGATCCACCGTTCATTCCCCGCAGATCAACGGCCCGGAGTCTAACTGTCCCGGTGGTCCCTGCCCCACTTTCACTGTTCATAAACCATCCGGTTTCTATCGCACCGCCTTTCGGAGGTAGGCGGTATTTTTCAATGGGCCAGCGATTCCATACATCATCTGACGCGTGGCACCGGTACGGATGGAAAACCGCTATCTCATCGTGCATTATAGTTCGGTACAGGACGCGGAACAATATGCACATAGACCGTCCGATCTAGAGCTCTCCATCCGATGGTCATCGTTCCACAAAGTTGCGCGGACGTTAACCGAGGCAATCGTACCCATTGGCCCACTGTCCATCGCCCTCCGATGTGTTGTCCATCGTCGATCTCCTTTGAGATCGGACGGTCCAGATTCATTTGCATGGCCCATCATTGACTGGTCCCGCCACGTCATTTTCCACGTGTCTCCACCGTACATTCACCCGCCCCCGTTATATATATTCGTCCCAAGGTCAAAGTTCAGTGTTTTTAAGTTAAAACGTCTGCCTTGATGTTTTCCCCATGCATTCTCCGCTGTGCCATGTTTTCCTCCACAGTAGCCTCTGTAGTCATCATCCTTGTCCACGCCAAGCTGCCATGGTCACTTTCATCCATACCACCACCTCCATACATGTTTTTCATAACTTTTTTCATTTTTTGCAGGTTTATTAGGTGGTAAAACCCGCCATGGTTCATATATGCTATTGTAATGGCGCAGTGTGCAGAGGAAGCTGAATTTAGAGCCCGATATTACAAGGAAATGTTTGGAAAGGTGTCTGCAACATAAATCTCATCAAAGGACAGAGTTTAAACTCTGCAAACACTCTCCAGCGCCATTAAAGCTCAAATTGCATAGACAGAGACAGTACAGGAAGCAGCAGAGAGCTCGAGGCAAGAAATAGAAGACTTTTGAGCTTCTTCAGGGATTTTAGAAGGCAAGGGTACCAAAATCAAGGACCCCGTGGATCGCGCAGAAGGGCCATAGCACAGGAAACTATACCATCAGGGTTTTCATATCAGCAGAACGTTCTTCCATAAAAGGACACGGTACACATTATTGTTTCAGTCTACATTGTGTCCAAATGAAGATTTCTGCCCTGTCAGCAGTGCTACACCATCAGAAGCATTTGTTACACGGTATGGCAGACCCTAGCATCATTATTCTTTTGTGCAATTCACCAGAACACTACAACGAGTACCAAAGATAAATGCTCAGAATTTATACAGAATGAGCCTCAGCCCTCCTGCTGCTTCAGAGTTTTAATGCTGCATTTAAGTTTACATCTACTCTTGTTATTCTTTTCTCCTATAAGAATTCCCGAGAACATATTGTAAAAGGGTTGTTGTTTGGCTGTTGCCATTGCTGTTAGAAGGGTTCAGTTCGACTGTTAGAACAGTCTTGGGAGGGATTAGCAGAGTAGTTGTTATGTAGTAGGCTGGGAGGAAAAGTTTGGATTGTAACAACTATTGAGCTCAGTGTATGTGACTGGTTTTGCATCAATTAATCAAAGCACATTTCACAGGATCCTGGTCTATTACTATTGGTGATGTTTTTCTAACTCTGTTTATTATATTTTCATGCTATTTCATTTTTTGCTGGCTTGCATCAGAAATATGGCATAGGATTTACCCTTTTTAGGTACCCTATGTCTCTGCTCTCCTTGCCTTCAATGTTTTTCTGCTAAATGTGTTATCTAAGGGTTGATTCCAGTTAATTTAACCACTGTAGTAGTTCCTTATGCTGCTAGCTGATTTATGAATTAAATGAATTTGTTCTTAGATGTTCTTGGTTGGTTAAGCTAGAAGATTTGGGAACACTGGGGATCAGAGTTAGCCCTGTCCACTAGGATCCTTGTGCAACCAGCTGGCCTTTCTAAGATCCCTCTGTTAAACTTATCTCTGTTTTTCCCTGGAGTATGCAAAAGCTGACCTGGAGTTAAATGACCTCTGGTCCGATCTATAAGCTTCCCCTTTGTCCCTCCTTTTAAAGTTGCCTTTGAGTATGTCCAAGCAGGTCTGGAGTTAAACGACCTCTGATATGATCTATAGACATAAATTATGATGCTTTCTTTCTTTCACTTTCAATCCTTAATGTTCCATCCCACCATCTAATCTAAAGATCCTTTAGTATTAGATGACTTTCCCTTTGAAATATTTAGCTAGTTGTTGCATGCGATCACCTTTCATGACTCCATAGCCCAATGGATGGCACTTTCTTGACCTATCCTTTATGCTGAAACATCTTGCTACTTTGTCCCTTTCTCCCATTACTTTCTCAGTCTATGATCTCATGACCAACCCAGCAACCAACCAACCAAATCATTTTAAACCCCCCCTTTGTGCTTCATACCTAATCTAACATATCATTTTGAGCTTCAAAGATATACCATTATTTGCTTTATATTGGAGAGATCCCTCTCCGGGTCCAGGAGGGCTAGATCCGAGGGCCCCAAAGTGGTTTTGATGTTGTCTCATCTTTTGGTCTTGCCAATCTAGCCAAAACATGGGAACCCCAACAGAATGCAACCATTCTTGGTGAATCCATACCACTCTTCAACACGCTGCCTTTTGTAGACTCTATTGATTCCCTAGCCTCTGCCTATGCATTCATGCTTTGTCACAATTTTTGCACGGTGTCCATTAGGGGATTTTTGAGGTCTAAAATGGGCATCCTAAGGAAATTATAAAATAATAGTGGAAATAATAAAATAAGATTTGATTACATCATCAAATTTTAGAGGGAAAAAAGTAAAAACTACTTTTTCAACTCGTATTTTCAACTTATCTACCAAAGTTTTTACTCAAATTTTGAGCGGGAGTACTCGCTGGATGAAAAATTTAATTCCTCATCCAAGGAGTACCCATGTTGCATACTTTAGATGGACCCTTCTACACGGAAAATGAGAAATACATGACAAACGTGATTGCAATAACATTTTTTCATGTTTTTCTCATTTTTCACATAACAGGGTCTATTGAAAGTACGCAACATGGGTACTCCTTAGATTAGGAATTAAAATTTTCATCCAATGAATACTCCCGCTAATAATTTGAGTAAAAAATTTGAGAGATAAGTTGAAAATATGAGTTGAAAAAGTAGTTGTATTATTTTATTATTTTTTAATCTTTTTATCCTTTTACTTAAAAAATGATGAATCATCCCCCATGGTTGACATCATCATATTGAATATTATTGGCTTTTATAAAGTTTATTTTGGTTGTAAATTTTTCTTAGGAGGCCCATTTTAGACCTCAAAATTCCCCTAATGCTTCGTGCCTTTGTATAAACCTCATGTTCCAGATCGACATCGAGTAGAAAATCCACCTCTTCTCAACTTGATTGGTTCTTCAATTTCTCAAGTTCTTTCTTCAACTACCCTTGATTTTATTTTATTTTCTTTTTGTCCTAGAGCACTCTATGCAAACCGACGTCGAGCACCACATGGAGTTCACAAGGCGATCGACAAACATGATTCTTGTTAATACTTTTGTGGAGTTGGAGCCAAAATACGTCTAAAACATGGAGATATTTCATATAGGATGGAAGCCCTTCTGAGCAGTCAGGTTGACGATTGATCTCTCCAGTAATAATGAAATGCAGAGGCCTCGGGATGACGAGATTGTGGAGTGGTTGGATTGGAAAACATCACGATCCACCATCTACGTCTTGTTTGAATGGGAGTCATATATTCTCAGACATAGGTCAAAGAGCTAGAATCACATATATTTTCATTACATGCATAGATATTTCATTGTATGCAAGGCGCGACACCTATTTTCTCCACCAAAAACATGTGGCGCTTTCTCCATGAAGGAGGAATTCACCGTTTGATGGGGCTTTGAAGAAGAGGACGAGACCTGGGGCTCTAAAGAAGTGGGGAATCTGAATAGTTGGAGGTATCAAAACTAGAGACAATGAAAGAACTTGACATTGCTTCTGGCTTTGCGGGCTTTACGAATAGGTATGGATCATTGCTTAGATAATGCTTGCTTGATTTTCAATTAGAGAGATGAAACAGTTTGAGGCGCTGGGATCTGATCTCTCGAGACCCGTATCTCTCTCTTTTCTTGCAAACTAGAAACAATGAAAGAACTGGACACTTCTTGCTAGCTTTGCAGGCTTTACGAACATAGATGGATGACTTCCTAGAGAATGGTTGTTGGCTTTGTGTTTGGGGTAAATCTAGCCAACTGGCTTCGGGATTGGATCTACTAATGAAAGATCCATTCTTTATACAACCCATCATTTCAATCCTCTGTAGTTTTAAAATCGATGATGACATGGAGGGTACAACTTGAGAAAGCTTCTATAAAAGGTTTGATTCTCCATTATATCCATTGGAAAATGAATAATCCTCTTACGGATGTTCTTCTGCCGAGTTTCTCTCTACCCACTGCCCTGCCCTTCTTATAAATTTGTTTATTATAATTACCCATTTTCATAGAGACAACCTCTTCTTGATGCTTCTCTTCTCATAATATATTACCTTACCAACACCAGTTTCCGCCCAAAACAATGTGTGGTTGAATTTACAGTAGCAGTAGGAGTGAACACGAACACAATGGCTAAAGAGAGTTGGTATGCCTGGGGGATATGGTCAACCAATCAATGGAGGAATCAGGTGCCGAGACCTAATAATAATATCCTCAGGCTAAAACAATGTATGGAAATTTCACGAAGGATTGCCAAACTATTAATGAATCACAATAGTTTGAGACACTCAAGGTATAATACTTACATTAAGCTTAGACAATTCATTTTCATCCATCTAGCATTTGGAAATGGTTGCTCTTCTTTCAATATTAATAACTATTTGTGTATTTCCATATTGATCAGGGCATCATATCCGGTAGTTGTTCTGCAGAGTAGGATGTGCTCACTGAAACATGCAAGTCACTGGAAATGGCCAACAAAATGAAACAACCAAAATGCCTCAAATAGTCGGTGATTTTCCATCTTCAAAATGTGGGATATAATGTATCCATCTCCAAATCTTGTCCCAAGGATAATAGTGCAACATTTCCTTCTGGTTAGTGGGTCTCTTTGGCTTCTAATTTTTTTCTTTTATCTTTTAAGAATTCATGATCTAAAGATCGCATTTCTTAGGCTAGAAACTATGAGTATATTGACGTGATATTGAAGAGCACAAATTCAGACAAAAGCATTCATAATATATCTAATTTAGGTAGGTATTCATTATAAGTCATTAATTCATTGTTCAATAAAGAGACTTGCTCATTTACTAAGAGGGAATGGAAAGAATCTAGATAGTTAACAAACATTTTTGCTGTAGAGCTAAGCCGTTTTATATATAATAATTTGTGAGAGTAGGATAACCTTATTAGAGCAAACAATAAGCACTTTGGAACCTTTGTTCACTAACACTGACCAACTGCTAGTAGTTCCATGAGTAAGGGCTTCAACCTTTCTTTACGCATTTACAATACGAGTGTTTATTTTTCTTCCTTTCCTGTGTTCAGGTCTTCTTAAGGGAAATATTTATACCAGGTGCTAGAACCACTCCTGTTGCTAGACGATTCCACTGGTGATAACGATTAGCTTCTCCAACTTCGGGACAACTGAGATCTCTGATGATCACTGCAAGAGAGAAATTTGCACTTTCTTCGCGACCATTTATTTTGTGACTTACGGTACATCTCACATACAATTCATTTCAGCTATTGAAATAATATAAGTTTTGAATATATAGTTTTTTTTTTTTTTTTAACTAGCAGCAATCGGTTTCCTTAATCCTAAAAGTAGCGAGCAGCACCCTGAGAGCCAGATGAAGACTCTGAGGTTGGAGTGTAACGTCGATGATCCATAAAGCACAACCACTTGATTGTACACAACCAGTTGGCTGCATCCAAGAGGCACTTGGCAGTTCCCTTTCATTTTTAATTTAACTTTATTTATCATTGTATTGCGTTTTTATTTATTTATTTTTAATTAGAGTTTTTATTTTTAATTTGAATATATTAAAAAAATTATTAACCAGGACACCATGATTGTTTAGTCAACACCATATCGAGCTAGATTGTTCAATGAACATCATATTTACCGAGGTGCTCTCGGTATCAAAGTAACCTAGTTGCCTTCACATAATCTGCAGGTGAATCTCCTCTTTTCGGATCAAACTTTGGCAAAAACTTGTTTGGATTCTTGGGTAAAGCATGAATAGAGCTCAGTACCGCAATGGCTCTTGATTGCATCCAGGGTCTTGGTATTTTGGTTTCCATGTTTGCTCTTGGAGACTCTTTTTCTAGTGGCTCTGTAACAACTTGTAGAGGTTCTTGTGGTAGACTTGGAGGTCTACCACCACCAAGTTCTTATCTTGGTTGCAACAACTAGTACAACTGTTAATGGATCTTCCAGATCCAAATCTTGTACAACAAAAGTATTAAAATTAGCAACAAATACACTAGAGGTTATAACTGAATATCTCATATGCATCAGGGTTCATCATGTGATTTTTAGGCCCAAGCTTATCATTGTTGGTGCTAGTGCATATCCCCGAGACATTGATTACCATTAGCTCTGCATCCACAAAATCAATTGCTAGATTCTTATAATGATAAGGCCATTTTCAGTTGTCCACGTTACAATTTTACAAATTCAAAATCTGAAAATTTAAGTGATCTTTGTATAATAATTGCAATCAAGCAGACAACTTTACTTCCTAAATGTCTCTTCCAATGCGTTGATGTATGGAGATGAATATTTGCTTTTGAAACAAAGGAAGCTTCATTCCTGTGTCAGCTATGCCACAAAGGGAAATTTTTTTTTTCATCATATTTAAAGTTCATCATATTTTGTGACTGTGTGATTCTCTGATTTCGATTTGATGTTTGATTCTCTTACTTGGATATGTATCTTATCTATGCAGGTTGACCTATAAGAGCTCTAAAATACTCTCAATATGCACATTGCATATTTGTAACCTCTCTGCTAATCTCTTATTAATAGTGGCAATATCCAAAACAAGTTAGCTCTGCATCCACGAAGTCAATTGCTGGATTCACTGCTCAAACTCCAGCTCAAAGCAGAGACTTGTTGCAAAGCTTTGTAGTGATCCTTGTTTTAAAATGGTATCGTTTAATGTTAAATATGTTTTCCATAAACACTTCTGGACATAATTTGGGTTTTTTTCATGGCAACACATATTTTCTAGGCTATAGGTTATTTTATTAGGGGAATTTTGAGGTCTAAAATGGGCCTCCTGAGGAAATTATAAAATAATAGTGGAAAAAATCAAATAAGATTTGATGACATCATCAAATTTTAGAGGGAAAAATGAAAAAACTGTTTTTTCAACTCATATTTTCAACTTATCTCCCAAAGTTTTTACTCAAATTTCGAGCAAGAGTACTCGTTCGATGCGAAATTTAATTCTTCATCCAAGGAGTACCCATGTTGCATACTTTCGATGGGTCCTACTACACGAAAAATGAGAAATACATGGAAAACGTGATTGTAATCATGTATTTTTATGTATTTCTCATTTTTCATGTAGCAGGGTTCATTGAAAGTATGCAACATGGGTACTTCTTGGATGAAGAATTAAATTTTGCATCCAACGAGTACTCTCACTCGAAATTTGAGTAAAAATTTTAGGAGATAAGTTGAAAATACAAATTGAAAAAGTAGTTTTATTATTTTATTATTTCTTGATATTTTTACCTTTTTATTTAAAAAATGGTAAATCATCCCCCATGGTTGACATCATCATCTTGAATCCTATTGATTGTTATGAAGTTTATTTTTGTTGTATATTTTTCTTAAGAAGCCCATTTTAGACCTCAAAATTTCCCTAATAAATGCTGGTGGGCAGTGTATACCCACTATTAAATTTCAATTTATTTAAATCTAATGGTGAACATATACTGCCCAGCGACATTAAATAACCTATGGCCTCACATATAATAATGATCTTTCTTCATGGTAGAGTATACGATTCATGGGTATTTCCTTGTTCTTGTAATTAATTAAAGGAAATGAGGTGAGTGGGTCATAATCGTAAGCAACATTTGGAATTAAAAATGGGAAAGAACTTTGTCCTAAAGTTTGGTGGCTGGAATTAAGGGAAAAGGGAGATCGTACAACCACAAACAAAGTCATGAATCGTGACAATCAGCCCTCGAACTTGACGTTTTTTGGTGGCTGGAATTAAGGGAAAAGGAAAAGCGTACAACCACAAACAAAGTAATGAACCGTGACAATCAGCCCAATCTTGACGTTTCACAAAACGCTTTTCTTTTTTCTGGTTATGTGTTTGATAGCTAATAAAAATTTCTAATGGCAAAAGTTTTGATTAAGTTCTTTCACCGAAACTCGCAACCAAATAAAAAGGAGTCTATTTCTTAGTTTTACTCAACGTAGACAAACGTAGAAAATATCGTTTTGAATCACTATATAAGATGGTTGACTAAAAACCCCCTTGATGAAGTTCACAAGTAATTTTACATATAATAAAAATAAAAGTTATGAAGATCACACGTAATTTTTATCAAATTTCAAGTAAAGTAGAAATTTAAAATTCTAGCCTCACTAACAGTTGACGGTTGAGTTGTGTTGCTAGAAGCATCTTTACCCCATTAACGCTACTGGTTCTTTCTTAATAAAAAATGGGTACTCTAACAATGGAGTAAGTTGGCCTTGAAAAATAATTAGATATTTTTTTTTGGAAATTTCAGATATAGTTTTCAAGCTTTTTAAGTATAATCGTTAAATTTCAAGATTTTGAGAATTCTGGGTTTTTTTTAATAGTGACGAATGCATTTCTATTATTAAAAAAACAAGATTCAAACACTCTTACTATTAGATTTTTAAGAAAAACAATAGCCAAATTTCTAACCAATTAAACAACTTGAGGGCCAAATCACCATTCACGTTCCCTGCCCGTGAAATTCCATCCATGGTCGCAGGACGTGTATTGTGTCCTCTTAGCCTTCAACTCGGTTTGGAAGAGGATGTCCTTGTCTTGGAAATGGTTCTCACATGAGCGTCGGTGCCAACTTTGAATTTTGGAATTGAAAGCGAGCAAAGCTTTGAAATGTTGATTGATGAAAGGAATGGAATGAAGAGAACGGGGATGCACAGAATTCATGATATTTTGGCCTAATGTGAACGTTTGGAATTGAAAGTTGTTGCACTGTTTGAGTTGATGTTTGCTGGAAGGAATTGAAGAAAGAGGCTATACACTGACAAATCATGACCTTTTCACTTCGGCCAAATCTTCGCCATTCACTTGGATGTGTCGAGTTTCGGCCTTCTGGGCCACTAGTCACAACCTTATACATCAATGTTCATGAACCCGTAGCATGTGTGTCCCTCTAACCATTTGAAGGGTCGCAGTGGCTTCGATGTGATTGGATGCTTGTTACCTGGTAAGAAAAGCATGCACGTGATATTGACAAAGACATTTTTTTAAAATGTAAATTAAAATAATCTTATTGATTTGATAAAGTATAAACAAAAATCAAATAGACTTTTCTTTAGGAAAAGAGACAGCCTTTCTACAAGAGAATTACGCTTAGAGTACCTATACAGAAAAATACAATAACCAATAGACCAAAAGGGATTGATAATCCGAACCGTGAAGTATAGATTTATTCCCCATAAATCTAAGTCTCAAATGGAATAACAAAAATTCTCCTCCACATCATTTCAAATGTAACTAAAAAAATTGAATTTATTGATTAATTTTCTCCCGTGTCAGTGACCAGTTTTAACATTAAAGAGTAAGAATATGAAAAGGACAAAAGGTATATATAAGTATAATAAACTATCTATCTATAAGAACACAGGTCATAAAAAAATTAAATTTGATCCAATGTGATAAAAAAATTTAAGTTGGTTAATTAATATTTTTGCGGTTACTTAATATTTTATTAATTAGTTTTTTCTCTCGTCAATTAACATTCTAAATCTTAGTGTGTCTTATTATCTAAACTAACTTCATTCACTAATTAGCTAAACTCTTTTCATATCTGATTGGTCAAATAGACATCATTAAAGATTTAATTAAGACATCATAGAAATGTCCTAAATCCCTTGAACTAAAAAATGTTTTTTCCTTGTTAAGCTCCTAAAACATTTGATCATATTCTAATTCATCAACAATTATAAAAACTTTGAAATTTCTTATTAACTAAGACAGCTTGCTAATAAATTTTATTAGATAATTATTCCTAGATTGAATTATGCTTATTTTTTTTCAAGAGGATTTTTATATACTTCTACTTCTCATTTTAACCAAATATTTTTCTTATCATTTTGATTTGAGTATGAAAGAGTTTATCCATACTTAGAAAGATTCCTCCTTATCACCATCGGTTCACTTGGCACCTACAAATCACCTTCTTTCGCGACTCTTCCTCTAATTTAGTAATGGGAGATTTTTTCTTTTTTCATTCCCTTTCAATGCCCCATGATGGAAATATTTCATATAATCATTTTTCATGACCATTTTCACTAGCATAATGGGAAGACATTCTTTTTAGAGGGTTCTAAAAGTATGGTCTCAAAAAGTATAATCCAACTTGAAAAACTATACCATGGTTTAAGCACTAACCATAAGTTTTGATAAAACTAGAGTCTAGCTTTGAGGATGTTGACATAAAAAGATTAGGCAAATATATTGTAAAAACAAAGATGAAAATGCCTTGGAATGTAAATCCCAAGGGTATCTCCTATTTGTATATTAATGTTCTTCTTAATAGATAGAATTTAATTTATTGAGTTATGGTGGGGACAATCTCGAGGATGCAGACTTCAATGTTATCTAATATAATACACTTAACTTAACACAACAACTGTAATGTTATTAACTCAATTTAATTCTCACCTGCATTTACTCCTCCCAAGGTGACTTCTCGCATATGATCGTGGTTAAGACCATAGGCTTATTACTCCGGTTAAAAACAATACGTTTTTTTTATCTACTTGGTTATTTGTCATTTGTTGTTTGTCGCAATTTTCTGAGCAGGAGATTTGTCAAGGGTTTCAAACCCTGGTCTCTGGTAGTTGGTATGACTTCACTATCTGTGTGAAATGGTCTGCTTCTCTGAGTGTGAGACCTTTATTCTCACGGAACGCGTTGGTACATCTACTCTGTGACTGTTGTAAACTTGTGAAGCTTAAATGTCTCTGCAAGGTGATCTTGGCTCCTTTATATGGCGAGGTTTTTTGTCCTTTTAAGTTACATTCGTTGGTAAACTGCTCGTTGTCTTTTGTCTTTCAATTTTGGCTTAGTCTTTCTCAATTCTATGGATAACTGGTTGTAAAGGATTTCTGCTTGTCGACAGTCTCTTGGCTTCGCTCCTGGCAACACGGGTTCTTCATACACTGGTAAGCTCTTGTTCTGGTTATACTTTACAATTTTTATTGTTCGTTCTACTGACCTCTTGGCTCCTTCGGGAGAAGGTGAAATTCTTCAAGAACCTAACTGTAACAATGCTCTGTTCCCGCTTATCATTTTCGCCTTTCTTTCTGGTCCGGCTCCTGGTGAGTATTAATACAAAAATTCTCTTAAATTCTCTTCAGTGTTATTCATCTGACACTTCTTCACAACAATTTCGAAGTCGTTTTTTGTTGTGGTTGCATGTCTGGTACTGGGAGGCTTCGGATTTCAGCGAACCCACAATTTCTTTTGTGTAAAAAATGGGTAGGGTCTTTTCCCTTTGCGGCTAAAACCCTGGTCATGTATCAATATGTATGTAACTATTTCATAACCCTACGGGGTTTTTCGTTCTATTTTTATTTGGAAAATGATTTCAATGTCATTCTATTATTCTCCGTAAATGAAATTGATTTATAAAATTTATTTGCTAAAAAATTATAAATATTGTACCTGGGACCTCTCCTTGTATGCTTTCCTTGTACGGTATATCTTTACTATAAGTCTATTGCGAAGAACATTGTTCTTATCTGGTTCTTTTTTGGGAATGAAAGTTTGAATGGATGTCTCTCTTTGTCAACTCGAATGGCTTTAGTTGTTTGTTCTGTCTTAACTTATGATTTTTCTTCTTTCAGTCGATGGTAGCCCCCATAATGTGGGTCTGGTTTGGCTTTTAAGCCTTTCCTGGACTTTCCACATGGTTGAGAAACTGTCATTTTAGTTATTGAATACTTTCTTGAAAACAAGTTCTTGGTATTTAACTAATCCTATCTTTCTGTACTTTTAGTTTCAAATGAAAATTGCCATGTCAGCCCAGATTTAAATAATAAAAAATTCACAAAACTCTTCTTCCAACCGTTGCCTTTTAGTTGGATGCTCCTGCATCAGATTCCCGGGGTAGATTAAATTCATGGCTCCTGTCCATGAGCTCCTCAATAGAATACCTGACGCTTTGAATCTAACCAGCGTCTAACCAAGAACTATCCTCAATAGGAAGGTCCTTCCATTTGACCAAGTACTATCAATATTCCTTCTTCCGAGTCCATCTGGCCACCTGTGTGCTTAGGATCTATTCAATCTCTAAAGGCTTTGCTGGTGGCATTTGTCGAATCCATGATTCTTCCTCCTATTGGGTGTCCCGTGTTCGTCTCTCCGAACTGTCTTCTTTTGTAGCAAAAATGTAAGGGTACAGATCTGCCATATTAAAAATGGGCGAGATTCCTATACCTGGAGGTAACTGCAACTCATAAGTGTTTGCATTAAAATTCTGAAGGATTTTGCAAGGCCCAATGTTTTTCATTTTTAGTTTGTTGTACTCGCCTTTCGGAAACCTCTCCTTGCGCAAGTGTGCTAGTACCAGGTCTCCTACTTCGAACTATACCTCCCGCCTTTTCAAATATGCCTTCTTCTTGTAATTTTGGCTACTATACTGTAGCTTTAATTTTACTTGTTCATGTAGATTGTTGATTGCCTTTGCGAAATCCTCACCATTAGCACTTCTGCGTTCCAACTGACTCAAATCCCACAATTCATATACTCCACATGGATGCATTCCATATAAGATTTGGAAAGGGCTTCTGCCCGTGCTTCTATTGGGAAAATCATTATAAGAAAAATCCATTTGGAAAAGCACACGATCCCACCATATTGAATTTTCACCAATCAGACTCCTCAGCAGATTTCCCAAACTTTAGTTCACAACTTCGTTTTGTCCATAGGTCTGCAGGTGATAAGTTGAGCTGAAGTTCAGTTTGGTGTCTAAATTCTTCCACAAGGTTCGCCAGAAATGGCCTGTAAACTTTACATCCCTGTCTCAGATTATGGAATTTGGCAAGCCATGTAATCTAACTATCTTTGTGAAGAACAAGTGTGCTACATGTGTGGCATCACTAGTTTTTCTGCATGGAATGAAATGTGCCATCTTGGTGAATCAATCCACCACCACCATGATGGAATCGAATCCACGATGTGTCTTCAGCAAGCCTAAGACAAAGTATAAACTGACTGAGATCCATGGTCTGTTCGGAATGGGTAAGGGTGTATACATCCATGCGTTCTGGCTGCGTCCCTTTGCATGCCGACACACTTTTCATGTACTCACGAACCTCTGTACATATCTACACATCCTTGGCCAATAATAAAAGCGGCTCAACTGATCCAAAGTTTTGTGTATGCCAAAATGTCCGGCTAAGCCTCCACTATGCTTTTCCTGGATCAAATTATCTCTCATAGAACACTCTGGAATACACAACTATCCTCCCTTGAACAAAAATTCTTCCTGCATATTATAATCCAAATAGGGGCTATTATCCCTCAACAGTGGATTTTGGCATGCTTCATAGACTTCCTTAAAATATGCATCCATTTCATACAAGTGTTTAAGATGTTCAAATCCTAATACTTGTACTATACTTTCCTGTAGGATCAAATTTCTCCTGCTCAATGCATCTACCACTTTGTTGGCTTGACCGCTGATATGTTTCAAAACAAAACTAAAAATCTGCAAGTAATCCACCCACTTTGCATGTTTATGGTTCAACTTATGTTGTTTCATGATATACTGCAATGCGGAATTGTCTGAAAACAAGACAAATTCATTAGCCAACAAATAATGTCTCCAATGCTTCAGTGCTTGGACAACTGCATAAAATTCCTTATCATAAGATGTGTACTTCTGCCTACTTTCATTTAACTTCTCGCTGAAATAGGCTATTGGCTTATCCTCTTGGCTGAGTACTGCACCAATGGCTGTCCCACTGGCATCACAACGAACTTGAAAAAGTTTGTTAAAGTATGGTAATCTTGGAATTGGTCTTTCAGTTATCTTCTTTTTTAGTAGCTAAAAACTCATTTCAGCCGACTCTGTCCAATGAAAAGGCCGGTTTGCCTTTTTAATGGTGTCCACCATAGGTGCACAAATTCCACTGAAATTTTTAATAAATTTTTGATAGAAACTTGCCAATCCATGAAAACTTATTAATTCAATTAAACTCTTGGGAGATGGCCAGCTAACTATGGCTGCAACCTTCTCCGGATCCATCTTTAAATCATTCTCAGAGATCACAAATCCCAAATAAATTAATTCCTTCTTGAAAAAAGAACATTTTTTCAAATTTATCAGCAATCTATTCTGTTGCATTTTTTCTAAGACATACCTGACATGCCGAAAATGTTCTTCTTTCGTTTTTCTAAATATAAGTATATCATCCACATATACAATCACAAATTTTCCAATAAACTCCTTCGACATCTCATTCATCAACTGCATAAATGTACTAGGAGCATTATTCAATCCAAATGGCATGACTAGCCATTCATATAAGCCTTCATTGGTCTTGAAAGCTGTTTTGCACTCGTCACCTTCCCGAGTTCTGATATGGTGGTATCCGCTCTTCAAATGTATCTTTGAAAAGTATGTTTCCCCACTCAGAAAATCCATAATGTCATCCATCCGTGGTAAAGGAAACATGTACCTGATAGTAATCTTGTTTATCACCCATGAGTCACTGCACATCCGCCACTCACCTCCTTTCTTGGGAGCTAAGACAGTCAGAACAACATAAGGACTCAGAATTTCCCGAATCATCCCTTTGTCCAACATATCCTGCACCTGCTTCCTAATTTCCTCATTGTCTTTCAGACTCATCTGGTAAGTATCCTTGCTCGGTAAACTGGCTCCCGAGATGAAATCAATTTGGTGACTAATGCTCCGCTTTGGTGGAAATTTTTCTGGTAGATCATCTACCACAATATCATTAAACTCCTCCAGCATGTCCTATATCTCTTTAGGAAAATCGGTAATATCAGTATGTATCAATATTGTTCTTGGCCTTCACACCACTGCATAGTTTACCTCATTATCTTTAATTTCTCGCAGAAACTCCTTTCCGCCCATCAACAATGCTTTTGTTCCATTAGTTTCCGCAATATCCTATTCCTTCATGGGAACTAGCATATGCTTTATCCCATCTTTAACAAACCTATAGCAATTCTTTTCTCTGTCGTGGACGACCTTCATATCATACTACCATGGTCTTCCTAGCAGAATATGGCACACATCCATTGGCATAATATCGCAAGTCACTATATCCTTGTACTTGACAATATGAAACTCCACTTCGCATTGCTCATCAACCAACAATTGGTGTCCTTTTTACAACCAAGACACCTTATATGGAGTTGGGTGTTTCGTCTTCTTTAATCCCAGTTTTTCCACCATTTCAGTAGCTACCAGGTTATCAGTACTTCCACTGTATATTATCAACTTACAGTATTTTCCATGTGATTTACACACAGTCCGGAACAATGCTTT
Source organism: Pinus albicaulis (assembly GCA_034641835.2). Taxonomy (NCBI): domain Eukaryota; kingdom Viridiplantae; phylum Streptophyta; class Pinopsida; order Pinales; family Pinaceae; genus Pinus; species Pinus albicaulis. Next base: position 480,872,668 of record CM076570.1, on the reverse strand, counting down.
TCTCTATGTCAGATCAATCACTTCCTTAGCTAGTTTTAACAAAACATTGTTCAACACCAAGGCTTCTCCAGTTTCAGGCATACTTTCCACCTCCTGTGGTGGTGCCTTTGCTACATCTCGTTGAGCAACATATGCTCCTCTTTGTCTAGCTAGTTCATTTTTAGGACATTCAAAAGACCTGTGTCCCCACTTGTGACAATTGTAACACTAATAGGCATTTCCTATGTCTTTGCCATTAACTCTTCCCTGTTGGTATGGCCTTCCTCCTTTAGTGTTACCTTCCCTCTCGGTCTATCCCAAAGCTTTCGAACTGCTGCCTTCTTCACTGCTGTTGGCAGTTCTACCTCTACCAAAGGACTATCCTCTTCCCCTGGCCGAACCACATCCTCTTCTTGCATTCTGTTTCTTGGTGATCTTCTCTAATGCCCTCAAAGCACTCTGATATGCTTCCTCTATAGTCTTAGGGGAAAGAATACTAATTTCGTCTAGGATCTCCATCCGTAGACTATTTACAAACCTCATTTTTTTCTCTGGAGTATCTTCAGCATACCTAGCTCTCAGATTTACTTTGTAAAATTCTTCAGTATATTCCTTTACAATCATCGTTCTTTGTCTCAGGTTCTACACCTGTCTGTAAAGGGAAATTTGGTAATCCTTAGGCATAAATTTTCTCTTCAGCTTTGCAATCATTCTGTCCCATTTCTTTATCAATGTTTTAAACCTCCTTCTTTCTTCCTGTACACTATCCCACCAGAGTGTTGAATGTCCTTTCAACTTGGTAACAACAAACCTAATCTTCCTATATTCAATTATTTCTTCATATTCAAAGTATTTATCTAACTCGCTTATCCAGTCCAAAAATGCCTCTGTGGAGAAGCTACCATCGTAATTAGAAAGCTCTGGTTTTGGCTTGCTGCTAGCCATCAAGACTGATCTTAACAATTTAATCTCTGGTCCTTCTTCATCTGACCCTTCTATCGTTGCTGTGTTTTCTTCCTCACTGTCATCTCCACCTTCAGGATCTCTGTGCCTTCCTGCCTCCACTGCTGCCAAACGTGCAGACAATGTTCTGATCTCTTCCAGTAGCCCTTCATCTACTACTCCCCTGTTGGCTATGCCTCGACCTATTCTTCCTACTTCCATCCTTATTAGGAAGAGAAACTTGCTCTGATACCAAAATTTGGTGGGGACAGTCTCGAGGACGTAGACTTCAATGTTATTTAATATAATACGGTTAACTTAACACAACAATTGTAATGTTATTAACTTAATTTAATTCTCACCTGAATTTACTCCTCCTGAGGTGACTTCTCGCATATGATCGTGGTTAAGACCACAGCCTTATTACTCCGGTTAAAAACAATACGTTTTTTTTATCTGCTTGGTTATTTGTCATTTATTATTTGTCACAATTTTCTGAGTGGGATATTTGTCAAAGGTTTCGAACCCTGGTCTCTGGTAGTCAATATGACTTCACTGTCTGTGTGAAATGGTCCGCTTCTCTGACTGTGAGACCTTTATTCTCACGGAACGCACTGGTACATCTACTCTGTGACTATTGTAAACTCGTGAAGCTTCTATGTCTGTGCAAGGTGATCTTGGCTCCTTTCTATGGTGAGTTTTTCTGTCCCTTTAAGTTACATTCATTGGTAAAATTCTCGTTGTCATTTATCTTTCGATTTTGACTTAGTCTTTCTCAATTCTATGGGTAACTAGTTGTAATGGCTTTCTGCTTGTTGACAGTCTCTTGGCTTCGCTCCTGGGAACACGACTTCTTCATAAACTAGCAAGCTCTTGTTCTGGTTATACTTTACAGTTTTTATGGTTCGTTCTACTGACCTCTTGGCTCCTTTGTGAGCAGGTGAAATTCTTCAAGAACCTAACTATAATAGTGCTCTGTTCTCACTTATCATTTCTGCCTTTCTTTCTGGTCCGGCTCCTGGTGAGTATTAATACGAAACTTCTCTTAAATTCTCTTAAGTGTTATTCATCTGACACTTCTTGCCATCAGTTTTCAAGTCGTTGTTTTTTTGTGGTTGCAGGTATGGTACTGGGAGGCTTTAGCTGTCAACGAACCCACAATTTCTTTTGTGTAAAAATGGGTAGGGTCTTTTCCCTTTGCAGCTATCACCTTTGATTTTCGTTAGGTCCTAAAAACCCTAGGAGGGTTTCACCGTTCTATAATTTGATATAATAATTTGTAACCCTTTTGTGTTATTCGAATGTGCTTCAGCCTTGAAGATAGGGTAAGACCTTGGTCATGTAGCAATATGTGTGTAACTATTTCATAACCCTATGGGGTTTGTCGTTCTATTGTTATTTGGAAAATGATTTCAATGTCATTCTATTATTCTCCGTAAAAGAAATTGATTTATAAAGTTTATTTGCTAAAAATTTATAAATGTTGTACCTGTGACCTCTCCTTGTGTGCTTTCCTCGTATGGTGTATCTTTGCTGTAAGTCTGTTTCGAAGAATGATGTTCTTGTCTGGTTCTTATTTGGAAATGAAAGTTTGAATGGATGTCTCTCTTTGTCAACTCGAATGGCTTTAGTTGTTTGTTCTGTCTTAACTTCTGATTGTTCTTCTTTCAGTCGATGGTAGCCCCGATAATGTGGGTCGATTTTGGTTTTTAAGCCTTTCCTGGACTTTCCACATGGTTGAGAAACTGTCATTTTAGTTATTGAACAATTTCTTGAAAACAAGTTCTTGGTATTTAACCAATCCTATTTTACTGTACTTTTAATTTTAAATGACAATTGCTGTGTTAGCCCAAATTTAAATAAAAAACCAAAATAAAATAAAATTCACAAAACTCTTCTTCCATTTGTTGCCTTTCAGTTGGATGTTCCTGCATCAAGTTACCAGATACCTGGTCTAGCATGGTATCAAATTGAAAGTCTCAACTCAGAATTTCAATTCCCTCGTAACTCCTCTATCTTTCGTCTCGTTTACCATTGCATTTTTCCCCGTATAACTCCACTATTATTTCATGCAAGAATTAACATGTCAGTCGTACCATTTAACACATAATATATCCTCAATGATATATACACATAGTGGTGTTATCTATGCAGTCATGTAGAAGAAAAAATCACCATCTCCAGTGAAGAATGAAGTTTGTCTCCATATCCAACGTATTTGATTGTTGCAGCTCACCATCTCCAGCAAGGATTTGAAGTCTCGATTCATATTCTCTTTGCATGGTTTATTCTCTATATTTGGTTTATTATATATGCACACAATACCATTCTCTATGAGTAATTTGACATGGTATGTGCATTGAATAGTTTGAAATTGTATTTCCATTGAGCAGTGAATTACATGTGTTGAGAAACGAGTTATGTGCATTGAATAGTTTGACATTGTATGTGTGTTGAGTAGTGAATTACGTGTGTTGAGTAGAGAGTTATGTGCATTGAATAGTTTGTATGCCATATTGGTATATAGTCTCTATGTTAAAATATTATTGAGGATCTCCATCATTTTCATGTTGAATGAGTTGATGTGGTATAAGCATACTAAAGATAATTTAGTTGTATGTTGAATTGATTCATTTTTATATGACAATTAGTTATATGCCTTTTGTTGTATCTGGGTGTTAATTTTTTCCCTTTGCAGTGTATATAAGTTGGTTTTCTGCATTATATGTGATTAGGTTCACCTTAAAGTTTCGAGTGAAAGTGAACACAGACTATCTACACTCGCATGGTTGTGGAATCGTATTCAATATTGCGTACAGCAGAAGAGAAGTCATTTGTATCGGCCACCTTAATAACTATTACACACGTTGTTGATTGTAATATTAGTGCATTGTTACATTGATTATTATTTGTTTGAATTTTATCTAATAATTCATTCTCTCATCTCAATAGTTGGATAATAGTTGGACTAATTGTCATTGGAAAAGAGAACTACCATGAATGGTCCAGGAAAATAAAACATACCTTATTTCCAATGAAGTATGAAAAGAAGTGTGTGAAGTATAAGGTGAAAATCTTCTTGCAAGGCCCACACCAAATAAAGAGCTCGCCATATGGGAGAATATGAACAACAAGGCCTATGCCTTCATTGCTGCATGAGTAAATGAAGATGTCAGTCATCACATTGCACCAATTACCAATGCATTTTGCGTTTTATTGAAGTTGAAATACTTATATGACTCACACTCAGAGGTTGAGGTAGTTCAACTAATGTTCAAACTCTTGAATTTTGAATTGAAAGATGATGATCCCCTTTCTCTGGATTTTGAAATCAAATATATTGTACACGATGTAGAAGCCACCATATTTAAAATGGAAGTTCCTCTCATAGCTTTGGTGAAGGCACTATATCCCCATATTCTCACTACCTTGAATCATTATAAGCTAGTGGCTAACTTAACAAGATTACTTTTGACCCTCACATGGAAATTTTTGTAGAAAGACAGAAATCTTTTGGAAGAGGAAGAGAGTTTCCCAGTGTTCTGAAGAAGCAATGTGCCTTCCACATAATGAGGATAATCAAGCAAAACATTCATCTTTAGGAAGGGTAGCAAAAGAGGACATGGAAAGAATAATAAGAGAGGCAGGGGGGAAACAATACCGAGGAGGAAGATTTGTTCTTCATTGTATAGACTGAAATAGAAATGTACATGATGCATCCACATGCAAGATCTTTTGGGACATAATCAAGCAAGAAAGAAATGAAGAAAAATATAAAACACCAAATCCAAGGAAATGTAAGGCACTTGAATTTTCTCATTATATTGCGACACATTGCAATATTGGAGTAATTTAATACTTGTTTAATATGTCATTTTCTTCATGGAAATATGCATGGTTGCTTGACACACGTGTAACTTGCCACGTGATCTTTTATAAATATTTCCTTGAAGATTTCAATGACAATGTAGATGGAGTAGTCTCGTTTGCAGACAAGTCAAAGCTCAAGCCATCTGGAATAGGCACCATCATGCTCAAACTTCTTGGATAGAATTATTTTCTTCTATATGATTTTCTCTACCTCCTAGAGTTACAGTTGTCCTTGGTTCACATCTGCCAGCAAAGAAACTACATTCACATGTTTGATGGAAAATTTAAGGTGAGAAAGGCCTTAGACAACTCACTTGTCATGATAGGAATACAAGAAGAAAGACCCTTGAAGATGCACGGAATGCCTTCTCATGCACATAATTACACACAAATTTCTCCATATAATGAAGGTACATTGTCATCCAATCTCTTATGGCATACTATATTTGGACATCTGAACTATGAAAGTCTTTGTTTATTAAAGATAAATGGTGTTACTAGTTTCCCAACCATTCTTAGGAAATTAAAGCAATGTAATGCTTGTATCTTTCCACAACATGTAGAAAGCTTGAACTGATTCATTCTAACGTGTGTGGCCCTATGCTTTTTCCTTCTACAAATGGAAATAAATATATGATGAGTTTTATTGATGACTACTCCAGAATGTATTGGTTATATCTGTTGAAGAATAAATCAGAAGCTTTTGAAACTTTCAAAAACTTTCATTAATGGATTCAAAACGATACACACTCTCATTTTCACTACAAGAAAAAAGGACATTGGTGAGGGTCATGCTTGTGACGGACCTTTAAGTTCCATCACCAATATCACATATGGTGACGGTCCTTAAAAAAGCATCACTGTAAGTGTATATAGTGATGGTCCTTTAAGGTTCGTCACCAAAGCCATTTTCAATGACACTTTTAGTGACGGTCGTTAAAGGCCCATCACTAATTCTCTCTTTGGTGACACTTCTAGTGACGAACTTTTAATGACCCTCACCAATGATCTTTTTGTTACTTTTGGTGACGGTCAAAAAATGTTCGTCACCATTGATCATTCCAATGAGTTTTTGATGACACTATATGCCTGTTAATATTTTTTTTTCAAAAGATAACAATTTAAGGCCATTATTGTGGAGTATTTTTTATGATATTTCCAAGGCCATAGTGGTTATAATCAGTCAATTTTTTAAGTAATTAGTGTGTATCATTTCCCTCAAGTAATCACTATTCGAATAGAGTTTTCCTATGAGTCAACACATGGTTCATATCTATTAATTTTATTATCTATCAAATTCCCTTTAGATAAAGTTCCATTAGTGTGTATAGGAAATATATTATTTAATACATAATCAGGCTCTGACAATTCTATTAATGAGAAAGACGTTACACTCCTCAAAAATTCGGGCACAGCTTAAATTAATGCTTTGTCACACACTAACATTTCTTAGCACCTCGCATGTCTAGGAACATATTTGTCCCTAGAACATCTTGTCATGACACTAATGCCCAAGCACATGGTGGAATGCGCTAGCACAACATGGAACTCTCCTAGCATGTGTTAGCATGCATGTAGCCCCTAGCATGCCCTGGAACACCTTGGTTGAATGCATTGACATACATTAGCACTTGGCACACAATGCCAGTTGGCATGTATTGGGACCTATTATTAGTGTGACTAGCATGCCCCTTTTGAAAAATATAAAGTCCTGACTTATTAACCCTATTATGTGTTCATTTCCTTACATTTTAGCTTGGTTCTTCCTTTTTTTGCCTTGACACTTCTTGACACATACTGACATGCGTCCCTGGCACCCTACACATCCTTAGCACCTAGCATGTATTGGCATATTTTGGCACTATTTGGAACATATAATTAGCACACCCTGGAACTCCCTAGCACACTTTGGCACTTCTTTACATGCCTTGATATTCCTTATCATGCCTTACCAATGCTTAGCATACCTTGTCACTCCCTCCTTGGCATGATAGCTAACACTCATTAACACTAGTCCCTGCACACGTTCCTCATATTCATTAACTTCCATGAATTTTGACCTAGTGCTCCGTTAATGTTTTGTCCTATTACTCCTTAACACTCCTAAACATGAATTAGCACTCTGTAGCACACCTTAGAATTCTTCAACATGCCATTCCACTTCATGGCATGCATAACAGTCCCTGACACATATTGGTTCTTGGCACGTGTTGGTGATTGGAAAGTCTTAGCATGTATGGAATGCGTTGAGATGCCTTGGTATGATTTGGCATGGTTTAATATTAAATTTATTTTAGATCAATTTTTGGAAAGTAGATGAGAAGCAACAAAGGAAGACTTGGCACTTAGAATGCACTAATACTTTTCACTTGGCACCTATTGGCACCTAGTGTTGGTGTGCCTGGCATGCCCCTCTTAGAAAAGGTAAATTGATGACTAATTAACCCTCTTATGTGTTCATTTCATTTTAGTTTAACTTGTTTCTCCCTTTTGTTGCCTTGAAAGTCCCTGGCACGCATTGACACACCCTTGCACATCTTGGCATGCCTTATCACTTGGCACATATTATCATGTTTGACATTCCTTTGCACTATCTGGCACATCTTAGCATTCCCTAGCACACCTTGGCACTCATGTCCTCACAACTAGACTTTACATTTTTTCACGACTTGGGAACCCAATCAAGTCCTTGGCTACTGTAGTTCATGTGAAAACATTGGCCTACTTTAACCCCAACAACTTGACCAATTGCACCTACTACAAGTAGATTATGCCTTGTTCACCTAAGAACTGCTTATAACTCATCTTATGCCACTCATGTCCAATCTCAACTTGTCCCACTTAACTATTTACCAAGACAAGATTCACATGATCTACCCATGGCCATAAAACAACTAAGAAAAATATCTTACACAGGCAATATTTCACATGTATGTTCAGTTCATATAAGCAATAGAACATTAACTGAGAGTTTGAAAGAACCACAAGATTCACAAGGCACAGAAGATATAAGCTTACACAAGCTGTGTGCCCCAAAAATTATACACAAAAATGTACAATATGAAATTATCTAGAATAGTTTAAAACATGAGCATGTAGCCAAAGTGTGCCACATCTCATATGCAAAAAAATAACTAAAGGAAAAACAATGTTGTGCTTAGCACAAAGTGATCTCCCTTTGTCTAAAACTGCTATGTCGAGCCCCTTATAACAATTGTAGGCTTGCCTCATGTAAATCCTATTCTAAACTTCTCCTAACACACTTCGTCCTTAGCACATTTGAATTCTCTAACACTCGCTTGCACACACTCTTATTTGTTCCTTTCCATGCATTTTGACCTAGTTATCCCTTGATATTCCCTAACACTCCCTAAAACTCTAGTTCAACATGCATTGACATTGTCCGACATGTGTTAGGCTTAGGTGTAGTGCATGCGGTATCAGTTGGGGCTACCTGACCCAACTGATACTCGGTACTGTTAGCTGACTTACCAAGAAGCCCAAGACTCGAATGCTCACATGGGATGGTGGTACTTACTGGCCAAATCTAGGGCATCCTTTCCCTATAGGTGATGGTGTAGGAAAGCGCTAGACCCTCTACCCTTACCTTGGTGGATTTCCTTCGGCTGACTAGGGGCATCGCCAACTCTTACAGGACGTTGTGCCAACACTCGCAAGATATCTTCTCAATGCCCAATTACATTTGAGTGTGTGAGGACAAATAGGTCTTCTAGGATTTGAGTATCATACGCAAACAAACAAAAACCACTTTTTTGATTGCTTGATCACATAGAATTAATTTAAAGGGAAAATTTATTTTATTTTCACTTTGTTTTATGTATGTGACCAAACTTTTTCTTTGATCATAGAATCTATCCTCTCAATTTTTTTCCAAAACCAGACCTAGTCGACACCAGAACGGACCTAGTGGGATCTTGTCGATCTAGGAATCTTTTGGACCTCCCCCCATTACTGGGAGGGGTTCCATGTCTTTCGCCGTTTAGGCGTCAAATACAGAACACTACCACCATTATTGGTTCCTCCTTTATTGGGGCATCCTTAGTTGGGAACCCTAGTCGGTCTCCCAAAACCACACCACACACCACTCCTCCCACGACCCCTAAAGGACAAAGGGGTACGACCCATTCGGGAAGCCAGTAGAATACACAGCAGGGTATGTCACAGACCAACCCTCTTCCTAACCAAAAATTTGTGTTTTCACAAGTTGCAATGTTGTCAACCTCCCAGTCACCTTTCTTAGCTTCGTTGAATCTACTTGATTTAACCAAGCTAATGAATGACCCCATCGCACACAACCCTACATGGACTCCCATGCCCACGAAGCTCCCTTCCGATATTCCAAAGTTCAAAGGAAAGAAAGCGGAAGACCCAAGTAATCATGTCATGACCTTCCACCTGTGGTTCTCATCGAACAGTATCATTGACGACACTATTCGATTGAGACTATTTCAATGCACTCTGACAGGAGTAGCTGTGAAATGGTACGACGTGGAGCAACCCTCTGCTTCACATGGCACCTTTAGCGCCCTCGCCACCGCATTCCTAACATATTTTTAGTTACCCATTCACCATGATTCCAGAATGGAATTACCGACACATTTTAGAAAAACCCCCACCATCCATATCTCAGACCATCTCCACGAATGGAGGCGGTGTCATATTTTATGTAAAGAAAAACTTGACGACCGGGTTCTTTTAGATTTGTTCCTGAAAACTCTCACAACAGAGATTTCAAAGGATGTGGCACAACAAAGGCCCACATCCGAAGAGGATGCCATCAGCAAATCCCAATAGCTTGAGCTGATTTATACCCAGTCAGGATATATCCTACCAAACACCCCGCACCTGCAAAATTATCAAGAATTTCCAGGCACGTCGAACTCTACAGGTGGAATTATTGGGTCAGTGACCCAAGGTTACCTAGGCAGCAGCAGTCAAAACCCCGATTACACGTACAGTTCTACCCAGAACGTACCTCAACTCGCTTTTCAAAGTCATCGTATGCCTCAGAAAAATTTGACCAATAGGCTGCAAGGGTATCACCATGGAGGACCCTATCCTCCAGCTCAGGGGACCCAGTACACAGATAGAAACACTGAGGGAAGAGCACCCCTCCAACAGCCAGGTGCAAACCAGGGACTACATTAGGCTCAGTCCCCAGCACAAGACCCACCTATGCAGACCAATGCATAGGTGAACTTTGTGCAGCCTTCCCAAAACCAACCTCACCAATATAACTAGGAGAACTACCCTCCTAACGTGGTGAAGAAAAAAGAAAAAAACAAGCCAAAAGGGAATCTTGGATAGGGGGGCAACAACTAGTAACGCCTGCCACAATCCCAGGCTAGGGCAACTCCAATCGGAATCAGAGCTAGGAGCCAAGCAATGCCCAACGACAGAGCAAAATGCCACCTCTTCTAACAAACCATTCTTGTTCGATATGTGGTGAGTACAAAAATTATACTCACCACTGTCCTGATCTCCCTGAGCTGAAGAAGCTACAGAGTAACCGAGGACAAGGAGGATCTTCCTAACAAACAACTATGATACAGGAACCTTTCCCCCATCAAGGGATGATAAGCACTCAACAACAAAATCTAGATGACTCCGGGAAAAGTAGCCACGAAATCTAAATGACTAGTGAAGAGATGTTTTTCCAAACAAGGAATCAAAATTACGACACCCCACCAGACACCAATACGTCAGGGGAAAGTACCAGTGCACTGAATACACCTTTGACCATTTCAAAGATGCCTATCGAACCATTGCCAGAGATGGTGAAAGGACCCAATAGGTGAGCAAGAAAGTTCTCCAAAGCGGCCCATAATTATTGTATCATGGATGATTTAGCACAATATCCCACTGCTATGTCAGCTTTGGAAGTAATGTAGTCATGCCAAAAACAACAGAAAGACTTACTTTATGCGTTAGGTGCTATCGACCCTGCTGATACACGCCTAATGGCTTTTGACTTAGACAAAGCCACCCCCAGGCTTCCTTCCATGGTCGCCTTCCAGATACGAGTGTTGGTCCAGAATATCACAGTTCACCGATGTGTCATTGAAGAGGGTGCATCCACGTGCATCATGTAAAAAAATGTTTGGCAGAAGCTAGGGTCTCATGAACTAAAATTCTTAGTCATCACGCTTAGAACATACGACGGTCGTCCTTCAACCCCTGTTGGCCTCTACCAAAATGTCCCGGTCTGCTTAGCTAGAAAGAAAGTCTACATAGACATTGAAGTCTTGGATGCTCACTTGGATTATAATATACTCCTTGGGCGGAGTTATATGTACCCCATGTCAGCCATAGCCTCCTCCATCTTCCGAATTATGATGTTCCCCCATGAGGACCACATCATTACTGTAGACCAATTGACGCATAGAGAGAAGAGACCCCTAACAAAAACTGATGTAATTATACCCTACATAGATACATCCTCGGATGCACTTTCATGGTACCAAGAATATGGCCCCGGCTAGTTCAAACTGTCGTTCGTTCTAAGATCATTCCTAGGAGATCGTCCCATTATCCCTGAGTCATCACCTAATGTCACAGGGGATCTGGTGTGCATGATGTCCACATCAAGCGCCGAAGCTAGCCAGGACATAGACACGAGCAGTATATCTATAATTCTAACATTAAAGAATGAGAAGGGGCCTTAGGACCTCATGGAATACGGGCTAGAGGGATTAGAGGGAAGGAAAAGAGAGAAATTGATAGGGTAACCCCCATAGTTGTGATAAGGGTATTAGGGGCCCCATTATCAAAACCCATAAGCCCTTAACCCATAACCACTAAATTCCCTATGCCTTTAACCCCCAAGCCAGAATCCCTTAACCCCTTGATCTCTTAAACCCTAAGCTACTAACCCCTTAACCCCTAATCGCTAACTTATAATCCTTAAACCACCCTTAATAGTCACGACAATGTAACTTCTTAAGGCAGTTTTGGACCACCCCCTCCCCAAAGGTCATTAGAGTTAAAATTTTAGAGGCAATTGTTAAATGTCTGCCTCCAAATTTTCAATTCTCATGAATTTTGGGGGAGGGGGATATTTTGGTGTATTGAATGGGGAAACGGGACATAAGGGTAGAATGGATGGATATAGGTGAGAGGTTCGAACATGGTTTACTAAGATCTATAATCCTAGCATTAGAGAATGAGAAGGGGCCTTAGGACCTCATGGAATAAGGGATAAGGGACCTAGAGGGAAGGAAATGAGGGAAATTGATAGGGGAACCCCCAATGGTTGTGATAAGGGGATTAGGGGCCCCACTTTCACAACGCATAAGCCCTTAACCCATAACCACTAAATTCCCTATCCCCTTAACCCCAAAGCAATAATCCATTAACCCCTACACTCATAAATCATAACCCATTAACCATAAAGACTAGAATGTAAACTAACCCTTGCATGCTAGAATGTAGAACTAACTCCATAGAGACTACTAAGAGAACACATATCAGGGTTTTCACTTGGTGTTAAAAGGAATGGTCATCGTGTTCCACACTTTAGATATTGATCATGTTTATGTGTTAATCTCATTTATGCTCCGAAAATAATCTATAACTTAGCATCCTTCTCCTATTGCCAATACCGCCAGACTAATTGCAAATGATGAGTAGAGCACCAATCATGGCGAGAAAGTAGCCTAGGATTAGCATTCGAAAATTGAATATTAATAATTGCTCAATTCCTCTTCATGAATTAAACCCCCCATTTCTTCATTATTCGCAAGTTCTGACCCCAGAGCGGAATTCAAATTATTTTATGAGAATAAACCTCCAACAAAGGCCACAAGACCTTCCTTATTGTGTTTATTATTTCAAACAACATAAATTTGCAATGGCTTCCTTTCTCAAAATCACTCATTCCCTGTCATATTCTCTAATGCTTCCATTACAATGCAGATCTTAACCAACAAAAATCACCATTGTTATTCTAGCTAGCCAACCCTATCATAGTGGGCATACATGACTATCTCAACAAGGGTAAATAGAAGTATCCCTTCTACGAATAACATTTTGATCTAAAGATCCTACTCTACTGCTATGCAGAATTCGATTCACAATTTAGAACATCAATCACAAAGATGCAATGAGAAATAACTCACATGCACATAATATTTTTACAGGGGAAAGAAATTGATAAAAACCACTTATGCCTACTTGCATTAAATCAGAAGAATAAAGATGTATTGCAATTGCTTGCTCGCTCTTAGCCCAACCTACAAGTGAATAACCTATTTCTCTGCTCAATGAAAAGCTCTGACCCAGACTTAGTAAATTTCTACCTCTTCTTGAGCCCTTATTTCATTACACAATTCCTGAGAAATTAGGCCCCTATTATTTATGAAATTCCTCCAAAATTCTTGCACAATTCCCTAGGGATGATCACTTGACCAATACAATTCATGTACACTCAATCTAGTATATAACAATTTTGCACTGCCTTGGAATCTTCACCATAGTTGGGGAACTTGAATTCTCTGCATGCATTAGCTATTTTGGGTTGATTGATCAGTTATCTAGATCATCACTGAGTTGGACTAAAGTCCCACTACACAACTGGCCTTCCACTAGTTCCTCCAATAGTTAAAACTAGTTTAATTGAAAACAACTTGAAATAATTGACCTTGATTGCTACAAATTAGCAATCACACATGCTTAACTAAATTCCAACTCCTCTAACTTGAATTTACGAAGCTAAATTAGTGACAAGATCCATGTCACCTTAGTTAACTGCCTCCAAGTTGTCTGTTGATGTGAAAATCTGATTTCTCTCAATTTGACCAAGGCAAAGTCAAATTGAGATTTTCTTATTGCATTTTTCAGTAATAGGTATTTTTCTACTCTAGATAATGTTTTCCCTCAACCAAGCATGGTAACAAATGTGTTTTTTGTTGTTTTCGATCACTTCCTTTGGACGAGAATTTTGGCACCCTATAAGAAGATTGTCAAAACAAAATCAACTCATAAGCTCTCCTTCGAGCATATTTTGGTTCATTTTGGGTTGCCAAAGACCATATTTCTTAATAGGGATAGTAGGTTCCTCAGTATTTTCTGGTTTAACCTTTGGTCCATGATGGCCATTAAGCTTGACCAAATCCATTTCCTTCCATCCCTAGATTGATAAATAAAAAGTACTCGATATGATCATTGTAGATGTCCTTAGAGTATACAATTGTGAGGATCCACATGCACTTGTTGAAATCCTTCCTTATTTTCAACAGAAATTATACATAGCTCTTCATATTTCTATTACCCACAAGCCTCTTCAGGTGTGCTTGGTGTGCCAAAAATTGACACAAATTGATGTAGCTATATTCATGGAATAAGACATGAAGATACCTCCCATACTTGGAACGAGGTGAGAAACGCAACCAATTTTGACGAATGTATCTAACAAATTCAGTAATGAGTTCATGATATTTTATAGAAAGTTTCCAACTCCAAGTACAAGTAGATACACAATCCATTCAATTCCACATAAGTTTCAGGTTGGGGACGAGTTATGGTTGCACTTGCATAAAGAGCAATTGACAAACTCCTAGAAGAAGCTCATACCATTTTGATATGAGCCTTACACCATCACCAAGGCTATGGGTGATAATTCATTTGAGGATAGTCATAGGATGATTCATATTACTTCAAACGTATATGTTAGGATGATTTATGCTTGATGGGGTGCATGTCTAGAAAGAGTTCCTTTAAGAGAATGGAAAATATGATCACACCATTACTTATATAAGTAATTGTGATATCTACTCGAATGACATTAGGTAAATTCATAAGATATTTTAAACGTGAAATTTTTAAGGTTTTTTTTATATCAATGTATGTGGATCATTATGTTTTTTTTCCAAAGCATTTACACATGACTAAATTTTTTAAATAGTACATCACTCTAATATTATTTCTCTTACATGCTCCTAGGTTATAATTCAAAGCATCATAGGTACTAAAATTCATGAAACTCTTGTTTTTTTCTCTAAATAAATAAAACCGCAAAGTGTGCCACTCTTAATATTCAAACTTGCACTATTGTTAAGACTACTTCCTCTAATTGTTATTGTTCATCCACAAGTAAGCTGACTACGAGGGGGACTTGAACCATTATTAACATGCTAGTGTAGTGTTACCTAATTGTGTTCAAGAAGCATAAGGGGCAGGGTTGGTACAAGGCTAACTTTGTTATCGTCTAATGCCATGCCCACTACTACGTTTTCATCCTCTGTTTGCCTTAGGATATGGTTTCCCATTAGCTCATTTGATTCTTTCTCATCTACAATCTCATCCTACATTTTATCCAACCTACTACTTTGTAATCACATATCTCTTGTAACCCCACTTCAGTGTGTTCATTAGACCTCATTGAGGTGCTTTGACTACTACTCTTTATTGAGCTATATTTTATTATCAACCCTTTGTTTCACAACCATTCGCTCGCCAACTCACCTTTCCCATTGAAATTCTCCAACTCTCTCATCCTAACTTCACTACTCTCCTCCCCTTTAATCTCATTTTGAACTCCTCATTGCCTTCTTCATTTTCTCACATCTAGTTCAAACACCACTCATTAGTTATCTCTATTTCCTCAAAAATTATTCAAATTTATCCTTAGCTTTTGTGTCCTTCATGATCATTTAATCCTTTGAGCTATCCTATTTTCCAACCCCATTATAACCCATTACTTAATACAAAGTTATACACCACCATGATGAAAATGTCAATAGGAAATAACTTTTCCTTCATTAACAATTATTGTAGAGTTTGTATTCACTAATGTATCTCAAAACCCCTTCTCCTTAGCTTTTGAGTACAACTAGTAAAATTCATGGGATTTATGTTTTTCGAATATCAATTTTTTTTTGTTTCCCTCCCTCTATTTCCCTCGTTGTAGGGTTTTTCCAAGGAAGGAGGAGGATGGATGCGTCCATGATGTAGTAGGTATAATCTGATACACTTGGTTGAAATCAAGAAATTGGATTCGTTTGAACTCAAGAAATTGGATTCATGGTGGCTAATCATGGTGATTTCATTTTACATAAGGAATTTTTTAGTTGAACTCAAGAAATTGGATTCCTGGTGCCTCAAATCATTGCAAATTCATTTTATGGAAGGAATATATCACTTAAAAACTCTTCTAGCCTAGCCCAACGAGGCACTCAAGAGGTTGTATGTTCAAGATTTCATGGAGGAAGACGAAGCTGAAGGCATGGGCGATAATATGTTGAAGATTATGTTGATTCTCTTCTATTCATGAGCTATTCCTACAGAAAACATGCCATCTTGCAACATGTCTACCATGCCTAGAATTCAAAATTTGATGCTAAGCCAAATTAAATGGTAATTTCCAACCCGTTTTAGCGATTTGTAAGAACCTTGGGATAACTATCACCAACCAGTGAATTGATACCAATTAGAAAGAATTTATGCACATGTTAAACCCTTTCGCGATTACAACCTGAGATGTCAATGGTGTGGGTGCCTCTGCTACTTTGCTGGTCTTTAACAATGAATCGGGATTCACCAACCACAACATAGAATCTCTCTGCAGCGTTGGACGATCTACCAAGAAGGTCAAAAGACAAGGAGGCTACATTGGCAATAAAGGTATTCATTTCTTAAAACTTGTACTCATAAAACAAAAAGAAATTGGGGTGATAGGGAGGTTTTTCAATCCTTGACTATCTACTGTTTAGATAAAATGTAATATCTATTTCTAAATTTGTAGAGATTGGGTTTAAAAAATTCGGGGAATGGCTACTCATATGCAACATGCTATGCAAACAATATAAATTGGGGTGATTGGGAGCTTTTTCTAGCCCTGACTGTTAAGATAAAGTTTTAACTAGGTATCTAAATTTGAAGAGTTTGGCTTTAACTGCTTTGGCTCATGTCTATTTAGATGAAATACAGTATTAGCTGAGATAACATCATATGAGCTCATATACGATACAAATTATATATGCTAAATAAAAGAATTTGGACTTTTGGACCTATAGAATTGATTTGCAAATTGGATGCAAATATGTTTCCAATTTTTCTTGTTAGTTGTTTTGAAGAAAATTATTCATATTGATAATATCCTTTCATTAATATGTATGAACTACATTCCTTTGTATACAAGTTTAAACCTTTTTGATGCCTCCATTAAATAGTTAGAAAAGCTAGAGTTTTAAAAACAAAGGTAGTTGTCTAGTTAGTCTAGATACTAGAACATGCAATTTCCATTGTAAGAGATGGCAAGTCTTCATGATGAGTCATATTTACTACTGAACTTGCACTTTAATGGATGTGAAATATTCTAAAATGCAAATTGTGCAATGCTATGTAAGTAGAGTTGGATTTGTTTCTTAGTTGCAATCAATATGCAGTCATGTTGTTGTCCTATACTACTTGAGATGAACATTGCTTGGACAATGGCATTTGTGGAATTCAATATAAATTGACAAAGTAACTGAATATGCAACATAGTTATTTTTTGTGGAAAAACTTCAAAGAAAATGGCCATTCTTTTAGAAATGGATCAGGACAATGCACGTGTGAATGTTTATAATGAAAAAAATGGTACAAGAATCAGTGTGAGGACTTGTTAAGGACTTGGGAGATGTTTGAAATGTAAATTTTGGGCTTCACTGCTCTTTCGTGTTAGTATGCCTGTATGTGATTGAGGCATGATTGACCTAATCGATGGAAATGAAAGTGGAAATTTTCAATTTACAGTTATATGGATATAGTTTCTTATGTTATAGGGAAGGACTTAATTTTCCTTTATCTGTGTACCTGGAAATGTGTGTTTCATTTCATAGGAAAAATCAAATCTTAAAGGTAAAACTATTGTCATTATCTAGTGATTCAATTGAAGTGAGGCGTGACTTAAGATCATCGATTCAATAGTTTGCATTATAGGTTGGGAAAACTTGGAATGACTCAACAAAAAATCAGCAAGAAGGGAGAATAAATCAGGAAAAATTTGATAGTACCTAATTTCTTAGCAATCTTTTTCATACTGATTTGCAAGCTTCTTACCTTATACACTATTATTCTTTTTTTTTTTTCCACAGATGCCTATATTATTCATATGTTTAGTTTTTATTGATCGCCTGTGTTGGGATTGTAACATGATTGCTACTATCATAACTCTTTAATTCCCCATATTGATGGGTAGTTTTGGATTGCAATTGAGTGAAGAAAAGTATCAACAATTCCAAGCAGATGGAAATTTGTATTACAGATGTGTTGCATGTCGTGGAGACTATTTCCATGTTTTCCTGGTCACATGGTTATGTAGATCATTAATTCAAGTGGTTTTCTGATTGCATTCAATTATATATCTATTTCATACTTTTGGAGAACAGGTTAATGATATTGATGATGTTGTTCAAGAGATGTGGAGGAGGAGGGATGAAATAGAGTAGGAGCAGATGACTAAACTTAGGGTTGCTGCTGGACTCCCTTCACAACAAGAATTGATATGCCTTTTCCCTTCCTCAAATGATGACGAAGAATTCCCGTCCATTTAGCTAAAAATTTCCAAATCTATATCCAAGGGTTTAGCTGAAAAGACATTTAAAAGTGGAAAGGATCAAATGATGAAACCAAAGGAATATGGAAAAA
Source organism: Pinus albicaulis (assembly GCA_034641835.2). Taxonomy (NCBI): domain Eukaryota; kingdom Viridiplantae; phylum Streptophyta; class Pinopsida; order Pinales; family Pinaceae; genus Pinus; species Pinus albicaulis. The sequence goes on along the minus strand of CM076570.1, from coordinate 480,854,230 downwards.
AGGCCTCAAAAAATGCATTAGTAAATTGAAAAATTGTTAAGAAGAAAGGATTACAAGTTCAGTAAAATGGTAAAATAAGGGAATTGAATAAAAATTTGCATATATTCAGTCTGAAATGAAAGTAGAAGAGAATTCAACACCAAGTCAGGACCAAAATAGTTTGGTATATGAAAACAATGAAGAGGAGTGGTCTCAAAAATTAGATGGGAATAAATTATATTCTCCTCCCAAAAAAGCAAGTTCAGTTAAAGATGGGATATCAGTGGACACTGATGACACGATTTTAAAAGAAACATAGTTGAAAGTGGTTTACTTAGTGGCAAAAAGAATGCCAAAGGTCATAAAACTAAAAGCAGTTCCAAGTCATCTCATAGTCAAATACATGAGAAAGTGGATACACAAACTGGAATTTTTGCTAGCAAGTCTGAGAGTTGCAAGAGGACAAAGATTGTTATACATATCTCAACAAGAGATAAGAATGATAAAGATACAGGGAAATCATCCCACCGTTCAACATCAGAGGCTCATAGTAGTCAAAGGGAACAGGGTTCAGCAGGTTCACAAGGTGGGTATCTTCATCAGGTACTAATTTGATAGGACATATTAGTACATGCATATTATTTAACTGCAGTTGTTTGCTTCAAAAGTTGAGTCTGTTTTAGAAGAAAGAATGTGAATTACGGTTCACCCACAATAGAAGTGGTCTTCCAGGGCACTAAAAGATTGATATCTATAGGAAAACCGATATCTCCATGTTGTGGTTATGAGAATCATTGTTGTATTTACATGAATAATTAGCCCTATTAGCTTATTGTTCTAATTTTGAATGTTTTTGTTGAAAAATTAACATTGCAAGGAAATCAATCATGATCTCTGTCTACTATTGAATGAATTCCTAGATTCGTTGTGGATTAGAGATGAGAAAGTTAGGTTCTGTAACTATTGAAACTAAATTAGGCCGGAATGAAAAATTTGCAAGCATTTTTGTGGAGGTTAGACCATCTCGCATCGACATTTCTGGTAGAACCTATTCAGCTTTATCCTCACCTTTTTACACATTATTTTTTTATGAGATGAGAGTTTGGACTATTGGAATTGTAATTCCTCCAATGTAGATGAGGGAAGTTTTGAATTATTTTGTTGAAAATTCCACATATATGATATATAATGTGCACATATCAAGGCCACATAGGGAGATGTATGTTCACTTAGATCATTACACCCAGGAGCCAAAAATGGGTCAGACAAGAGCTCCCCACTGACATGAGAAAGGAAGGGGAATCCTGTTTGCTTCATTGTTATTAGAACATGACTAGTGGACCTTTAAAACTGGAAACTGGTGTCAACCAGAGAAAAAACTGAATGACCCAAAAATACATAAAATATTCAAATTTTGATTAAAAAATAAATATTCATGTACATCCATATGAATCCAAACCATTATACACAAATATGCAAATTTCTCTCATGTATATAGCTAGTAAGGATGCATATAATAAAAATAGAGCACTAAATACAATCCATATCTGAACCAAAATAGTAAAACCAAAACAATTTTTCTCAAGGATTTCACCATGGCTTCCTGATGCTTAGCTTTGCTCTGCCATATGCAAGCTTCCAGTTTCAGATGTTTGACCTACTCCTCTAATTATTTGTTTCTAATATTTATCTTCTCCATGTCCGAATATTTTTCCCTTGTTTGCCTCAAGACACTTTCCTCAATCATAGAAATTATAGATAGATGCCTCTGCCTCTTCTCTTCAAGAGATTGCCTCAACTGATCCACCTGTGCCCTCACAAATTGATCAAGCTCTTCTTTCTATTTTTGCAACTGTGATGTTATATCCTCTGTTAGAAAATGAAGGGTAGAAGCTGCATCACCTCTCGTTGCAGATGGTATTGAAGATTTGACTTCTTCATCCTCAAATTCCAGATAGAGACTAGTTGACACAGTCCCCACTGAGTGTGGTACATTCCCTGGTCCTGCAGCTGGGGCTTGTTGATGAAGGTCACACAAATTTATAAACAAGGGCCTCTGATGTTGCAAAGAAATAATATCCACAACCTCCCTTGGTCTCTTTCGCGATGGAGGGTCCTCTGGCATATGGAACATTGCTCCATTCTGCTGACCATGCACAGAATTAGGCACTGCATTTATATTTAGAAGAGCATAAAATATAATGTATTCACGTTATATGTTTTTTGGATATGATAACCTGTGGAATGGAAATCCTCATAAGAAAACTTTCCATGAGATTAGTTTATTATCTAACATGGTTTCCAAGGGTGTCCCGAAAGCTTTGGAAACCACTCAGTGCCACCCATTATATCTTTTGGTGATTCTCAAAAGAAGAGGTTTCACTAATGGAAGCATCACAAAAGGAGATAGAGACAAATGTAAACCTTATTCTTATGATGTTTATTTTATTTTCAAAACCACCTGTATATGGAAGCATCCCCCTCCCCAAAACTCATGATTTTACAAGATTTTCTACCAGAGTTAAGGAGGCAGCAAACAAATGGTGAGCGAACAGTGAATGATGCAGAAAACGGTGGAGTAAATAATTTCTAATATCACTACATTATAGATTATGCATCTACAAAATTTGATTCTAATTTCTGGTTCATTGTTTGTAGAATGTCTGCAATTGAATTTGTGATTAAAAGTCTGAGTTTTTAATGGTATCCGATATTTAATCAATATTTAGAAGGGTGATACTATAGTGGTCATATTTATACATTAGTGAATTGTTAATGATAAAGAGAGGGTATTTTAGAGTATTAAAATGAAGGGAACACAAATAATATGCATTGATGGATCTTATTGGAAATGTGTATGCAGATATGGTGCAGATATTTTTCGTAGTGTTGCAGAGCTTCATGCAGCATGTGTCTCGTGTATGAATCTCAAACCATCCAACCTTCTTTTGGATGTAATAGAGCAAGCAGTAGTTTCTGATTTTTTTCTTCAAGAATTTTTGAAGAAACCTCAATTCAGAAGATCTCGCTCAACCCCGGAGGATGATGTGACAAGGACACATTCATGTGTGGAGTGTACTATGTCGAATCCTCATTATATAGCCCCAGAAGCTTGGGAACCACTCAAGAAGTCTTCTTTGAACATTTTTTGGGATGAAGGAAATGGAATTTATTCAGAATCTGATGCCTGGAGTTTTGGTTGCACCTTGGTTGAGATGTGCACTGGAGCAATTCCGTAAGTTATATTGTGTCTACCCTTCTGTTTGTAGTTGAGAAGTCCAATATTCAATTCAATTTTTCTTCTGTAATGTGCAAACATGGTACCCTCTATATGAAACACACTTGCTAGATATTTAATGAGATTTGTCATGCAGGTGGAATAACCTAAGTTCAGAGGAGATATATAGGGTTGTTGTCAAGGCTCAAAGGTAGCCACTTGAATATGATAGTGTTGTTGGTGTTGGAATCCGAAGAGATCCGTGGAAGATGATTGGTGAATGTTAACAGTTTAAACCTTCAAAGAGACCCACTTTTCATGCGATGTTGCCCATATTTTTATGCCATTTGCAAGAGATTCCTCTTATCCCTCCTGCAAGTCTAGACAAGTAAGAATATAATGGGAAGCTTTATGTTGCTATTTGCAATGTAAGGCTTTCTTTGATTAGTTTAATTTTAACTTATGGTATATTTTCTTGATGCAACTGATGTGAAGCGTATTTAGTATGTACATATGCAGTTTGCTCACAGATTTTTTATTTCCTGTGTTGCTTGCTAGTTACTATACTGCTAAGATGGCACAATTAAAAACAGTTATGACTTTCACCATAGAATGTGGAAAATGAGCTGCATGACTTTCCATCAATGTTAAACAAAATAAGTAGATCATTCAGGTGAAGAAATATTTCTTCCATAAATATGATTACTGATTAATGATGGACCAAATTTTATTGGGATATTGTATTATTTTTGTCATGCTCGATTTGAGTACTGTGTAACCACTTTTTATAAGAGGCATACTTATTTTTGTCAAAAAATTTAATTGCAACAGGATTATCAATATTTTCCATTGAGCTGAGCCTGAGAGTAAGACTGAAATCTATAATTTTTTTGTGGGTAAAAACTCATAGATTTCATGGTTGCTCATGGAGGTGATCCATCAAAAGATTCTGAGACTACATGGATAGAGCCATCTCCTTCATCTGTCTTGGAATTTGTACAAGATACTCAAATTTTCTTCATCGTATGGTCTCAGAAGGGGATGTGGAAGGTGTTAGGTGATTTTATTTACTCTCCAATTTTTTTTTTGTTTGCATGAATTTTTGTTCAAATAGATTTCTCAGTTATATGGCTGTAGTTTTATCTTTCACAAGCAATGATTTTCATTTACGCTATGCAGAGATTTACTTGCAAGATCTTCATCTGGAAAGACTAGAAACTCAATTGGCCCCCTAACAATGTTGCATGCCCTTCTATAGAGTGTACTTGGGCTGATCCAATCTACTCCTCTAGGCTAGCAAACACCCGAGCTCCAATCTGCCAGGCTAGCAACAACTCTGGTACATCAGAGTGTTCACTTCGGCACCGTCCTTCATCCAACCGTCAACTACTCCTCGTCCTTCAAGATAGCTTGTCTTGGGATAATTTGAGTATCCAATCTCGTTGCCCTCAAACAACTCTATGACACCCAACCATCCACTGCGGAATCTGCCACCACTTGAAGTGCTCCCGACACCCTTGTCCACTTCATTGATTGGCTTCCACAGTCAACAACCAAAATAATCCGATCCAGTCACTTCTTGACCCAAAAAACCTCCACAAACACTGCTGTTACAATATTGTAGTATTGCTGTCCTGGTTACGACACTTTGCACACTACACCAACCACTAGCTAGCCATTGGACAACATCCTCCTAGCTGCGGCTTAAGCAAGACGAGGTGCCCTATGTATGGGTTGTTGTTGTGGGCATGTGGCAGCCTTTAAAGACTCCACGTTGGCTTGTTTGGAGTGGTTAGGCCTACAGCTTACCACAGTCCACTACGGCTCCCTTACAATATACCCAATCCACCTTCCTTCTCCACATGTAGCCCTCAAAACAGTGCGCAAATAGCTCCTCTTCCAGCGGCCTCTGTTCTAGCAAGTATGAGCTTGGGACAGACCTTAAATACGGCCTAAAATAGACCTAGAAGAGGCATGTTATACCTACAACAACTTGGTCTCTCCTCTACGCAGATAAGCCTCCTCCACACTGTCGCAATATGATCCTTACAAGGCCTCTTCCAACTGTAGCTAAACCCAAACAAATTCAGAGATGTACTTTCCCAATTCAGATGCTCAAACAATACTAACTCATCCTCCTTTTATAGACAAGTCATCCTCCACGAAATCATGATGAAGAGACACCTCCAAATTCTTTCAATTCAACCTACTTGACGAATTAATAATTATGTCACCTTCAAAAATTCATATCTCCCAAACGAAAACTTAGAGTCGGATGATTCTCGATGAGTTAGAATCGTATTGCCGAACACTATCATCCTCATCCATCACATGCTATGTCTTATTCTTGGTTTTGTCCCAAAAATCTATGGATTCCAAAACCCCACACTTGGGTTCCAAGCCCACAAATTGCCATTGTGGCACTTTGTCCTCCAAACCCTGAACCCCTGGGATTGGAGTACCTCCAAAGCTACACAATTAAACACTCCCTCTTAGTGAGGGAGGTACCTCCACACCAAGGAAGTACTTCATCTTCATCATCATTGCTCGCAATACTTGCCCAACTCCTATTGCTCACAATTGCAGCAATCCCTGTTGCATGCACTATGCTTTTCTTAGAAGTGTCGTTGTCACTGGAAGCCTCCTGCTTCTTCTTCTACTCTTCAATCAATTTCCAATCTCAACATGATTCCTTCTTGCTGGATGTGGAAGCACCCTTGCTCCCCACTAACCAAGCACTCTTCTTGGGTTTCAGAGTCTCTGCTGAATCTGCAAACTCCCTCTAGAACTTGACTCCCTCTGAGCCTCTGGAACTTGGACATTTTTGGAAAAGTGTACCTTCTTCTCAAGAACCTGTACCTTCTCCTCTGAAGCCTGCACCTGCACCTACCACTGCTTTTCTGGAACTTGTACCTGTCCCCGCTTCTTCCCATGATCCTCAGGCTTTCCCGTCAACCTGTAGAGACCATGCTCCCTGACTCCAAGTACAATCCCATCAGAATTAGAGCCTCTAGTCTCGAGTCTTGCCTTCCCATCTTGGAACAAGACCTAAAACCCCTTCCTCTCCATCATTGAGACAAATATCACACTATATCTGAGTCCTAGTACAAACAGTACATCCTGAATCCACATCATACATCCCCTCTTCATCCTGAATGGCACCACCCCCACTCCTTGTATCTCCAACTGACTCTTGTTTCCCAACACCATGTGAAACTTCGAGTCCCATTCAACAAGAGTCTCAAATAAATCTTGTGATCTAGTCATATGCTTCGTCGCACCATTGTCCATGTACCATCCATCCTCTCGGATAGTACCCTGCGAGAAATGAGAAATCATAGCAATGTCTTCTTCTTCTTCTTCCAATCTTCTAGTGAGCTCATCATTCTCTGCTTTATTGGAAAGAAGAGTAGCCTGATTCCATTTATTCTTTTCTCTCTCCTTTTCTTTCTTCAGACAATTCAAAGAAAAATAACCCATTTCACCACAGTGAAAACAATTGATTTTACTCAAGTCCTTTTGCTTACCCTTCATTCTGTTTGCAAGTTCCACATCCTCATCTTCCTTCTTGGAAGAATGAAGATCCTCGTCTTGCAATTCTTTCTGAATGAAGTCGTCCCACAATCTATTCTAGTCTAGCAACTTCTCCTGGGCAATGATTCCTTTGATGAAATGTTTCCATTCCGAGGTGAACCCTTTCAAGGCAATCCTCACCATCTCTTCATCTGAAACTTTGACCCCAATGACAATAAGCTCATCTCGAACCTCAGAAAACCTCGTCAGATACGAAGTCATTCCTTCACCATGTATCATCTTGGTGGAATTCAAATTATTCTCCACTACCAGCACCCATTTCTCGTTCTTGTTCTGGAAGAAATTCTGAAGAGTCATCCACATCTCATGTGAATTGTTCTTCCTGGATACATGCAGTATCAAGGAATCCTTCACATTGTCAAGGATAATCAACCTTGCTTTCGTATCCAAATCTCCCCATACATCCAACTCCTTAGGGTCTGTTGGTTTCTTGATTTCCTTCTCGACAAACTCCCATATCTTGTTGACCTGCAAGACCAACTTGATCATTTCCTTCCAAGGAGTATAGTTGGACAACCCTTCCAACCTATCCTCATACCGGAGACTTGCCTGCAACTTCGACATTGTAGTGATTTCTTTAACTCACAATTCAACCAACTCCCTCTCACGATGTACTTCACTACGCAAACTATGATTTACTAGCTTCCAAAGTAGTTCAGATACACTCTGATACCATGTTGAATTTTTGTGACCTTGGATCCAGGTAAGAGTCTTAAATCACAGATGCTACCAAACCAAGAATCTCAACCATAAACTACTTTGCACAATGGAAAATATAAATCAGTAAATCACATATGCACAATAGACATAGTTTTAAACAAAATTGTATAATAATGTACAATCCCCAATCTTCATTATATTAAATCAAATCTGAATAATACAACAGTCTATGGTAAACAAGATACACTGACAAACACAATGTCATATCTCATCCTATCGTTCCTTCACTTCCGTTCTACTCACTAGTAGTGCCTTAGGCCATCAAGGCATCTACACATCGAGACTCCAGGAGGGCTTCCCCCTACCACTGCTACACATCCTTCTGTAGAGTGAACTTGGACTGATCCAATCTACTCCTCTAGGTTGGCCAACGCCCGAGCTCCAATATGCCAGGCTAGCAACAACTCTTAACATTAGAGTGTTGCACTTCGGCCCTATCATTCGCCCAACCTTCAACTACTCTTCATCCTTCAAGATAGCTTGTTTAGGGATACTTTGGGTAGCCAATCTTTCTACCCTCCAAAAGCTCTATGACACCCAACCATCCACTGTGGATTCTGCCACCACTTGAAGTGCTCTCGATACCCTTGTCTACTTCACTTCTTGGCTTCCATAGTCAACAACCAAAACGATCCGATCCGGCCACTTCTTGACCCAATACACCTCCACAAACACTGTTGCTACAATGTTGTAGTACGGTTGTCCTGGTTAGGGGACTTTGATACCTGCAACAACCACTAACCAGCCACTGGACAACCTCCTTCTAGCTGCGACCTAGGCAAGACAAGGTGCCCTATGTATGGGTTGTTGTTGTGGGCATGTGGCAGCCTTTAAAGACTCCACATTGGCCTGTTTGGAGTGGCTAGGCTTGTGGCCTACCAAAATCCATTGCGGCTCCCTGACATCATACCCAATCCACCTTCCTTCTCCATGTGCGGCCCTCAAAACAGTCCGCAAACATCTCCTCTTCTTGCGGCCTCTATTCTAGCAAGTCCGAGCTTAGGACAAACCTTAAATGAGACCTAGAACAAACCTAGAAGAGGCACATTATACCTACAACAACTCGAACTATCCTCTATGCAAATAAGCCTCCTCCACGCTGTCCTAATTCGCTCCTTATAAGGCCTCTTCCAACTGCGGCTAAACCCAAACAAATTCAGAGATGTACTTGCCCAATTCGGATTCTCAAAAAATACTAACTCATCCTCCTTTTATAGAAAAGTTATCCTCCACGAAATCAAGATGAAGAGACATCTCCAAATTCCTTCAAGTCAGCCTGCTTGACGAATTAATAATTATGTCATCTTCAAAAATTCATATCTCCCAAACGACAACTCGGAATCAGACGATGTTCAATGCGTTAGAATCATATCGTTGAGCACTATCATCCTCATCGATCATATGCTGTGTATTCTTCTTGGTTGTGTCCCAAAACTCATTGGGTGCCAAAATCCCACACTTGGGTTCCAAGCCCACAAGCTGCCCTTGTGGCATTTTGTCCTCCAAACCCTGAACCGTTGGGCTCGAAGTACCTCCCAAGCTACATAGTTCAACACTAACCACCTGCTGCCTCCGGAACTGCAAAGACTGTGGCTTTGATGACTGCAAGGTCATCGTGTTAACCACTAAAGAGGTGCTAAGTTCCTCAAGCTAAATTTAGAAAGGAGGTCCTATTGTTTCTATCAACCAAGCTTATGCTTGGAAGTAAGTTATTATATACAAGACTAGCTTAGAATGATATGCAAGGTGAATGAGTGTGTATTTAGGTGAGATTACTCAAATTTACTTGGTTAGGATTTACTTTAAGATATCAAGTACTTTACAATTCTTATAAACAGTAATCTCAACCATAAGACAAGTTCTAATTTAACAAGTGATAGTAATAAACAAGAGATGTTAATGATACAATTACTCAATAACTACAAGATGCAAGATAATAAATGCTAGCTTTAAATAACAATTTAAAGCAATTACCCTCTTATAACAATTAGCCATTGATTATTAGACAATAAGAAATCTTCCAAGATGTTTCAACCAATGTTTTAAAATTCGGCTAGGTCAGCTCTGTACAAAAACCGGGCCAAAATCCGGTTTGTTACCGAACCGACCGAGTCGGTCACTAACTCGGCTGGTTCGGTAAAAAATTGGCCGTCTCGATAGAGTCCATCTTGGCTCGGCCGAGCTAGTCAAACTCGACCACGACCCACCAAAACAACGAATTTCAGACCCCAAATTAGATTTAAGTTGGCTTTTAGGGTTTCGGTATGCCCTATAACCTGTCCCAAGCCTATAAAAGCTACCCAACCCCTCTCATTTCCTCACAACTACCTCATTGCATTAGAGTGAGCATTTGTGAGGAATTTTTGAAGGTGGAGTTGGTTTTTGGAGCAACATTAAGGAGTCCTTTGGGAAATATTTGGAGCAACAGTGAGGAGCTTCTTGGGCAGTCATTGGAGAAACATTGAGGAGTTGATTTGTTGTAGTGTCTCTTATACATAACCATTTTTCCCTCAACCCACTTTTCATAACTTCCATAACCATTAGGTAGGAACATGCAACTTCAATGATGTTTTTCTTGTTTAGTAAAAGATTGTCAAGACTTTAATTTATTGAAAGTTATAGAATTTACAATCTATAAAATTTCAAGATACAATTTTAAAAGTCTAACTCTTTAAAGGGTGCTAGCTCAATGGAAGAGCACCTGCTTTACAAGAAGGAGGTTGGTGGTTCGATTCCATCGTGCCCTGTTATTCATATGGAATGGAAATGATTAGTTTTTGGTGATGGGGGCTCTTATGACCATCACAAATGAGCTTATGGTGACATTTTTTGACCCTCACCAAAATATGAAATGGTGACGGTCAATGAACACCACCATATATACACATCAATAGTGACGACCATGAAGGTTCCATTACCATAAATCGTTTTTGTTGATATGAAATGATGAGGGTCATTGTTTGTCATTATAGTGATTATTCGTGACAGACCTTGATGTCACCAATGAGTTTATGGTGATGGTCAATGAACGTTGCCATATATATGCACCAATAGTGACGACCATGAAAGTTCCATCACAAAAAAATCATTGTTTTTCATATGAAATGGTGACGGTCACTATCCGTCATTATAATCAATATTCGTGACGGACCTTGAATGTCACCACAACACATAATTTCGGTGATGCATCCTTTGGTGACGTTAATTTTTTTGGTGATGGAGGCTATTGTCCATCACCATTGCTCATATGAAATGGTGACGGTCACTATCTGTCACTATAAATCATTATTGGTGACGGACCTTGAATGTCACCACAACACCTATACTTTCAGCGACGCCACCTTTGGTGACGAAGACTCTTTTGACCCTCACCAATGAGCTTATGGTGACCATTTTCGCCCCTCACCAATGTCAGTTTTTATTGTAGTGTTTGGCTCCATTCCTATTGATAATGGAAATGAATATACTTCAAATGAATATGAAAAATATTTTCGCTCAACATCAGACAATAGTTCCTTATAATCCTCAACATAATGGTGTAGTTGAAAGAATGAATAGGAAAATCTTAAATATGGTTTGTAAAATGATGTTTTTAAAAAATGTTAAGTTGGTGTTTTGGGCTGATTTATTTCTCTATGCAATAAATATTAAAAACATATGTCCATCTCATGCTCTAAAAAACAAGACTCCTTATGAAATATGGTATGGCCACATTGCTTCAGTAAGGAATGTCACGGTTTTCGGTTCCACCTATTATGCCTTTATTCCCAGGGAACAAATAAAAAAACTTCGTATAAAAGGAGTCAAAAATGTATCTTCTTGGTGTGCTCGAATAACTCCAAAGAATATTTTCTCTACGATGAAGTGAAGTTTATACTCTCTATAGATGTCGTTTTTCTTGAATATTTCAAGACTGGAAATGTTGTTGAGTGGAAACTTGATCATTTGTACATATTCACACATGAAAAATACTTTTAAGAATTTGATCATGAGATTCCACATATTGAAGGGGAGATACCTATCCTAGATTAATCTATGGAATCTCCTACTGAAGCACTCTCCCCCCCTTATGAAGCTCCATCCACTTCTAATTAAGAATAAAATTTGAGTGGTGTGATTGAGAGAATTGGAAGGATAAATATGTAGGTTTTAACCCTGAAAAAAAATTATCTACACACGAATCTTATAACAGAAAATAAACAATAGCGAGATCATAAAACATAAAATAGATAAACGCAGAGATTTTCCCCTGGATCCCAAATCGGGACGACCAGCTTGATTTTTCATTATATTCCTTTTAGTGTTACAACACATATATATACATGCCGAAGCATACATAAACCCCAATCCATTAACCCTGGATTAGAACATAACCATAGTTCCCTTGACTGGATCTACAAAATACGAGGGGCCGAAAACCATCGTACCCAAAAACCATGTGAAAAATCATGCACAAAATATGGGTGGGTCCATGTGTGAGTGGGTCCGCACACCAAAAAAAATAATTTCCGGGGCACTGCCGCCCCACCTGTGACCCCCCTGCTGCGCCTGGCACAATGTACAACGCGTGGGGCTAGTCGTGGAAATAATATAACACATACCCAACATTCTCCCACTTGTTGTTTTCTTTCCATAGGGGGCCACGGGAGAGCTTATTCATTGGGCCAATTCTTCAACACCCATTGTTTCTTTACACCAAGAGAACTTCTGAGTGCTCACAGACTTTGTCAATGCATCTGCAACATTCCTCAAAGTGTCCACCTTTACCAGAAACACCCTTTTAGCCTCAACCATATCTCTAACAAAGTGATATTGAACATCAATGTGCTTTGTCTTTGAATGATAAGCAGGGTTATTAGCCAAGAGAATTGCACTTTGGCTATCACAGTCTATCCTTATAGCTTGTTGTACCAACCCCATACTTGAACACAATCTCTGCAGCCAAACTGCTTCCTTGCTTGCATGAGTGGCTGCTATGTATTCTGCCTCTGTAGTTGAAAGCGCCACTACAAACTGTCTTTTACTCATCCAACTGACTGCACCTCTAAATGGGCTAAACACATACCCACTTGTAAATCTTCTTTGGTCTAGATCTCCAACCCAGTCTGCATCAACAAAACCACGAATGTCCAACATTCTTTCCAATCCTGATCTTCCCTGGTAGGACAAGCCATAATCACTAGTGCCACGTAAATATCTGAAAACCCGCTTCACTACTGTCCAATGCTCCTTCCCTGGGTTTGACATAAACCTGCACAATGCTCCCACTGCATGTGCAATGTTTAGTCTAGTATAGACCATTGCATTCATCAGGCTACCCACTGCACTTTCATATGGAACACAGGACATATCCTCCTCTTCTTCTTGTGCCTTGGGACATTGTTTAGCAGACAACTTTACACCTACAGGAATAGGAACATTCACCGGTTTACTATCCTGCATATTGAACCTCTGCAATATAGTCTCGACATGCTTCCTCTGGTTTAACCAGAGCTTCCTCTTTGCCCGATCTCTCTTAATTTCCATGCCCAAAATATAGTTTGCAGCACCCAGATCCTTCATGTCGAATTTGGAGAACAGTTGGGTCTTCAAATCTTGGATAATTTCTTTGTTATTTCCAATCAACAACATATCATCCACATACAAGACCAAATAAATAACATGGTCACCAATTAATTTAAAATAAACACAGTGATCCTCCTTGCTTCTAGTGAAGCCAAGTCCTCGTATATAGGTATCAAATTTCTGATACCACATCCTTGGTGACTGTTTTAACCCATACAGAGACTTCTTCAACTTGCACACCAGTTCTTTCTTACCCTTCACCATAAAGCCTTCAGGTTGCTTCATGTAGATCTTCTCTTCTAGATCCCCATGAAGAAATGTTGTCTTCACATCCATCTGTTCTATCTCAAAATCAAATGCAGCAGCAACAGATAAAAGTAATCTAATAGAAGTAACTTTGGCAACAGGAGAAAAAATATCACCAAAATCAATTCCCGGCACCTGGGAATAACCTTTTGCTACCAACCGAGCTTTGTATTTCTCCACCTTGCCATCTACATTCATCTTCTTCTTAAACACCCATTTGCTCCCAATGGGCTTCCTTCCAGCCGGCAACTCCACCAGATCCCATGCATCGTTTTTGTGCAAGGATGCCATTTCATAAACCATGGCCTCCTTCCAGAGTTTTCCATCCTCTGAATCTACTGCCTCCCTGACAGTTCTGGGTTCATCATTAGTTATAGTTAAGGAAAAACCTGAACAGAAAGCAGATGGACTATACCTTTCTGGTTGCCTTCTTTCCCGAACTGATCTTCTCAAAGCTGGGGTTTGTGGCTCTTCCTCTTCTGAATCTTCTTCTGTTGTAGAGTCTGATTCATCCTCCTTTAGCTCAAAATATATCTTCTCAGGTTCCTTTGGTAGGACTTCATGTGTAACAACATCTTTCACCTCTCTAAACACCACATCTCGGCTGTACACAACCTTCCTTGTTTCTGGGTTCCAAAGCTTGTAACCCTTTAAACCATCCTTATACCCAGTAAAGATGCACCTTTCAGATTTATTATCCAACTTGGTCCTTTTCTCCTTTGGAACATGTACATATGCATCACATCCAAATACCCTTAGATGTGAAAGAGAGGGTTTCTTACCGGTCCATACCTCATGTGGAGTCTTATCCTCCAACGCTGATGAAGGTGATCTATTAACTAAGTAACATGCAGTCTCCACTGCCTCTGCCCAGAATTCTTGTCCTAACCCGGTACCACTGAGCATGCTTCTTGCCTTTTCCATCAGTGTTCTGTTCATTCTTTCTGCAACTCCGTTTTGCTAAGGTGTGTATTGAGTAGTATTCTGTTGTGCTATACCACACTTCTTATAGAACTCTTCAAATTCCTTCTTGCAGAACTCCCCACCAATATCTGTCCTCAACGCCTTTATCTTCTTCTCTGTTTGGTTTTCCACTAGAGCCTTAAATTATTTAAATCTATCAAAGAATTCATATTTCTTCCTCAAGAAATATATCCATGTATTCCTTGAGCAGTCATCTATGAATGAAACATAGTACATAGACTTTCCCAATGATGGAACTGACACAGGTCCAAACACATCACTATGCACAAGTTCTAATATCTTGTTCGCCCTCTTAGCACCAGAAGGAAAACTCACCTGATTCTGCTTCCCATATACACAATGTTCACAAAAATCGAAATCCAGAGAGAAATTAGACATACCTTCTACCATACCATTTCTATGCAGTATCCGAAGGCCCTTCTCTCCAATATGTCCAAGCCTTTGATGCCATAGCATGGTCTTTTCTCCAGAGATAGCTAGGCTTTCCGCTCCACTTTTAGGAACCATAGAACTGTTACACCCATCAATAACAGTGCTACCTTGTAGCTTGTACAGAGTTCCAGTCCGAACTCCCCGCATTAATACCAGTGCTCCCCGAACCATCTTGCAGGCATCTTTCTCGAACAATGTTTTTACACCTGCATCATCCATCTTGCTTACAGAAATCAGATTTCTGGCCAATGCAGGAATATGCAGAACACCAGGAAGTGTTCTAATCCTTCCACCTTGCAGCTTCAGCTTGACCTTTCCACGTCCGATGATTCTGGCCTTCCTATCATTCCCTAGGAAGACATCACCACCATCATATTTCTCATACTCGCAGAACCACTCCCTATGGGGAGTGAAGTGAAAGGATGCACCTGAGTCAATCAACCATGACTCATGATCTACATGTGTTTTTGAAGAAGAAGCCAAATACACATCCCCACCTTCATCCGAGGTGGTTTTTGCCTCTGCAGAAGGAGCATCATCAGATCCCTTTCCTTTCTCAGGAGCTTTAGATCTGCAGTCCTTTTTGTAGTGCCCTTCCTTTCCGCATTTCCAGCATACCTTTACAAAATTTCTAGGAGATTTAGATCTCCCTCTAGATTTGGATCTCCCACTCGAAACCTTATTCTTGTTTCTATTTTGGGACCTTCCTCGTACAGATAAGGCATCTCCATTCTGGCCCTCCATATTTCTCCGTCTCATTTCCTCCGACAACAAGGATGAGACAATGTCATCAAAATTCAAGGTAGGTGTATTGCTACCTATTGCAATAACCAGAATGTCCCACGAGTCTGGTAGAGAACACAACAAACTGATGCACTTATCTTCATCTGAGATTTTACTATCAACAGATGACAACTGACTTACCACAGTATTGAAGGTGTTCAGATGCTCTGTCACTGAGTCTCCATCCTTCATCCTCAGGTTATACAACTTTTTCCGTAGGAACAACTTATTCACCAGAGACTTAGATTAGTACAAAGTCCCAAGTTTTTCCCACAAATTATTCACCGTAGCTTCCCCAGATACATTCAACAATACTGAATCTGAGACACACAACTGCATTGTGCTCTTAGCCTTCCGATCCAGTTTCTTCTAGTCTTCATCTGAAATTGCCATTAGTTTAGTACCTGGATCTACCGCGATCCACTGATCTTTATCCACCAACAGATCCTCCATCTTGAGATTCCATAACTCAAATCTCTGACCATTAAATTTCTCGATCTCTATCTTCTTGCCGCTCGCCATCTTCTTTCACTACAAGAATCGATCCCGCAGATCTCCCACTGAACAGGGTCTACCTCAGGCCCGAGCAAAAAACCCTCAGCAGTAAAGGAGTCCCCTTGAAGCCGAAACAACTCCGAAACCAAGTGTAGGTTTTAACCCTCAACATAAATTATCTACACACGAATCTTATAACAGAAAATAAACAATAGCGAGAGCATAAAACATAAAACAAATAGACACAGATATTTTCCCCTGGATCCCAAATCAGGATGACCAACTTGATTTTTCATTATATTCCTTTTAGTGTTACAACACACATATATATACATGCCGAAGCATACATAAACCCCAATCCATTAACCCCGGACCCGGACAGGGGGGGCTGTCGCCCCCCTGTGACCCCCCTGCTGTGCCCAGTGCAACATACAACGCGTGGGGCTAGTCGTGGAAAGAATATAACACATACCCAAAAAAATATTGATTCAACCCCATATTAGTCATCAAGATTAACCTAGGCCATATTGGAAAGGTCCCCCAAAATGGATCACTAAGACACTTGAAATTATTCATCCTGACGAGGTTGGAAAGACAGGAACAAGAAGTTCCACCAGAAAAAATGGAGGTGATGTAGATTATTCTGATCCAATTTTTGATATGGATGTTTCTTTCGAATTTTGAATTAAATTTTTCTACTAATTTCAAACCAACTTCCTTTAAAGAAGCTACTTCTCATGATGAACAGAAAGAAGTAATGCAAAAATAATATCATGCTCTTATAAAGAATGGACTTGGAAGTTGATGGATCCTCCATTTGGAACCAAACTTATTGGTTTCGAGTGGGTCTTTAAGAACAAGTATAAAACAAAAGCTCACTTGACAAGCATAAACAAAGGCTCATGGAAAAAGGATTTGCATAGAAAGAAGGGTACAATTATGAGGAGAATTTTTTCCCCCACAAAAAAATGGGCTACTCTCTAGACTCTCTTTTCCTTGGTATCTCATAATGGATGGATAGTCCATCAAATGGATTTAAAACATTTCTTTGTTCAGTGTAGATCTAAAATAAAATGTTTTTATATCTCACTGGAAGGGTTTATTGTGAAGGGATGAGAGCATAAAGTACACAAGCTAATTAAATCCTTGTATGGCCTCAAACAAAAGATCATGAAGAAAATTAAGCAACCAAGGAGATTGTGTGGTTGAAGAAAATTATTCAATATTTTTATGAGAAACAAGTTGACTCTGCTCTCTTTTACTTGATAATAAATTTTCAATAAATTTGGCCAAGAATCCAAAATTCCATGATCGAACCAAGAATATAAATACAAAGCATAATTTGATTCATCATCATGTTGAGGTCAAGACTATTCACCTACACCATTGTTTCACAAAAGAGAAAATTCTAGATGTATTCACCAAAACACTTGGAAGAGAAAAGTTTAAAATATTCTGAATAATGCTTGCACTTACAAACACCCCTTCATATTAAGGGGGGAATAGTTGACACCTAATACTTTTGGATTGGGAAAATATATTATAAACATGTAAATACAAAATAATAAGATGAAGATACCTTGGAATGTGAATCTAAACATGTAAACAAAAAATAATAAGATGAAGATACCTTGGAATGTGAATCGCAATGGTCTCTCTCTCCAATGTATATATTCTCTCTCCAATGTATATATTAATTTTCTTCTTAATAGAAAGCATTGAATTTAGGGAGTTACCAAATACCTGGCCTAACACAGGATTACATCCTTGTCTTCAATATTAGCAAGTTCAAAGTTGTCAACCCCTCATTAGAGAGTGAAAATCCACACCTTACCTTTTTATATCCTTTTCTTGTGAATAATGATAAAAAAATATTGTTTAGATATGTGGGATTCCTAGACCAAATCCAATTGCAATTACTCCTTTCCTCCATCTATAATTTAATATATAAGAATACATAACTATCATGATATAGTTGATGCAGGAAATTTTCCCTTCATGATTGGCTTACACCAAAGTTCCTTAAAGGATATGTTAACTACCCTTATTACATTTAGTGGTTGAACCACTCTCTATTTAGATATTCCAAGGAAGATGAAGGTTCCATGAGACTTTATTTGGAAACTAAACCAATGCAATGGGTTATCTCAACCTATTGATTTCAATGTTGTTGGGAATTTGGATAATATCTACTACAAGGTGCTTGATTGGATTCCAATATTGGAAAAATAGATATTAAGAAATCAAAATCTAGGCCCCAAAATGTGTAATTATTGATTAAACATTAGTGACTATAATGTCAAATAGATTCCAAAATGTTCAATTATTAATTCACAAATTAATAATTATACATTTATATATTTATGAAGTGTAAGTTACATAATTATTGGATTTCCATATTATTGTGTTGAGCACAATATAAGTTAGATGTTGTAGTGGTTGTAAATGTGTAAATTTTATAGTATCTGTGAAATAAAGCATTAGATAAAAAATAAGAATAACAAAGAATATTGTCTACTTAATTTAAAATGTAATAAAAATAATAAATTGCTATCAAATTAAATTTGTTGTATTGTAATTTTACTTTTATAAACAAAATTACAAATATTTTTCTATGCGAAAAAATTACAATATGAATCAAATTAAAATAAATTTAAACAAGATAAACATGTATTGCAAGAAGCTAAGTCCCTGTCACTCAAGTTAGAAATT
The DNA here is from genome assembly GCA_034641835.2 of Pinus albicaulis. Lineage (NCBI taxonomy): Eukaryota > Viridiplantae > Streptophyta > Pinopsida > Pinales > Pinaceae > Pinus > Pinus albicaulis. The sequence goes on along the minus strand of CM076570.1, from coordinate 480,835,443 downwards.
AGGATATGGGAAAATTTGTATAAAAAATTATAACTTACATTGGTCAATGCTAAATTGATAGTGGCCAATAGGAAAATAAAATCCTAAAGTTTTACTTTGGTAGGAATTAGTAAATTGATATTTGCAATGGATAAATTAATTTCTTACTTTGATACAAAGACTTCCATAAATCTTGGTGGGTTGTAACAACTTGTAAGTCTACACATTGACAATTTTACTCCTACATAAGTGCTGAGAAAAACATAAATAAAGGTAGGAAGTAACTCCTATTAAGTATATGATGAAAATGCAAGAAGAAATTCCTAAATTAATTTACCCTTGATTAAATTAGGAGAAGTTCGAAATTCCACACCAACAAACGACTTGAACGAGTTAACTAGGGTGATATATTTGTTATCACTTAGCTTATTTAATTTAATTCGAGTTGGAGGAATGAACTTGAGTTTTGTCACAGTGATTCGTAAATTTTAGAAGCCTAGGTTGATTTAATTTCAGTTGTAACAATTTAATTCAGTTAAATTGAGTCATGGTGAGGTAAACTAGTTCCAATTATTATAGGAACTAGGGGGAGGTCTAATGGTTAGTTAAAATAGTTCCAACTGTTATAGGAACTAATGGGAGGTCTAATAATGGGGTGTAACTTCAGTGCTTAACAAGTTAAATGATCAATCAACCTAAATTAACTCATGCATGCACACAATTCGAGTTACCTAGTTGATACTAGAGTTCAAGGGAAGTATACTATCATTTGTAAACTATTCCAATTTGTACAGGTGGTTCATGTAGTTAGAGAAAGACCTAAATTAATTGCACATTTCAGATTGACGAATATCCTACATAATAGGGGCTAATTCCTTGAGGAATAATGCAAGGAAAAATGAGCTTGGGAGGTTGAGAAATTGGTTAAGTATTGAACAGAGTTAGTCAGTGAAGTAGTAGGATAGAAGATACAGGTGCAGGTTGTGTTCAAGCTTGGGAAAGCATATTTTATTCATCCAAATTCTTTAATTAATGAAATAGATATAGGAAGGGGTTTTGAGTTGTTGATTTCCCCTAGATAAATCTTTATGTATGTGTGTTAAATCATGATGCATGCTTTTGATATGTGTTCTCGATCATGAATATTCTTCCGCAGATGAGTAGAGTAGATTTGAGTCTTATGTTTTAGTAAATTACATGAGATTTTTTGAATGTACACATTAATTTCTATATGGTATTAGAGCCAGATTTAAAGTAGGGAAGATATTTCAAAGTCGTCTTTGCACTAGGATCAGATTTGCAGGATAAATTCTTCAGAGCTAGAAAGATGGATTTCTATGGACTAAGACTCGAGTATGCCCTTGAGGGAAGCTTTAATTGTGTTGATTGGAAGGACCACATATAGTCAGTGTTGGAAGATAATGGGTTGAAGGAATTTACTCATAGTGAAACTCTGAAACTAGTGTCACATGGTACTCAAAATCTAGTAGAATGGAATAAGTGTGTAGCCAGGGAAAGGAGAATCATATTAGAGGGAGTACGATACCATATTTTCTGAAATATCCACAAGAAAGAGGAACCATATGGAATGTCAAAAACATTGAAAGATCTGTTCCAAAATAGTAGCAACCACAAGAAGCTGGAACTCAAGGGCACTCTTAAAAATATCAAGATGTAGGTGAATGACTCAATTCCACAGTAATTGAGCATGTCCACACAATGTCGTGATGAACTTGCAAGAGTTGGAGTCACAGTAACAGATGATGATTTCGTGAGCCTAGCCCTTCTAGGCCTTCCTAAGAACTGGAATAGCTATGAATATTTTGTAAATGGGAGCGAGAAACTACCAATTTGGGAGCGACTCTAGTCTAATTTGGTACAAGAGAATATAGTTAGGAATACCATAGATGGGACCTTATCCAATTTAGAAGAGGAAGAGGAATTTGTATTAGTCAGAAAAGAAAATATATATAAAGGGAACAAGTTTCAGGGTGAGTCTGGCTCTTTCAAAGAGGGAAAGAATAAATACTTGTCCAAAATCAAGTTCTTTCACTATCATGAATATGGGGACTATGCCACAAAGTGTCCACAGAAGAAGGAAATCAAGAAGCATCCTGAAGGAGCAGCAGTAGGTGAAGCTTTGGCTTCACAACTTGAGCTTGACCTTACTCTCATCACATGCATGAAAAGCATAATGATGGGAAGTGTGTCGTATCTCAACAGTGTTGCCTCATTCCATATGATGGGGAATAGATATTTCTTTAGTGACTTGGAGGAGATTCAAGAAGAACATTAACTTTGGAGACGAAAAAAGGTATAATGCGAACAATATTTGTACAGTCACCTTTCATAGGGAGTCAGGATCCCCTCTCAGACTCAAGGATGTTATGTGTGTTCTGGGAATAAAGAATAATATTGTTTCCGTCATGGTGTTTGAAGACCATAGATAATATGTGATATTCAACAAAAGAATGGCATTCCTTAGACACATCGCCACGTGATAGGTGAAGCACATCAATTTGAAAGTTAAGAAAATTTATGCACTAGAGGTATAAGATGCATCCAAAGCCTTGAGGACAAAGGAAAATGTTATATACTTTGTGGTTGGGAGGGAGCATGATTTACCTCTTAAAAGGGAGGCTCAGAAGCAACCTTAGACAGTTTTGGAGCAACCACAAATGGATAAGCAGAGAGGAGACATAGTGGAAACATCCACTCAAGCAGATAACTCGAGTAGGAGGAGACTTAGAGGTAACTGGGCAAAGGGAGAAAATGCAACCATACCTCTAGGTTAGAGGTGGGGTGATATGAAGAAATAATCCCAGGAGTGCATAAATTTGGGAAGGGGCCATTAATGTGTTTTTTGTGTCATCAATCATTTCCTTGTTGTGGGGGGACACAATATTTAGTAGCTAGATGATCAATTTAAGTTAGATACTGAGGAGTGCAGAGAAGTGTTGACAACAGAGCAAGAGGCTCAATAGCAGAGTCAACAACAACCCAATTTTCCCTATAGATAGTTCCATATTTGATTCAATGATTAATTTTTATTTATTTTTATGTATGCTTCTTAGTTGAATATGTTGTAGTAGCACCAACAATAGAGAGAAGTGTTCCATGCAATGATTTCCAAAGGTGCTGGATCAAGGTAGATGTCAATCCCTTTCTTGCTGAGAGGGAGTGTTGAAAATGCAACAATAAATTCCTAATTTAATTTTCCCTTGATTAAATTAGGAGAAATTCGAAATTCCACATCAAGAGACAACTTGAATGAGTTAACTAAGGTGATATAGTTGTTATCACTCAATTACCTTAGTTAATTAAAGTTGCAGGCATGAAATTGAGTTGTGTACAGTGATTCCTCAATTATAGGAGCCTAGGTTGAGCTAATTCCAGTCGTAACAATTTAATTCATTTAAATTGAGTTATTTGGAGGAACTAGTGGTAGATATAGCACTGGGGCATAACATCAATGTTTAACTAGTTAACTGATAAATAAACCTAAATTAACTCTTGCGAGTTACCCAGTTGATATTGGAGTTTATGGGAAGTGTACTATTAGTGGTAATATATTCCAAGTTGTACATGTGGTGCATGCACTCAAAGAAGGACCTAAAGGAATTTCACAATCCAGATAGAGAAATTTCCTAAATAATAGGGTATAATTTCTTGAGCAACAACACAAGGAAATATGAGATTGGTAGGCTGAGAAATTGGTTAAGTACTGAAAAAAGTTAGTCAATAAAGAAATAGGATACAAGATACAACTGCAGGTTGTGCTCAATCTTCAGCAAGCATATTGTATTCATCGAGATTCTTTGAGTAATGCAATACATATAGGAAGGGGTTTTGAGTAGTTTCTTTCCCCTAGATAAATCTTTGTGTATGTGTGTTAAATCATGATGCATGTTTTTGATATGTGTTCTTAATCATGAATTTTCTTTGGCATATGTTTTAGTAAATTATATTAGAAGTTTTTAATCTATACATTATCTTATGTATTATATTCATTTACATCTTATTCTTTTTAATTTTTTAAGCAAAAACTTTTTAAAATTATGGTGAGAAGCATTTGATGATCAATATGTTAAATTGTATTGGTTAATGTTGACTAATAGTAATCTATATACAAATCAATTACTAGAATTATCTCTTGATAAAGAATATATATATATATATATATATATATATATATATATATATATATATATATATAACATTAAAACATTAAATTAAACATTTTTTATGTAACTATATGTATAATTTTAGTAAAATAAAAAATAAAATTATTGTAAATGTAAAATTTATATAAATATATATAATAATATTATGAACTAACATAAACCATTTTAACTTCAATCTCCCGAGCTCCCAATATATATTTTCTTAAGTCATCTTGATAGATTTGATCTATATTTGTTATATCACAAATCACTACTTATTAAATTTGTAAATGTTGTTTTCTTTTTTACTTATTACGTGTAAATGTTTGTTTGTAAACATTTATATGTCAAAGTTTAAAAGTAATATTAAGCTAGAGATGTTTTAGTGAATGTAAAAATTTAAATGTTGGCTCATGCAATAGTAATAATTTAAAAGATAAAAATAATAACATTTAATTTTTTTATATTGTAATTTTGATTTTTGCATCGAGAGGTTCTTTATAACCTACTATGGGGAAATGTTGTAACTTCCATAAATGAGTGTCAACATTTAAATATTTTCTAAATCAACAAAATAATAAAAAAGGTTAACAATAATATAGAGCCTAGCATGGGGGAAATATTATAGTGTCCATAAATGGGTGTAAACATCTAAATGTTGACTCAATTCAAAAAAAATAAAAAGCTAAAAGTAATAAAATTAATAAAATTCAAATTTTTATATTGTAATTTTGTTTTTGTTAATAGGGTCACACCAATCCTTAGCATGGTTGGATTTTTTCCCAATAAGTTTTCAACGAATTACCTTTACATCACAACTTGCCTTAACAGAAAACCCCTCTCACCATATTCTCTACTCTCCTTGGGCATTCCTAATCATAGAATTAATAAAAATATAAAAACTTAATAAATTTAGTTAATAAATAATAATTAAAAATAAGAATATTTCTATAGTTATACAAATGAAATAAAAGTAATAATTATGTAACCATATTTAAATTTATAATACAATATTAATACTTACAACTTATAATATAACAAGATTCTTAAGCTTGGATATTCACTGTTACTTTACCATGGAAATCATAAACTTGTATATATACTTTGTTAGAATACCATAGTTTATCAATACTGATGGCCCAGCCCTCCAACTGTGCGTAATGTTAAATTACAATGTTTGGTAACCATGACAAGTTACAGGTCCCACTCACCCCCTTCGAACTATATGTTAACAAATAACATTAATGTCATTAATATCATTTCGATATATGCGTTGATATGTTAAATGTGATCAAAGATCCGTGGATCGGATCCAACTTGCAGTCACACTTTACTTTAATTCCCGTCCTTCTCGCTGGTCCTTGTTGACACCTAGCGATTTCCTCGATCCTATCTCTTCCCGCCTTATGACAGACCCTAACTTTTGGTCTACAGTCCCAGTCTATTGTTCATTCGCGCTATGAGAGCTCTACGTTCCATTCTGCCTGAGGGTTCTGTTAATGCCTTCCTGGTTCTTATTTTGTGCGATGAAATTCTCACCGAGATGATAACTCTGTTGCTATCTGCCTTTCATTTGCGGTATGAATGACTCTAATCGAACTAAGTCGATCCTGTTGCTCTGGATTGTAATGGGTTTGCAGGCTCTTTCATTTCAGTTCGTTAACTGTTCTTTTTGTGTTACGGGATGGACCTTCAACTCTACGCCAATGGTCTTGATCATTCGACCTCTTTCACCCCCAAGGTAAGTTAACCTTCCATGCTTTGGACTACTCAGCACCTTACTCAAATATTAATGTGTTATGTTCCTTGTTATCAAGTTCTTGCTCTTAATTTTGGTCACCTCTCTCGATGCCGCCTTTCCAGTCACAGGTAAATGTTACTGTAGATGTGGTTTCGTTTCGCCGAAATGTCCCTTTCGTTTTCTTCGTCCAGGATGTGGTGTTTCCGGATTCTAACCTGCCTCTCTTCCTATTCTTGCAGGTTACCCAGAACTACTTGGTACCAAATGTTCATTCTGCTGTGAACAAAAAGGAAAACGAACCGGCCCGACTCAAAACAAACGGCTAGGCTCGTTTCGACTATGAGTCTATTTTAACCTCGTAATAGGGTTATCCTTATTTCTGGTTCCCGCTCTTTCTGTTGTTATGGTCTCGAGGGTTATTTCGCCATACCCTACTCTATCATTCCATGGCACAAGGTTTTGGTGCGTTTTGTTGTACCTAGTTTGGGATTTTCAATTTGCTATAATATGAGCGTTGTTCGCTTGGGTTCAGAAACCCTTCCACGCACTCTTTTTTTGTAATGGACAGTGGGGTTACAGACTGTATGTGTTGTGGATGATTTTGTCACCCTCCTAGAGACAGCCTAGAGTTGCTATAGACCAGTGCCTAGGACATCTTAATATAGCAAGGAGCTCCTTTAGTTTGGGTTGTCAGTCCAAGAACTCACTTACTATCTCTTGTTCTAAACAAGGAAATTAATTTTGAATGGGACCAATCTCTCTCAGAAGCTGACACAAGGATAAGAATAATGTAGGAACATGATGCAAAACTTCAGCATGATAGCATCAGACAGTTAAGAGACCGCTTACTGTAAAGAGGGCCGATTCAAATAATATATCACAGAAATCAGATATCAGGGAGTGAGTGCAGTGAGGAAACATAAGGAGATATTAGCTGGCATACAAGGGCGCACCAATTTACGAATCCTTAAGCCACTAATATAGCAGAAAATATGGAAAGAGTAAATATGGAACAGTATATCATGACTAGGCCTATTTAAAGCGCTTGACTAATTCCAGAAAGGGCACCACTTAAGATGAATCCTTACTGCAAACTAGTGAGCCACTCGCATTCTAGAACATGATACAAGAAGACAGTTTGCATGAAATGAGATAATGTATTAACACATGAGAGAAATTACATACTGTGAGATACCAAAGACCAGAATCCTCAATACAGTCATAACCCCTCCTCACTGAGACCCTACGGGCCCTGAAACTTCATACAGAAATGTTACAAAATGTATACAGAAGTCTTTTCGCTGCACAGTTTGCTGATAGAAATCCGGAACCCTTCAAAAATCTTATTTCTGAGTATTTATAGAGAAGACAGAAACTTCTAGAGGAGGAGGGAGAAGAGATACAATTAATGACTCAGTTTGAACCAAAACGGCGAAAAACATTCGCGCCCCCTCTTATGAATGACTAACTATAAATGAATACAACTGATAGTCCGTCTAAAAAAATAAATGCTGGAAGATAAAAATCTCTTCATATGCAAGACAGGAATAATAAAATATATGCAACATGCCGCCCGCGGCTGAGGGGAGATCTGCTGCCGTAAGAGATTTGGATCAATCTGTACTCAGGTACTGTACTTTCGGCCCTTGGCTTTGGATTTGAGTCCCGGATCTTCAATGCGAGGCGGACACATCTGGAGTGTTCTGAGAATCCATATCTATGTCTTCTTTAATGGCGGTCACCTCTCCCACCTACCCTCGACTTCTTTCCTTAACTTCGCCGGTAGAATATGTCCTTTGGTATGCTTCAGATCTTTGCAATGGAGGCGGCAAGTTAAAGCGCTGACTAAGTCGTATCAAAACCTGCAAAACCCGCAAAACATTAGAGAAAATTGACTCAGGTGTGGACGCGACAGCGGCCATAGACTCGGTGATACGGACTAGGCGAAACGTTGAGATGATGCAGGGTGATAAGAAACGCATGAACATAATGAAGAAATGGAGGGTGACAAGGCAGAAAACGGTGGAGCGACCGCGAATGAATGGGGCAGAGGTTCATAAACTATGACACGTCACCAGAACATATGAATGGTGGAGGAAGGACACAGCGTACATTTGTGAATAATGATGACACGACCATAGGTGATGGGACCCAAATCGGAAATCGGAATCGGAAGGTGGAGCGGGGAGACAGGGGTGGCATATTCTGGAAGTTCCGATCGCGATTGAGGGCAGGACCGCGATTGACCTAGGACCGTTCGATCTCGAAACAAGATCAACGGCCGCGCTTGCATCGGAGGATAATAAATCGGCGGGTCATAAAGGTCTGTTGCGTGCAGGCCCTCCGTAGAGTTGATTGCCGCACCGTTGATTTGAGTCAGATCGGACGGCCAGCATTGCGTCTGATCGTTAAAACAATAGGCCCCTTCTTGCTTTGAATTGAGGTTCCCAGGCTCGGGTCATATGGAAGCTGAAGTAGGAGGACGCTAGACTTCTTCGGGGACTCGGCCCGATTATTTAAATTTGGGTTTTTAACTACTGTAAAGTAGATTTTCGGGCGGGGATGGTAACATCAAGCAAGGTCATAAGATTTTAGGCCACGGCAAAGGTTGAAAATGGATTCGAATACAACAGCGGGGCAAAAATCACAGGCAGGGGAGAATATGTACAACAGTATGAATAAAAACGAACTTTCATATGTTTAAAGAGACTCTTCCTTGTTTTAATCGATTCTAAAGGACTTTTGTGCTTTACCTGGAAATTTGCTAGTGAAATGTAGATAATGGTGACTGGATTCTTCTAACTCTTCTTGCTAGAAAATGGTCCTTGTGTGCTGTGACTTTCGTTCTCTGCTTGTGCAAATTCTTTCTTTGTCCTATACATTTGTGGCTTCTCCTTACGCAGAAATGTTTTCTATCTGCAATGGTTTCAACCCTCTGGTCTTGGGTTTACAGTGCATCGTCGTCTGCAATGGCTTCAATTCTTTGTTCTATTGATTACAATGCATTACTGTTTGCAATGGTTTCAACTCTCCGTTCTTTTTTATTACAATGTAAATCAGTATTAACAATAAAAATAAATACAAGAAATCAATGCAAAAAAGAGTTTGTTGTGGATTCAAATTGACAAATATTTTTCATTACAGAAGACTGTAATTCTTCTGGTCTTCCCTGGTTGGAGATTCTAACCCTACAACTCATCTTTTTCCTGTTTAAATACTTGCAAGGGTATAACAGTTTCTTGCTTTCGGTTGAACTGTTCAACCAGAATATGTCTAACTGTTTAGCTAGTTTCTTTTAAAAGGAAATAAACAACTTCTAACTAACTACTAAAACTAAAACAGTTCATAACCCTAGTCCTACTGTCTTTATCCAATTTCTGAATAATGAAGAAAATAATAATAAAAAAAACAAGTTTAATAACCTGTCCAACAATACGTGAAATTTGTTTTCCTTTGAGACAGTCAACTGTCTTCTGTCTCCTCGGAGCTGGATGCTCTTGCATCAGGCTCCCGGGGTGGCAAAAAATCATGGCTCTGTTCCATGAGGTCGTCAATAGAATAACATGCTTTCTGTATCTGCGTCACGTCAAGCCACGAACTGTCCTCAATCGGACGGTCCTTCCACTTGACTAAATATCACAGATATTCCTTCCTGCGTGTGCGTCTGGCTACCTGTGTGTCGAGGATCCTCTCGATCTCAAGGGGCTGTGCCATAGGCATCTGTCTCATCCATGAACTTTCCTCACAACTGGTGTCGCATGTTGGCTTCATTGTTGCATTATCTTCAGGATCAGCAACATAACGAAACAGATCTGCCACATTAAAGATGGGAGAAATACCTATCCCTGGTGGCAACTGTAACTCATAGGCATTGGCGGAAAACTTGCGAATGATTTTGCAAGGGCCAATCTTTCTATACTTCAGCTTATTATATTCCCGTTTTGGAAACCGTTCCTTGCGCAAGTGTGCAAGGACTTCATCTCCAACATTAAACTGAACTTCCCGTCGCTTTGAATCAGCTCGCTGCTTGTATTTCTGACTGTTGTCCTGTAACTTCAGCTTTACCTGCTCATGTAATTCGCTCATTGCTTGGGCGAAATCTTCCCCATCAGCACTTCGTTTTTCGAGTTTTCCCAAATCTCGCAATTCATGCACTCCACGTGGATGCATGCCATACAGGATTTGGAAGGGACTATAACCTGTGCTGCGATTCGGTGAATCGTTATACGCAAATTCCGCCTGAGCAAGTACGCGGTCCCACATCTGTGAATTTTTGCCTATTAAACTCCGTAGCAGATTTCTCAGACTCCTGTTCACCACTTCAGTTTGCCCATCGGTCTATGGGTGGTAAGTGGAACTGAACTGTAACTGAGTGTCCAACTTCTTCCATAGGGTTCGCCAAAATTGTCTAGTGAACTTCACGTCCCTGTCGGAAATGATGGATCTTGGTAGACCATGCAGTCTAACGATCTCTGTAAAAAACAAGTGTGCTACGTGAGTAGCATCACTGGTTTTCCTGCAAGGTATAAAATGTGCCATTTTTGAAAACCGATCCACCACTACCACATCCGAATCGAAACCCCGCTGTGTCTTAGGCAAACCCAAAACAAAGTCCAAGCTGACGGAGTCCCATGGTCTTCTTGGAATGGGTAGTGGCAAATAAAGACCTGTATTCTGACCGTGACCTTTCTCCATTTGACATATCTTACACCTGCTTACATACCTTTGTACGTCCCGTCGCAACTTTGGCCAAAAATAAAAATGCTCAACCTGCGAAAATGTCTTGTCTATACCAAAATGTCCGGCTAGACCCCCACTGTGCTTTTCCCGAATAATGTTCTCCCTCATAGAACAGTCGGGAATACATAACTGTCCTCCCTTAAATAGTAATCCTTCCTGTAAATTTTAGTCCAACCATGGACTATTGTTTCTCAACAGTGGATTTTGGCAGGCCTCATAGGCCTCCTTAAAATCTGCATCAGTTTGATACAGTTCCCTCAGGTGCTCAAAGCCAAAAACCTGCATTGTACTTTCCTGTAAGAGTAGGGTCCTCCAATCAACGTATCCACAATTCTGTTTGCCTCTACCACTATGCTTTCCAAAGACAAATGAAATCCGAAGATACTCAACCCATTCTGCATGCTTATGGTTCAATTTATGTTGCTGCATAATGTTCTGTAATGCAGAATTATCTGAAAATAAAACAAACTCATTACCTAACAGGTAATGTCTCCAATGCTTTAACGCTTGTATAATTGCGTAGAACTCCTTGTCATAAGTTGAGTACTTCTGTCTACTCTCGTTCAGCTTTTCACTGAAATACGCGACTGGTCTATCCTCCTGACTAAGCACCGCCCCAATGGCTGTACCACTGGCATCACAACGAACTTGAAAAAGTTTGTTGAAGTCAGGCAGCCTCAATATCGGCCTTTCGGTGATCTTCCTTTTCAAAGTCTGAAAACTGTTTTCCGCTGCTTCGGTCCAGTGAAAAGGCTGATTTTCCTTCTTGATTGTATCCAGCATGGGTGCGCAGATTTCACTGAAATTCCTGATGAATTTCCTGTAAAAACTTGCTAGTCCGTGAAAACTTCGGACTTCAAATAAACTCTTTGGGGATGGCCAGCTAACTATAGCTGCAACCTTTTCTGGGTCCATCTTCAGTTCGTTTTCTGCAATTACAAAACCCAGATACACTAACTCCCGCTGAAAAAAAGTACACTTCTTCAGATTTATCAGCAGCTTATTCTGCTGCAGCTTCCTCAACACACTTCGAACATGTCTGAAATGTTCCTCTTTTGTTTTGCTGAAAATCAATATATCATCTAAGTAAACAATTACAAACTTCCCAATGAACTCTTTCATCACTTCATTCATTAAGCGCATAAAAGTACTGGGAGCGTTACTCAGCCCAAATGGCATCACCAGCCATTCGTACAACCCTTCATTTGTCTTGAAGGCTGTCTTCCATTCGTCTCCTTCCCGAATTCGGATCTGGTGATGTCCACTCTTCAAGTCAATCTTCGAAAAATAAGCTGCCCCACTCAAACAGTCCATCATATCGTCCATTCTCAGTAATGGAAACCTGTACCTGATAGTAATTTTATTAATGGCCCTGGAATCTGTGCACATTCGCCACTCGCCGACCTTCTTTGGAGCCAAAACTGTCGGAACTGCACAAGGGCTCATGCTTTCTCTAATCAAACCTTTATCCAACAACTCCTGTACCTTCTTCCTAATTTCTTCGTTGTCCTTAAGACTCATGCGATAAGCTGCTTTATTCGGCAGACTAGCTCCTGGTATAAAGTCAATACAATGACTGATACCTCTCTTGGGAGGCAGTTCATCCGGAAGATCATCCACTACGATATCTCCAAAATCCTGCAACATATTCTGGATTTCCTCGGGTAAATCTGAAATCTTCGTGTGCAGTACCACTGTCCTTGGCCTCCTTACAACAGAAAAATTCACATCGTTGTCTTCAATCTGTTTTAAAAACTCTTTTCCACCCAACAGCAGCGCTTCTACCCCACTAGTTTCTGTCGTACCTTCCTCTTTAATGGGTACAAGCGTGCGCTTGATCCCATCTTTGACAAACTTATAACAGTTTGTTTTTCCGTCATGAACTACGCTTCTGTCAAACTGCCAGGGCCTTCCTAACAGTATATGACAGACATCCATTGGCATAACATCGCAGATAATTTTGTCCTTATATCTGCTTATCTGGAACTCCACCTCGCACTGTTCATCAACTAACAGTTGATGTCCTTTCTGCAGCCACGACACTTTGTAAGGAGTGGGATGTTTCAGCTTTTTCAATCCCAATTTCTCCACCATTTCCGTAGCCACCAAATTATCAGTACTTCCGTTGTCAATGATCAGCTTGTAGCACTTACCCTGTGATTTTCAAACTGTCCGGAACAAGGCCTTTCGTTGATCAGGTTCTATAATTTCCTTTGCTGGTTTTAACAGCACCTTATTTAACACCAAGGCTTCACCTGTCTCTGGTGCGTTCTCCACTTCCTGAGGCAATGCCTCAACTTCCTGAGGCAATGCCTCAACTTCCTGCGGTTGGGCAACATAAGCTCCTCTCCCACCTACTGGTTCACCTTCAGGACATTCATACGACTTGTTCCCCCACTTGTGGCACCGATAGCACTGGACAGCTCCTCTGCCCCGACCATTTCCTCTCCCTCGCTGGGCTGGTCGTCCTCCTCTAGTGCTGTTGTCCTTTTCTGCTATTCCTGAAGATTTGGAACTGCTACCTTCTTCATTTGAACCTGTACCTCTGCCCCTGCCAAAGGCCTTCCCCTTTCCTCTACCAGATCCACCTCCTCTTCTGGCATTCTGCTTCCTATTTATTTTCTCCTCTACCTTCAAGGAAAACTGGTATGCTTCATCTAAAGTTCTGGGTGAGAGGATACCGATTTCATCCAGTATCTCCCCTCTCAGCCCATTCAAAAACCTTGTTGTTTTTTCTGGGGTATCTTCCATATACCCTGCCCGCAGATTCAACTTATAAAATTCTTCTGTATATTCCTTAGCTGTCATTCCCCTTTGCTTCAAGTTCTGTACTTGCCTGTACAACATAATCTAATAGTCTTTCGGCAGAAACTTCTCTTTCAGCTTTGCCTCCATTCTAGTCCACTTCTTTATAGGCTGTTTATGTAGCCTTTTTCTTTCGTCCTGAACGTTGTCCCACCACAAGGACGCATGCCCTTTCAACTTTGTGGCAGCGAACTTCACCTGCTTGTCCTCACTGGTTTCCTCAAACTCAAAATATTTATTTACTTCACTCAGCCAATCCAATAACACATCTGCAGAGAAACTTCCATCATAAGTGGAAAGCTCATGTTTTGGCTTATGACTAGATAGAAAAACTGATTTCAACAATCTGAGTTCAGGTGTCACCCCTTCGAACTCATCTTCTGGTTCTGCCACATCTTCATCACTGTCATCCGTTGGGTCTCTCCTTCCCCCATCTTCCACTGCTGTCAATCTTTCATGCAAAATTCGAATCTCCTCGCGCAGTCCCTCTTCTGCTACCCTTCGGACTGCTCTTCCTCTTCCTCTTCCTCTTCTGCCAACCTCCATTTTTTTTCTGTTCAGCAAACCCGCTCTGTTACCACTTTTGATGGCCCATCCCTCCAACTGTGTGTAATGTTAAATTACAATGTTTGGTAACCGTGACAGGTTACAGGTCCCACTCACCCCCTTAGAACTATATGTTAACAAAAAACATTAATGTCATTAATATCATTTTGATATATGCATTGATATGTTAAATGTGATCAGAGATCCGTGGATCGGATCCAACTTGCAGTCACACTTTACTTTAATTCCCGTCCTTCTCGCTGGTCCTTGTTGACACCTGGCGATTTCCTCGATCCTATCTCTTCCCGCCTTATGACAAACCCTAAATTTTGGTCTACAGTCCCAGTCTATTGTTCATTCACGCTATGAGAGCTCTGCGTTCCATTCTGCCCGAGGGTTCTGTTAATGCCTTCCTGGTTCTTATTTTGTGTGATGAAATTATCACCGAGATGATAACTCTGTTGCTATCTGCCTTTCGTTTGTGGTATGAATGACTCTAATCGAACTAAGTCGATCCTGTTTCTCTGGATTGTAATGGGTTTGCAGGCTCTTTCATTTCGGTTCGTTAACTGTTCTTTTTGTGTTACAGGACGGACCTTCAACTCTACGCCAATGGTCTTGATCATTCGACCTCTTTCACCCCCAAGGTAAGTTAACCTTCCATGCTTTGGACTACTCAGCACCTTACTCAAATATTAATGTGTTATGTTCCTTGTTATCAGGTTCTTGCTCTTGATTTTGGTCACCTCTCTCGATGCCGCCTTTCCAGTCACAGGTAAATGTTACTGTAGATGTGGTTTCGTTTCGCCGAAATGTCCCTTTCGTTTTTTTCGTCCAGGTTATGGTTTTTTCGGATTCTAACCTGCCTCTCTTCCTATTCTTGCAGGTTACCCAGAACTACTTGGTACCAAATGTTCGTTCTGCTGTGAACAAAAAGGAAAACGAACCGGCCCGACTCAAAACAAATGGGTAGGATCGTTTCGACTATGAGTCTATTTTAACCTCGTAATAGGGTTATCCTTATTTCTGGTTCCCGCTCTTTCTGTTGTTATGGTCTCAAGGGTTATTTCGCCATACCCTACTCTGTCATTCCATGGCACAAGGTTTTGGTGCGTTTTGTTGTACCTAGTTTGGGATTTTCAATTTGCTATAATATGAGCGCTGTTTGCTCGGGTTCAAAAACCCTTCCATGCACTCTTTTTTTGTAATGGATAGTGGGGTTACAGACTGTATGAATAAAAATGAACTTTCATATGTTTAAAGAGACTCTTCCTTGTTTTAATCGATTCTAAAGGACTTTTGTGCTTTACCTGGAAATTTGCTGGTGAAATGTAGATAATGGTGACTGGATTCTTCTAACTCTTCTCGCTGGAAAATGGTCCTTGTGTGCTGTGAATTTCGTTCTCTGCTTGTGCAAATTCTTTCTTTGTCCTGTACATTTGTGGCTTCTCCTTACGCAGAAATGTTTTCTATCTTCAATGGTTTCAACCCTCTGGTCTTGGGTTTACAGTGCATCGTCGTATGCAATGGCTTCAATTCTCTGTTCTATTGATTACAATGCATTACTGTCTGCAATGGTTTCAACTCTCCGTTCTTTTTTATTACAATGTAAATTAGTATTAACAATAAAAATAAATACAGGAAATCAATGCATAAAAGAGTTTGCTGTGGATTCAAATTGACAAATATTTTTCATTACAGAAGACTGTTATTCTTCTGGTCTTCCCTGGTTGGAGATTCGAACCCTACAACTCATCTTTTTCCTGTTTAAATACTTGCAAGGGTATAACAGTTTCTTGCTTTCAGTTGAACTGTTCAACCAGAATATGTCTAACTGTTTAGCCAGTTTCTTTTAAAAGGAAATAAACAACTTATAACTAACTACTAAAAATAAAATAGTTCATAACCCTAGTCCTACTGTCTTTATCCAATTTCTGAATAATGAAGAGAATAATAATAAAAAAAACAAGTTTAATAACCTGTCCAGCAATACGTGAAATTTGTTTTCCTTTGAGATAGTCAACCGTCTTCTGTCTCCTCAGAGATGGATGCTCCTGCATCAAATACGACATGCCCAAAAACCATAAGTTATTTAACAATCAAAATATTTTATAGATATGCTATTTCAATTTAATTTTATAACATTTTTCAAATAAATGTAAGAAAAAAAATGTTATAATTACTATTGAGATATATTTAAACACTCTATCCTCACCATTAATAAAAATATTCAATGGATATTCCATAAAGATTAAATAAATGTTTTAATAAAATTAAAAATGAGGTGAGATAAATGCCTACATGTATCAGTCCATAACAAATGTTGCAAGGTAGCATAGTACCTACCATTGAAATTTCATATATATATATATGAAATTGTTTTACAAATAATAATTGTTTTTATATTGATATTATAAATTTTGAGAATTTATATCTTAGATAAAAATGTCTTCAAATTACTAGGATTAATGACCAAATCCTAATAATGTGATTAATCGGAAAGACATTTTTATCTACATTATGGATCATAAAAGTCTTAGATCGAAATTTATATTTTCCTAAGAAAACAATATACTGTAATTCAGTTAAGAAGTCTTAGCTTTGGTAGGACTTGTTCAAATCCTATTTACATTATATGTATAGACAACTAAATGGATGTCACACTCATATAGATATGAATTCTAAATTTTTTAGTACAATGGAAAATTGCATATGTTGATCAATTTTCCATGGCACTTAACTCATGATGCTAGACTCTTACATAAGTAGGGACTATCAATGTGAAAATTGTGAGAGATTTTTCGATGTTTTGAAAAAGAGATGAAGGAGTACTATTTATTAATGTTTCTTTGGATTTTATAAAAATGATCATATATTGTCTAATAACTTTGAAAAATGATGGAGAAAGTAGGAATTTAAGTAGTGCAGAAAAGAACAACTTTCTAATTATATGAAAAGTTCATTGTAAATTTGAAGATTTCAATAAATGATAAAATTAGAAGGACCAATCAAAATCAAGAGTAGAATGGAAATGAAATAAGAATGTATCCTCTATTTGACTTATAGACTTATATATAAGTTAATTATAAAATTGAATAATAAAGAATAAATGAAGTATGCATATAAGAAGTTATGCTTTGTTATTGTTAATTTATGTGGGTGATGTTATTAACAAATCACAAAAATAATGTGATAAAAATACAATCCTTTCATATAATAGAGACATTTTATTCTTAGGTAATAGCATTGTTATTATTAAAACTCTTGTGATAAAAATATAATCATTTCATTTAGCATCAACATATTTTCTTAGGTAATTACTAATATCATTGTTACTGTTAAAACCCTTGTGTACAAAAATAGGTAATCATAATCATGAATCCCCTCTACTCTATACATAATAAAGAAATAAAGGTAACAACAAAATTTTTATGTGGTTGTGGTTTGAAGTTAAATAATCCTGGATGAAGGTTATATATTCTCTAAACAATAAATGATAAAAAATAGTAACATTAACATTTTTATACAGTTGTTTTATGAGTTACTGAGTTTTTTAAAGAATCATAGAAGAAGCTTGAAAACATTAAAAAATTGTGTTTAGTAAGACAATTATGTATTAAAATAAAGAATAATTAGTCTAAATTTAAAAATACAAACATTAGTGTATTATATATATTACCAAATTTAATCATAAAAATATAAATAAATACAGATAAAAAATATTTACCGAATTAAAATTTAAACAAAGATTATTTGTTTCACATAGAGTTAGAAAACCTATAAATAAATCTCAACTATCAATATATCTAAAGGAAAACATTTATGTACATAAAAATATATACTTTACAAAAAAAAAATAGAACAAAGTATACATGATCTTATTCATTAAAAAATAAAGTCAAAATACTCGATGCAAACATAAAAAAAATTTTCCTCTCAATCACATAAAACATTATTCTATATATCTCCAGAGCATATAATGTTTGTACCACTCCATAATCTTATTTTTGAATAGAGATTGATTGGATATATTAGTACATTTTGCACACAAAGTAGAAATGGATTAAAATTTCTATCACTTGTTTTGTTTTTGTGTGTAGATGGTAGAAATGGATTAAATGTCTATCACTTGTTTTGTTTTTGTATGTAGATGTAATATGTATGTGCAACTAATGTACTCCAATTCAAACACTCTTATTCATCCACTCCAAAACAACCAACTAAATATTCTTGGATGATCACCAATACTTCTTTTGTAAAGAATTTTGCATTTACTATACAATTTCCTAATTGGATGAAAATGAATAAAAGTTAAAATATTAGCTAAATTGATATCAAGTTTTAGGTTGACATAAATAAAATTTTTAAATATTGGTTAACTGCATGAGAATTTTGTATTTGCCTAATACTTTAGGGTTAATTTTTGCTGGAATTTATTGTGTCCCATAAGAGTTTTATCAATTCAAGCTTAAGATATATATATATATATATATATATATATATATATATACACACACACACTCTAAAAGTTGGAACTATTTCACAAACTATGTAAGTATGTTATGGCATAGTTACTAAGTTCCAATTAAAATTTAAAAACATTGGATAAAAAAAGGTACATTCAGGGGAAATTTGATAATATATGTGCCTTGGTTGATGGCTATACACGCAACAAAAATATACATTCTTTACCACCTAATATTACAACCCTCATCGTCCTAACATGACCACCCTCGCCCATGTTGAGTTAGTCTAAACTACTTCTCTATACTTTCCTTTTTATTGTGGTTAATCCTATTAGCACTCCACCAGTTCTCTGAAGGTTGAAAAGGAGACAGACAAAGGTAACCAAAAACCACTTTGACCTAGTAGCTAGCCCTACCGGGCTGAGAGGGCTATCTCAATAAGATCACAACTAAGGATTGACTGTGAAATGAAAGATATTAGGCTAGATATGGCAAGCTCAGGTAGGTTTTGAGAAATTTAGGGTTTGATTCTAGATCAACGATGAAACAAAGTAATTAGGTCTAGGTATCAAAGGGTTTACAACTACAAAGATAAAAAGGAATAAGGTAGAAGCGGATCTATGATGCCTTTCTAGTTATGTAGGTATGGCAGTGAGTCTAAAAAGTAGAGGAATTTAATGAGCATGTTAACTAATTACAACGCACAAATAACTGTAACTGGACCCCCTTAAATCATGGGATAACTCTACATGCATCCTCTTAGACCCTCAACTCGAATTTCCTAAGCTAACTCAGTCATTCTGACTAAATAACTAATACAAGCCGTCATGAGATGAAATTATAATCTCTCTTCCAATTTAACTAAGGGAAAATTAAATCAGAAGCCCCACTTTGGGGTGCCATTTCCTGGTTCCATTTCAACATTAAATTATGGTGGGGTTGGGGAATATTGGGAAAAAAATAGTCATTAAACATTGGGAGAACATATTTACAATAACACTATTTTTAGTTTCTCAGCATTGTTTACTTATGTTGACTATAGGAGTTGTTTCCGTTTCATTGACAGTAGAAGTGTGTACCATGAAATCATTCTTGAAGGGGTTCACAATTCCACAGTCCCAAAATCTCTATTATTTTTTGGGTAAATAATCCAAGTGAGAACATAAACTAAAATATCACATTTTTACCTTTTCTTTGAAAAAGTGTTGCAGATGGATGCTTAGACACTAAATGTTTTCCGTCCTATAGGAAACAAATATGATAGGGCACGACCCCATGGATAATATGTCAAATGTAGGGTACATTCAACTCTAATTTGGAATATATGAGTTTCCACCACCATGAAAATGGTGATTTATGCCAATGACATCCATCGTCACAAAATTTATGATTTCAAACCACATGGCCATAGTGTTTTTCTCCTTTCAGCTAGAGCATACTGGTGAATGTTACAAGGATTTCAATCCCCATGTTAGTCACAATTTCTATCCAAAGGTACACTAAGCCCACAACAGTGAGGACAAAGATAACAATCTTTGTGGCAATGGAGATGGCATTGTTTATGTATGCTTTCCTCAATGTCTTGCCAATCTTAAAATTCTCCTACAATTTTTTTAATATCATTAGACATGAGATTTATGCCTAAAGTCTCCATGGTCACAGTGGAACCCGCTACATCGAGAACTATGTTGATGTCTACTACTACTAAAGTTGGGGCATCATTGATTATATTTCTTATAGTCACTTATAAGGTGAAAATTATATATATTCTCTATATATTCTTGGGTTTATATAAATATGTACATATAAAATAAATAATTTGAAAATTATATATATTCTATATATATTTTTGGGTTTATATGCATATGTACATCTAAAATAACTAAATTTAGATGTGTTTTCCATAGAGAAATTTCACATGCATCTTCTAAATCCATGGAGTACTCGAGAAATTTTATAGATTATCTCCACTACACATTGAAAGACTCAGATTGGGATGAATTTGGGATTTGGGTTATGCATTCTAACCTAAGTTCTAAAGAAGAGTTTGATATAGATGAAATATTGATTTGGGCTATACATTTTGACTTTGGTTGTAAATATAGAAAGTACCAAAATTTTTAATGGATTTATACTAGTAGTTATGTTCACATCACTCAATTATGAGTGGATTCAAGCACTCCATCTCACTAAGATGGGATTTCCTTTCATTCTTAGTAGCCTCGAGAATTTAGATAGACCAACTTTACTGAGAAGAATTGGACTTACCTAAATTTAAGCTAGTGTGAGTTAATCTCTTTATTCCATTTTTTTAAATATTCATAATCATTTTTCAACTGAACCACTCACCTGTGATGTAGTGGGAAATTATTGGGAGTTTATCTACATTAATTCAGAATCCATTTTCAAAAGAGGGTATTTATATTAAACTTAACATTGTAATAAATTTTCCCATTCAACCAAAAATAAGAACAGAATATTGTAAAAATAAAATTAAGTGTCGATTCCAATCTATGCATCCTGTAAACCTGATGGATCATCACCACCCTGATCTTATATGTTTCCAATTTATGTGCTAGTTTATCCATATTCCTATACCCACTCGCTAGGTAGTATAACCATTTGGGTGCTCTAAAGGAGGGGGTCCATGTAAGCCTCTGTAACCTCTATCATGTTGCTTTCCATATTGGATCAAAAAGCACACCTGCATGTCCAAAGTTTAGTTTGATATTCTTTGCATCTAATAAAATACATGTTGCACACACATTAATCAACGATTGGCTCAAGTTAATTCTGCAAGAATCATTCACTCACATATAGGAAAGGTGTAAAGGAATAATGCATCCCTGTGCCCTTGACCTCCAATATAATCACCATGCCAATCCTCCTAAATTGTTTTGGATCCCTATAGGGTATGTAAATAAAAATGGCATACTCTGTTATAAATATGAAATATTAGAGATGGGGAGTAAATATAACTTATAAAAATAAGAATTAAATGTAAATTAAAGAATCTTATATATTTCGTGGTCCCCCTAATTCCTATCGTATGGCGAAAAATTGTAGCTCCATGCACATTGTTGTGCCCATAGATTGTATTTTCTCCCTAAATAATAGGAAATCCCTAGGTGTGTACTCATAGCTATGTCCTAAAATCTATCTATCATGTTCGCCCACAAAGTGGTTGTTGCTCAAGGTTTAGGCATGTTTTTTTCTGCATGCATAACACCCTCTACAATTCAAATGTTCAAAGATTACCATAAGGCTTGAGGAGATGAATCTAATCAAATTCATTCCCTCGGTTGATGTGATATAAATCTCCCATAATCTAGTACCAACCTTGTCTATGGTTTCAGTGTTATCCACTTGGCACTCGTTTTGGATCATTTTTCTTATCTACGTGTTATCTTTAATAATTTCAAGTCTTACTATTATTAAAGTGGCTAGGATTTTGTTATTCATTAATACTCCTAATTGTTAATGTTAGGTGTATCTGTTGTAAGCACTTCCACATGATGAATTGTGAGACAACGCTAGTTTATAAGAGATTATTTGCAATTTGAACCACAAAATTTTCTAATCAAGATGGTATGAGATTTCAAGTCCTTGCATTGATATCATATCTTAACCCCTAGCTCAGGTACCAAAACCGCTGGAAGTTTTGGTTCCATTCGTGGTGCGCCTTCTTTGTTTTGTGGTTGGTTTGCTTATAATAATTGAATGTCTTACTACCACTGTGGCATATCAATATATTTGGCCCTCTTTGGTTTGTGGTCGTTATGTCTATAATAATTTCAAGTCTTAATACTGCACCAACATAGCACTATTTTGGGATTCTATTCAACATTAATAGTCTCCCATGCCCATTTTTTAACTATATAGAAGCTTTTGAAAATATGGAGAGTTCATATTTTATGTGCTAATCTTGGACCAAGTTACTAGATCTGCCCTTCCTACATAAAGGGTCCAAAATAGGTAAATATAAAAATCAAAGTCCTTGTGTTTCCACAAACTTGTTTGTAGCCAAAAATTGGATCACAAAAGTGAGTATTAATGTGGAACAATATTACAACATGGTAATTTATCGTTGTCAGTTGCTATGTGGATCTGATAAGTTATTTAAGACATATAAGTTATTTTTTATTGAGTTAAAAATAAGGGTTGCATAATTATATATTTTACAAATATTATTCCATTATGTGTCGAACATTTTTTAAAAATGAATGCCTATACATGAAATTTCAAGGACTTTCATATCTCCTTATAATTTTTTAAAGGTTGATAGTTAAATGCAAACACACTTGCATTATAAGGAGGAGGTTGGTGGTTTGATTCCATTGTGCCCTAAAATTAATCAATGATATTGCAGCTTATTTTTAATTAATTAAAATAATTTTTATATTGATTTATTTCAATGGTGAGATATTTTTATGGATTCATTGTTTTAGTCTCTCTAAAGAGACAACAATGATATTGTATTTTTTTTTAAATATAATTATTTATTGTCTTGAGAGAGATAATAATTAGGATTAAAGACATGTTGTCTATATAAATATAATATGCCTTTAATCATAATTGTTGTCTCTCCAGAGACAAAAATGAAATTGTCTCCTAAGAGACAATAATGTTTGTGTTATATATTGTCTTTGTAGAGACATTTTTTTGAGGAAATAATTTGAGACGTCTGCTTAAAGAAAATATTTATGACAATACATGTTTTTTTTTTGTCTCAAGTTGTGACAATTTACCCAGAAATTGTCTCAAATATTTTCCTAAAATCCCACTATGTGTTTTAGTGATGATGATTGAATGAGGTTCCATCGTTTAATCAATAAACCTTTTTCCAATTCCAAAATATATATGCTTATCAATGCAATAAAAATAATATACTTTTGATCATAAAATATTTGTAAATAAGGAAAACAAATGTTAGCTAATTAACTTTTAATAAGAAAAATAATGAATAATTAATTATGTTCATGCATTGTTAATGGAATTAGAATGTGTTTTTTTTATTTATTGACAATAATAATAAAATATTACTCTATTTATAGCTAATTGCATAGTGTGTAATTTACATCCTAATATGAAGTAGATGTTGTCACTTAACATTAAGTGATAATGTCTCACGAGAAGCTCAATTTTTTTTTTCTAAGTAAGATTAAATTCTATTAGTGTAACATAGTGTACATGGAGGCACAGACCCCTATAGTTCAAGCCTGATTCAACGGCATAATTTGCAGAAAAACAACAAAAATGGGACTGCCCACGCAGGGGAAACCAATCCAATGAGAATTTTTTATGCTGCCTCGCGAGAGGAAACCAACGTTATATAGAAAAAACTATTAATTGTTTTCTTAGCGTGCCATACATAGATAACATAATTTAACAAGACCTTGTGAACAAGGACCTTGATACTAAAAGAGATAAACCAGAAAAAACCTGAGAGCCTAGGCGTCATGAGGCATAGGAGGAGTCTCTTCTACAATGAGACACTTGTATTCGTCGGTGTCGGTGGCCTGCATATCCTGGGTGGAAAGTGCTGCGTGCTGGGGCTCCTTGGTCTCACTAGCTTTTCCCGTGGCCTGTTTGCTCTTATTCTTATCGTCCCTGCTATTCTTGGAGCTGTTGTTGTTGTCCGAGCACGAATTGTGATTGCCTAAATCAGGGTCACCCTTGACGTCCGCAGAGGAGGTGATGTCATGGCGGGGGAGTTTCTACAAATTGGGCAGGCAGAGGCTAGAAACCTCAGTGGGCTCCTCCTTGAAGGAAACTGAAATGGTGTTGACAACATGGGGATGGTACATGGATCAGTGGAAATGGAATTGAGCAGAGTGAGAGGTCTGCGGGGTGATGGAGGAGTCCTGATGGGGCAGAGGTAGTGGAAAGGTCGCAGTGGCAGACGGCTAAGCCGAATGACAGGGCTGAGCAACCAAGCAGCCTCGCCCACTGCAGGTAGCAGGATACCGGCCCAGGGAGTGCTCCAGGGAAGAAGATGAAGTGTCAGAATGGGAAGAGAGTGACGAACAAGCAGCGTGTCCCCTATTGCTTCCATGCCTGCAATGCATGCGATGCTTGAGACGAGGCATAGTGGCACAGTAAGGGTGAAGGGTGCTCTGGGCAGAGGAAGAAGCAGGGCGATGGCGCCACAGAGATGAGAGCTTAGAGGTGGTGGTGAAGCCAAAATCTGCTGAGAAATTCAAATGACAGAGGACGCTCTATGAATAGTGATGGATAGGGAGCAATTCAATATAACAATGAAGGCTATAGTGTCTCCCCGTTGGCGTGCGGGAGCTCGGCTCCGCGACTTCAGGGGGGTTGTAGCTTCTTAGAGGTTGAGACAGAGGAGGCATAGAACCAGGCAGATGAAAAACATAACCAGCGGGAGAGGAAGGGTCTCCATTTTGAGGCGGAGGTAGCAGCCTCGACTTCTGTAGAGAATTGAATGTTGATCTGGGTGACTGCTAGAGTACTTATATGCTTGTCGGTGGAGCCTGTGGGTGGCCATGTGGCCATGCCACTTGCCAACCCAACATCCCATTGCCATAGAGGCCTCATCAATCACCCACATTCGGGATTGTGGTGTCTTTGTACACCAGATTGGTGCATTCTTAAATAAGAGTGCTATCATTGAGAATAGTAAGGGGTCCAACATTTATGATTTGAGGACTATCCACTCTTTTGTTAGCCAATAGGTCCGCCACCTTGTTGCAAGATCTTTTGACATGTTTGAAGGATATGGCCCTGTGATGCTACAGCCATTTTTCTATGAGGTCCAGTCTCGCAGCCATTCTCCAAATGTCAGCTACTTTGGAGGCAGAGGCTCCCATGAGAAGTTGATTGGCTGAATTGATGAGGATTTGGGAATCACCTTCTATCTCAATAGGGAAGTAGTTGTGTTTTTGAGCCAAGAACAACCCTTTCTATAAGCCTTTGAGTTCTGCAGAGTTGTTGGAATCCCATCCTATGGATCCGAAGAAGATTAACAAGGGATTGACTTTGTGGTCCCTGAAGATTCCTCCATATCTTGCTTCTCCTGGATTTCCTTTTGAGGCGCCGTCAAAGTTCATCTTCAATAAACAAGCTGAAGGGGGGATCCAGCTGCTTGGAGATTCCATGTGTGTTGTGGGTGAGCATTCATTGAGTGGACAAGGAGGGAGCGAGAGTTGCCAATTTTCCCAAATAAACCTTTCCAAGGTTTGCGTGGGAAGATCTTCCTTCTGCCATTGATGGAGAGCCAGAGTTTCTTGGATGTTGCAGCAAAGGTTGTTCCATATGATGTTAAGAGGAGTGCATTGGTTCTTGAAGATCCGCTTGTTCCTTTCTTTCCAGATTGTCCACAGAGTGAGTCCCGGGAGAAGCTTCCACAGAAATTTTAACAAATTACTGTTGTATGGAGTGGGAGGCCATTTACGAATGGTGTTTTTTAATTCCCCTGGCATTCTGTCCTCACTTTTGCATCTGAAGCTAATTTTTCCCCAGATAAGATTTGCTAGTGAGCAGGTGTCCATAAGATGCTGAATAGTCTCATCGTGGTCCATACAGTTGGGGCATCGTGAAGGCCCTATGAAGCCCCTTTTGATGAGGTTGTCCCAAGTGAGGACTCTTTTGTGACAAAGGAGCCACATAAATGTGGATACTTTAGGCCATATTCTAGGAGACCATAGATTGTCCCAAATGGGGTCTATAGGATCTTGGCCTTGAGTTAAGAGTGTGTAGGCTTCTTTGGTGGTGAATTTGCCCCGAGGCATGTATACCCATCGAAGTAAATCCTTTTCCTTTGAGTATCTGATTTTCTTGCTGTTGAGCTCTGTGTCTATGTCTCTGTGAGTGTTCTCCTACCGATGACCTAAGAAGTGAGCTACCTGTTTCGTTTTCTGGTACCCCTGGGTTAGGTTTGCGGTCCAATAATTTTTAACATTGCCTTCTGGACTTTCGATCACATCCAGTTGTACCTGAGGTGTGATGATGTTGACTAGTTTGGGTCATTGTTGCCATGAGTCCACCCAAAATCGAGCCATAATACCATCACGAATTTCCCAGAAGTTGTGCTCTTGTATCAGGAATCTATGTTGTTTGGCTGCATTCCAGATCTAGAAGCCAACTTCCACTGTTGTTAGTCAAATGAGATCTTCGAGTGGTCTATTATTAGCATATTTAGCCATCCAGAGTAATGCCCATGGTGTATGTGGAGCTGACATCCATTGCCACCAAATTATGGCTCCCATTACTACATTACTGTGGTACGGATCACGAAGACCAAGACCGCTAGCTTTCTTCAGCTTGCAGACCATTGTCCATTTGACCAATGCCCATTTTCTGTTTTTCCCCGAGGATCCCCAAATAAAATTGTGTTGCAGTGCCTTGATCTGCTTGAGAACCCATTTTTGGGCTGTAAGAACAGAGAATAAATAGAGGGGCATAGATTTCAAAATGACTTTGATGAGAGTGAGACGACTAGCCAGATTTAGGGAGTGGAAGGTCCAAGAGGAGAGTCGAGCTTCAAGCTTTTCAAGAAGAGAATGCCAAGAAGAGTGTTTGATGGCAGAGTCAATCAGAGGGGCTCCAAGGTACTTGGAAGGTAGATGAGCTATGGTGAACCCAAGGATCCTAGCAATACTATTTTGTGTAGTGATCGAGGTATTGAAGAAGAATATCTAAGAATTGGTCGCATTGATAAAGGTACTAGAGGCATCCGAGAAGGTATCCAGAATGGATTTGAAGGTGAGAGATTCTTGGACTGAAGGGTGCCCGAATAACATATTATCATAAAAAAACTATTGATGGGTGGTTGCCAAAGAACCATGGATAGAGATACCTCAGAGTTGCTAGGTATGAAGAGCTTGCTGGATGAGGCGACCAAGCCCTTCTGCCATTAGAAAAAAGAGAAACAGAGAGAAGGGATCGCCTTGGCAAATACCATGTGATGGAGATAAGGGGCGAGAGGGGATGCCATTGACCAGAATGGAGAAGAAGGAAGAGGAGATTAGATTCATAACCCACCTGATCCATGTAGGGTTGAAGCCATAGGCTGAAAGCATTTGTTGTATATAATTCCAACTTAACTTTTCAAATTCTTTAGATAAGTCAATTTGAAGAAGCATACTTGCCTTTTTCTTTTGTTTCAGAGAGTGTATGATCTCATGCGTGAGAATGATACCGTTGAGGATCTGGCAGCCTTCCATGTAACCATTTTTTTCAGGGGAAATGAGCAGAGGCAGCAGGGGCTTGAGCTTATTGGCAATCACCTTGGATATGACTTTTTAGATGACATTACAAAGGTAAATGGGCCTGAACTTGTCTGGAGTGCCAGCATGGTCTTCTTTGGGTATGAGAGCTATGAAAGTGGCATTGAGTGAGGGGAGAAGCAAGTGCATGGAACGAGATTCCTTAACTATTTGCCAGACATCATTCTTTATGAGGTCCCTGAAATGATGGAAGAAGTTGGAGATAAAGTCATCCGGACTGGAGCCTTGCCATCTTTGCATTGAGCCACCACCTGTTCAACTTCTTGGAGAGAGACGGAATGAAGTAACATCTGATTGTGTTCTTCATTGATTGTTTTGGGTATATTTTGTAGTACTTTGGTGATTTCCGGTTGTCTGTTGTCTTGGTTCTCCTGAAGCACAGATTTGAAGTGATCTAGTAACTCTTTCTCTATGTCCTAATGCTCTTCGAGCGTTTCTCCATTTTGGCTTTGGAGTTGGGTGATCTTATTGTGCATTCTTCTTTGAATAGTTGATCGGTGAAAGAATTTGGTGTTTCTCTCCCCTTCTTTTAGCCATCTTATTCTGGATTTTTTCTTCCAGAGTATCTCTTCTTTCTTCACAAGAAGCTCAATTAGTGATCAAAGTAATGTGAAATTTTTAACAACTGAGTGATCCAAGCTTCAAATCTCCCGAAAAATTAAATTTAAATAAGAAGATAAATTTGATAAGCTCAAACCTTTAACATTTGATATTGATATATTTAATCTCTTTTCAAATGAATGTTGATTATGTTACCTTTCATATTTTACATTAAAAATTATAAGAAATAAACACTTAAATGCCCTGAACAAAAGAAAAGGAGAGTTAGAGTTGTGGACAGTTCTTGAGTAATTAATATATTTCAGACATGTTGAAGGTTTTGGGCTATGGAGAATCCCATGTTATTGAAATGTGCCTTGGATATTGACTCCTTACCTTTTGATATTTTAAATAAAACATTGTAAGGAATAAACCTTTAAATGTTGCTTTCAAAAGAAAACAGAGTTAGAGTTGTGGACAATTCCAGAGTAATTAATTTATTCACACATTGAAGGTTCTGAATTATGGAATATCCTATCTCTTTGATGGATCAATTATTTAGTGACCTAGAGACTTAAAAAAAAAAATCCATTAAGCATAGACACCATTTCACATGTGGAAAACAAGGAGCATCCCAACGTTTTTACGAGGGAACTAACTAACCAACATAAACTCATATCTTGCCAATGTAACAACTGAAAATGAGACATGCTAATTCCAACGAGTCATCTAACAGATTTGATCGTTTTATGGAAACTAAGTTGGAAAATCGACTTCAAATATAAGAATCTTAGAGAGGTTTCATGCAGCCATAGAGGCCTCTAATGTGCTCAACAACAAATAATAATGTAGATCACTTTGCATAAACATATCCTAAGGCATATCCATGTGATAGATATGAGTTCAATGTGAAATAAGAAGACACATACCTATGAATAAGACATAATAGCAACATTCGTTCACTAATGGCCCAAATAGAGCTTCAAGCGTAAGATATGTAATACTTTTATGTAAAATTATCCAAATCATACATGAATGAAATGCTATAACCAAATTTCATGTTGTTGGAAATACTCCCAACCACTACCATCAATTAAGTGGTAATAGCCCACACCTGAATTTAATTTTTGTTGCAGGGAAGGAAAAGCACAGGATTTCAAATGTGGAGGCGTTTCACGCAAAATCTAGAAAACAAAGTGCATGACCTTTTCTCTGCGTTATTTCTTACCCACCGTCGTTGACTTACCTTTTTCTTGCATAGCACAGCCCACAAGTTTTAAGGTTTACCCCTTAAGCGCTTCACCTTATTTCCCCACCGATGTGATTTGGTGGGACCCTCAACCTTAACTCATTACAGACCGCCACAAACCTTTGTATTTCAATTTATTTCTTACCGTTCGCATTTCGCACTTGTCGTTGTTTACCACGTCGCAGCTTGCACTTAGCACAATTTAGCATTTACCTTTAAGCACCCACACCAAACCTTGCGATGTTTTGATGTGACATCGTCATCGCACATCACAAAACTTATATTTCATGTTTCATAGAATTTTCCAATTTACCTTTTAGCGCGCCTGTAGCCCACACTTCGAATGTTTTCTATTTTACCTTTTCTGCCACCCGCGAGTTTGCACTTCGCACATTTTAATACTTACCTTTTAGCCGTCCACAAGTTATGTTATTTATGTTCTGATGTGATCACAATCACATGTGGCAAGTGTTAGCCCCCCTATGAAATTTTTGACAAACAAATAGGGGGCTAAATTGTTTTTGAGCCTTCAAGGAATGCATTTCTTCTGAAAACACAGTCTCCTTGAAGCCTCCTTGTGCCTTTGCCCTTTGATAGTATCCCCTCTGCTGATTTCCCTTATAAAGCCTCTCTGCTATGAAGAAATTCCCAAAGGCCCCCTTTTCCTTCTTATTTCACCCCCAATTAGCCTCCATTTTACCCCCCCTTCTCTTCCCCTTCTATTTCCCTTCTTACCCTTCAAATTCCCCCAAAAATCCCCTTTAAATCATTCCTCTACCCTTCGTTGGCCATCTTCCCCCTTTACTCCTCTATCGTTCCCCTCCTTCGCCTTTAAATTCCATTTAAATGGGCTAAAAACCCACTTCCTGACCTTATTATAGGTCTAAGCCCCTTTCCCGCTAGCCCCGTGAACCACTTCCCCATGTGCCCAGGTGCCAGGACCAAGCGCTTAAGTCCAAAGCGCTTATCGCAATCGGAGCTGTCAGCGGGCGCGTTTCCTTTGTAAACTCCAAAGTCCCGATGCGATTGGGTTACATCGTTAAGTCCTCTGCTCTGTTCTGCACCCTTGATCTGATCTCCAGATCTAACGGCTGGGCGCTAATCGCAGCCCCCCACCCAATCGCAATCGCAATGTGTTGTGTGCACCCTCCGATCGGTCCATCGCAAGTGATTGCGATGCGATTGATCACAAGCCCTTCCCTCCGATCCCCGATCAATCGCAAGTCTTGCCTTCCGATCCCCGATCGTGTCACCTCCCGATTTAATCGCAGCCATCCATCTCCCAGCCGATCCAACGGCTCAGCGTTAATCGCACCCGCCCCTCCGATCGCAATCGCAAGTCCCATCTCCCTGTCTCCAATTGCGATGCTCCGATTCAATCCCGACCATCCATTCTCCCCGCAAATTCGACGGTCATCGCAACTCCTGATCGCAAGTCCTCCCCCGATCCCCCGATCGTACTACCCCTCCGATTACATCCCCGCCGTTCATTCCTCCCCCAGATCGACGGTCATCGCTCAATCACGTCTCCGATCCCAATCGCAATCGGAACATTTGTGATGTGCGTTGCGATTGCTCCCCGCTCCGACCTCCGATTGCGATCGCCCGATTTCATCCTGACCGTCCGTTAGGTCGGATGATCCAACGGTTTCAGATCTAATCGCCCTTCACCTCCGCTGGGTCCCACATCCAATGCTCCGCTTCATTGTTTTGTGCTCTTTTTCTTTGTAATTTTCCCAAGAGTCTAACCTTTGGCCTTTACACTATGATTCTCTCCTCCGCCTTTTTCACTGTTTCCATCGTTTCCTCCGCTACTCCGCGACCTCTCCTTCAGCCTCCGAAAGCATTTTTCCACCACCACCGCCTGGTTTTGCAGTTTCTTTCCACTGTGCGGATTAGCATAGAGAGGCCATTTCAGCCGGCCGGCAAAGCAACAGAGACGGGATTTGAAGAAGATTTACGCCTGTAATTTAAGATTAACAATTTGATCCCGAATTCAAAGGATTAAGGCGCTGTTTGAAGACTAGTGAGCGCGCCAGCAATGCCATAATTGCGCTACCTAACAGCAGGACATTTCCCCCAGAGGTACACCTTCCAACAGCCTTCTCCATGCTTGCTCGAGCCTTGAAGTAGTTAATTGAACTGACAGGACTTCTTTAAGACTGTCTGGACAGTAGTATGGAAGTACGGAGAGACTTGCAGTTTTTCCATCCATGTCATTAATTCCAGAATGGCAGAGCAGAGTTCCAAACACCAGAAGGACTCTAAAAGAACATCAGAGGCTAAATTCGGCCTGACAGAGACTCCCAGTCCATACCATGAGTACGCACGGTGCTGCAGTTTGCCATTAAACAGAGTGAGGCGTGAACACCTCCACCACTCTATCTTAATGAGATTCATTTATTGTGTATTCTACTCCTCGTTGCTTCTCTTCTCCTATAAGAAATCCCCGAGAACATAATGAAAGGGTTGTTGTTTCCTTGCTGTGGCAGTAGCTGTTAGAGGGATTCATTCTTGACTGTTAGAACAGTCTTGGGAGGGAGTTGCAAAGTAGTTGTATGTAATAGGTTGGGAGGAGAAAGTCTGGACTGTATTAGCCATTGAGCTTATTGTACATGACTAGTTTTGCATAAATTAATCAAAGCACATTTCACAGGATCCTGGTCTATTACTATTGGTGATGTTCTTCTTACTCCGTTTAATGCATTTCCATATTGTTTCATCGTTCTTCTGGGCTTGCATCAGAAGAATGGTATAGGATTCACCCTTGTTAGGTGCCCTATGCTGTCTGCTCTCCTTGCCTTCAATGTTTTCTGCTAAATGTGTTATCTGAGAATTGATTTCAGTCAATTTAACCAGTGTAGTGGATGTTATTGCCTACTCTCTGATGTATGAATTGGTTGAATCAGTTCTTAGATGTTCTTGCTGGGTTTAAGCTAGAAGGTTTGGGAACACTGGGGATGAGTGTTAGCCCTATCCACTAGGATCCTTGCGCGACCAACTGGCCCTTCTAAGATCCCTTCTGTATAACTTATCTTTGTTTTTCCCTTGGAGTTGCTAAAGCAGACCTGGAGTTAAATGACCTTTGGTCTGATCTATAAGCAGCCCCTTTGTCTCTTTGAGAGCTGCCTTAGAGTATGTCCAAGCAGGTCTGGAGTTAAATGACCTCTGACCTGATCTATAGACATAAATTTGGTTGTCTTTCCTTCTTCCACTTTCCCTCCTTAATGTTCCATTCCATCATCTGCCTAAAAGATCCTTTAGTGTAGATGACTTTCCCTTTGAAAGCCTTGGCTAGTTGTTGCATGTAATTTCCTTTCATGACTCCATAGCCCAATGGATGGCACTATCTTGGCCTATCCTCTTTGCTGAAGCCTCCTGCTATTTTGTTTCCTTTCCTCCCATTTCTTTCCCAGTCCGTGATCTCCTAACCAACCCAGCAACCAACCAACCAAATCATTTAAAATCCCTCGTGCTTCATAACTAGCCTAATATCTCATTTGAGCTTCAAAGACATATCATCCTTTGCTCTTTTTGGAGAGATCCCTCTCCGGGTCCAGGAGGGCTAGATCCTAGGGCCCCAAAGTGGTTTGATGTTGTCTCATCTTTTGGTATTGCCAAATCTGACAAAACATGGGAACCCCAAAATAATGGCGACTCCGCTGGGGAACGAGACCAGTCAGCTTTGATTTGGTAAACCACTGTGGTGGATAGTAAGTTGTAAATCATCCACCTGGCGACTCCACAATTCCGAATGATTAAAAGACTCCGTTGGTAATCAGCTGGCCACTGGTTATCTTGGTTTCACGAGACTCCATTGGGAGACCATGTCGCAGTACAACATCATCCGTGCCGAAGATCCAGTCACTTCGCTAATGGAGGACTCTGAACAATGTGTAGAAATAGATCCAAGCCTCATAGCAGAGTTTTGAAGTGGAATAGCGAGTGTACTGGCAAAAATTGAATGGGAGAACCTTCCAAAGATTGTCCCTCTCAGCTCAACACTCAATACTCTACCTGCGCTTAAGAAGATGTTTCTTGATTTGGTGATTGAGAGATATGAAGCTGAGCTCGAACTTTTGAGATCACAAGAAATATCATACGAGTTCAGAGACCCAAAAGAATTCTTGGAAAGTCTCCCTCCCCCCAAAAGAGAAGAAATTCCACTGTTGTTTGATGTGCAAGAAGAAGACGATCCGACTCCCAAGATTCACTCTGAAGACACAGGGGAAAATGTAATAATCAAAGCAGCCCAGGATAAAGACAGCCTACCAAGCTTGGGAGGCCTAAAAGAAGAAAATGTACATCATCTGTTCGCGGATCCTGTGGCAGAATACATGGAGGCCCTGATATGCTCGAATGCTCCAGCATTGACCCTTAGCATGGGCCAGATTCATCAGGAATGGTCACTACTGATAGTGACCACAGTCTTGAAGAGCCACACGCAGAGCACCTTGTGGTTATCTCTGACAGGCAGCCAGTGCTCATATCCTTTTTTGCTATTACTTGACTGGCTGCATTGGCATTATTGCATCACCTAGAGCATCAGATATTTCCAGTTAGAGTAGGGTAGGTAGGGAAATCTCAATAAAGCTCAGCCTATGAGCAGGTAGTTAGTTGTTTTCATTTTCTGTTTTAGAATGTAGAGAAGAAATCTGCTAGACAGTTTAATCCTAGCAGATATTAGCCTAGGTAGAGAAATAGATGAGGCCAACAGTATAATCTGGTCTCATGGAGAAATAAGGGTAGAAGTAGAATAGGTTTATGTTCCTGTTTGTAAAGATTGATGATGTGAAAGGGTCTGCAAGTCCAAATGCACCCAAGAAGAAAAATGTTAGGTCTATAGTGTGGGTAGGCAGTTGTTTGGGAGAATGTTTCTGTTGATATGATGTCTTCTTAATTTGTGGCAGCTGATCTAGGAAAGAAATGGATGGTTCAAGCAGCAGGCATCTGGCCTACACCAATAGATCAATTTCTGAATTCTTGACTCCTCCAAGGAGAAGCCATCCCCATGTGGAGCCACTGTTAGCCCCCCTATGAAATTTTTGATAAACAAATAGGGGGCTAAATTGTTTTTGAGCCTTCAAGGAATGCATTTCTTCTGAAAACACAGTCTCCTTGACGCCTCCTTGTGCCTTTGCCCTTTGATAGTATCCCCTCTACTGATTTCCCTTATAAAGCCTCTCTACTATGAAGAAATGCCCAAAGGCCCCCTTTTCCTTCTTATTTCACCCCCAATTAGCCTCCATTTTATCCCCCTTTTCTTCCCCTTCTATTTCCCTTCTTACCCTTCAAATTCCCCCCAAAATCCCCTTTAAATCATTCCTCTACCCTTTGTTGGCCATCTTCCCCATTTACTCCTCTATCGTTCCCCTCCTTTGCCTTTAAATTCCATTTAAATGGGCTAAAAACCCACTTCCCGACCTTATTATAGGTCTAATCCCCTTTCCCACTAGCCCCGTGAACCACTTCCCCATGTGCCCAGGCGCCAGGACCAAGCACTTAAGTCCAAAGTGCTTATCGCAATCGGAGTTGTTAGCGGGCGCATTTCCTTTGTAAACTCCAAAGTCCCGATGCAATTGGGTTACAGCGTTAAGTCATCCGCTCTGTTCTGCATCGTTGATATGATCTCCAGATCTAACGGCTGGGTGCTAATCGCAGCCCCCCGCCCAATCGCAATCGCAATGTGTTGTGTGCACCCTCCAATCGGTCCATTGCAAGTGATTGCAATGCGATTGATCGCAAGACCTTCCCTCCAATCCCCAATCAATCGCAAGTCTTGCCTTCTAATCCCCGATCGTGTCACCTCCCGATTTAATCGCAGCCGTCCATCTCCCAGCCTATCCAACGGCTCAGCGTTAATCGCACCTGCCCCTCCGATCGCAATCGCAAGTCCCATCTCCCTATCTCCGATTGCGATGCTCCGATTCAATCCCGACCGTCCATTCTCCCCGCAAATCCGACGGTCATCGCAACTCTCGATCGCAAGTACTCCCCCGATCCCCCGATCGCACTGCCCCTCCGATTACATCCCCGCCGTTCATTCCTCCCCCAAATCGACGGTCATCGCTCAATCGCGTCTCCGATCCCAATCACAATCGGAACATTTGTGATGTGCGTTGCGATTGCTCCCCGCTCCGACCTCCGATTGCGATCGCCCGATTTCATCCTGACCGTCC
Organism: Pinus albicaulis; assembly: GCA_034641835.2. Lineage (NCBI taxonomy): Eukaryota > Viridiplantae > Streptophyta > Pinopsida > Pinales > Pinaceae > Pinus > Pinus albicaulis. Next base: position 480,799,787 of record CM076570.1, on the reverse strand, counting down.
GTTAGGTCGGATGATCCGACGGTTTCAGATCTAATCGCCCTGCGCCTCCGCTGGGTCCCACATCCAATGCTCCGCTTCATTGTTTTGTGCCCTTTTTCTTTGTAATTTTCCCAAGAGTCTAACCTTGGGCCTTTACACTATGATTCTCTCCTCCGCCTTTTTCACTGTTTCCACCGTTTCCTCCGCTACTCCACCACCTCTCCTCCAGCCTTCGAAAGAATTTTTCCACCACCACCGCCTGGTTTTACAGTTTCTTTCCACTGTGCGGATTAGCACAGAGAGGCCATTTCAGCCGGCCGGCGAAGCAGCAGAGACGAGATTTGAAGAAGATTTACGCCTGTAATTGAAGATTAACAATTTGATCCCGAATTCAAAGGATTAAGGCGCTTTTTGAAGACTAGTGAGCGCGCCAGCAATGCCATAATTGCGCTACCTAACAGCAGGATGTTTCCCCCAGAGGTACACCTTCCAACAGCCTTATCCATGCTTCCTCGAGCCTTGAAGTAGTTAATTGCACTGACAGGACTTCTTTAAGACTGTCTGGACAGCAGTATGGAAGTATGGAGAGACTTGCAGTTTTTCCATCCATGTCATTAATTCCAGAATGGCAGAGCAGAGTTCCAAACACCAGAAGGACTCTAAAAGAACATCAGAGGCCAAATTCGGCCTGACAGAGACTCCTAGGCCATACCATGAGTACGCACGGTGCTGCAGTTTGCCATTAAACAGAGTGAGGCGTGAACACCTCCACCACTCTGTCTTAATGAGATTCATTTATTGTGTATGCTACTCCTCATTGCTTCTCTTCTCCTATAAGAAATCCCCGAGAACATAATGAAAGGGTTGTTGTTGCCTTGCTGTGGCAGTAGCTGTTAGAGGGATTCATTCTTGACTGTTAGAATAGTCTTGGGAGGGAGTTGCAGAGTAGTTGTATGTAATAGGCTGGGAGGAGAAGTCTGGACTGTATTAGCCATTGAGCTTATTGTACATGACTGGTTTTGCATCAATTAATCAAAGCACATTTCACAGGATCCTGGTCTATTACTATTGGTGATGTTCTTCTTACTTTTTTTATTGCATCTTCACATTGTTTCATTGTTCTTCTGGGCTTGCATCAGAATAATGGTATAGGATTCACCCTTGTTAGGTGCCCTATGCTGTTTGCTCTCCTTGCCTTCAATGTTTTCTGCTAAATGTGTTATCTGAGAATTGATTTCAGTCAATTTAACCAGTGTAGTGGATGTTATTGCCTACTCTCTGATGTATGAATTGGTTGGATCAGTTCTTAGATGTTCTTGTTGGGTTTAAGCTGGAAGGTTTGGGAACACTGGGGATGAGTGTTAGCCCTGTCCACTAGGATCCTTGCACGACCAGCTTACCTTTCTAAGATCCCTTTGTTTATCTTATCTTTGTTTTCCCTTGGAGTTGCTAAAGCAGACCTGGAGTTAAATGACCTCTGGTCCGATCTATAAGCAGCCCCTTTGTCCCTTTGAGAGTTGCCCTAGAGTATGTCCAAGCAGGTCTGGAGTTAAATGACCTCTGACCTGATCTATAGACAGAAATTTGGTTGTCTTTCCTTCTTCCACTTTCCCTCCTTAATGTTCCATTTCACCATCTGCCTAAAAGATCCTTTAGTGTAGATGACTTGCCCTTTGAAAGCCTTGGCTAGTTGTTGCATGTAATTTCCTTTCATGACTCCATAGCCCAATGGATGGCACTGTCTTGGCCTATCCTCTTTGTTGAAGCCTCCTGTTGTTTTGTTTCCTTTCCTCCCATTGCTTTCCCAGTCCGTGATCTCCTAAACAACCCAGCAACCAACCAACCAAATCATTTAAAATCCCTCGTGCTTCATAACTAGCCTAATATCTCATTTGAGCTTCAAAGACATATCATTCTTTGCTCATTTTGGAGAGATCCCTCTCCGGGTCCAGGAGGGCTAGATCCTAGGGCCCCAAAGTGGTTTGATGTTGTCTCATCTTTTGGTATTGCCAAATCTGCCAAAACATGGGAACCCCAACAGCAAGTTCAGGAGGATAGTGCACATAAGTGCCCGCAAGCTCAGGAGAATAGCGCCCACAAAGTAAACAATTTAATTTGTGATGCGATAAGTGCCATTCGCACATCGCAATCGCAAGGATTTAAGGTTTTCTTGTATCGCGCAATGTTAAAATTTAAGTTCTCCAAAATGAAATTTACGATGGAGGCATGGACGCGATTTGGTTTCACAGGCAGAACCCATAATATTTGAAGTGAGGCAGTTTGTGTTTTTGTACGTTGTTTAATGTAGAAAACAGTAGAACAGGAAGAAGGAAATTTTGGTTGTTAATAGTCGGATCAACATTGATTTAGCATTAAGTTTCAAGCTTTCGCCATTTTTGTATTAAAAGGAATGTAATTTCATATGTTTAATTAGAGATGAATGGATAGAAAAGAGTTGAATAAATTAAAAATTCCTCTCTTGTGTGTTTTTGCTATGTCTGTGTGTAAATTGTTTATTTCTGCATATCTGAATTCTGTGTGTGGTGGGGGAAACACATCTCTTATTTTGTTTTATTCATAATTTCCAACATGGTATCAGAGCAGGTCTAGGCTCTCAATGAAAGAATGAGATCGCTCTTTACTGAAGAATTTTAAAGGTTGTTTGAGAAGCAAATTCTCCAGCAGTGAGTTGGTTTTGTTTACACAGTCAAGATGGCAGTAGCAGGCACAAACCTGACTAATCCTCAACTACCATATTTCAATGGGAATAATTATGAGTATTGGGCCATTCGAATGAAGGGCCTATTCTCCTCACAATATATTTGGGAGTTGGTGCAAAATGGTTTCCAAGAACCAATAGATGCAGTATCATATAATGCTTTGACACAAGCAGAAAGAGATTTTTTGAGGGACAATAAGAAGAAGGACTCCAAAGCCCTCTTCTATATTTTACAAGCAGTACATGAGAGTATTTTCCCAAGGGTTTTAGCAGCAACGAAGTCCAAGGAGGCATGGGATACCCTCCAAATAACCTATCAAGGCATGGCAAAGGTGAAGACAACAAAACTTCAAATGTTGAGAAGATATTTTGAAACTCTTTTTCTGAAAGATTCTGATAATATAGACTCATTATTTACACATGTGATTGGGTTGGTTACCCAAATCAGGTCTCATGGAGATACAATTGAAGAAAGGATAACAGTTGAGAAAGTCTTAAGAAGTCCACCATCAAGGTTTGATGCCATAGTAGTGGCCATAGAAGAGACAAAGGATCTCTCACATTTTTCAGTGGATGAGCTTCATGCATCACTGATGTCTCATGAGCATAGAATGAAAAGAGAAAAACAAATCCTCATTGGAACATGCATTTAAGACACAAATGTCTTTTGGTCAAGGTAGAGGTAGAGGAATATCAAACTACCGAGGAAGAGGAAGAAGCCCACACAGAGGTGGAAGAAGCAACCCTGCAAGCACAAGTGAATGGGGCAAAAATCAGAATCCAAGCCAAGGCTCAAGCCAGAATCAGGCACAAGAACAGAGGTATGATAAATCTCATGTCCAATGTCATTATTGCAAAAATTATGGTCATTATGAAAATTAATGTAGAAAGAAGAAAAATGACATGGGTAGTAAACCTAGTGTAAATTTCACAAAAGAAAATCAGAACCATGGGAACATGCTTTTATCTTGTAATGTAGCATAACGAAAAAAAGAAGATATATGGTTCTTAGATTCAAGGTGTAACAACCACATGACTGGAGACATAGTAATGTTTTCCTATCTAGATGAAAGTGTAAAATCTGAAGTGACAACGGGGACTGATTGCAAGGTCTCTGTCATGGGAAAATGAAGAGTAAACATACTGACAAACAAGGGAGAGAAGAAGTTCATGCCACATGTCTATTATGTCCCTGGCTTGAAATGTAACCTTATAGGCATTGGAGAGCTCGTGCAAAAGGGATACAATGTGTTTTTAAAAAATGATGTGTGCACAATCATGGATAAAACTCCAAGTAGACAACTCATTGCAAAAGTGCATACGAAAAGCAATAGACTGTTTCCTCTCAATATCAGATCAGACTTGAAGGAAGGAGGTGTTGTAGCATCTGTCCCACAATAAATCTTTCAAGAAGACGTGAAAGATGAGAACTGGTTATGGCATTTGAGATTTGGACATCTCAATTTCGAAGGTTTGAACTTGTTGCATAGAAAAGGCATGGTAAAGGGATTACCACTCATAGAGAAACCAGATAGCGTATGTGAAGGCTGCATCTTGGGAAAACAACATAGAGAATCATTTCCAGCAGGAAAGAGTATAAGGGAAAAGGCACCTTTAGAGATTTTCCACTCAGATTTATGTGGACCAATGCAAACACCATCATTAGCTGGTAGTCATTATATTTTGACATTTATAGATGATTACATAAGGAAGACATGGATCTATTTTCTAAAACAGAAAATTGAAGTGTTTTAATAGCTCTACCACTACAAAGCTCTTGTTGAGAAGAAAAGTGGAAACTACATAAAAGTGTTGAGAACTGATAGAGGTGGAGGATATATCTCCAAAGACTTCCTACGTTAGGAGCATGGAATACACAAGCAATTTACCACACGGTATACACCTCAGCAAAACAATGTTGCAAAAACAAGGAATAGGACCATCATGGACATGGTAAGAAGTATTTTGAAGGCAAAGCATTTTCCAACTTTGAAATGAGTATTGGGTAGAATCTGTCTCTTGTGCAACTTATATTATTAATAGATTTCCAACCTAAAGTGTTATGAATAGAGTTCCAGAAGAAGTATGGAGTGGAAAAAAGAAATTTGTCACTCACACGAGAGTGTTTGGATGTGTGGCATATGCACATGTCCCAGATCAGTTAAGGAAGAAGTTGGACATCAAGGGGGAGAAATGTATATTTCTTGGATACAGTGATGAGTCCAAGGCTTACAAAATCTATAATCCATTAACCAAGAAATTAATCATTAGCAGAGATGTTTAGTTCATAGAAGAAGAATCTTGGGATGGAAGTTTAGAGAAGACAGTAAATTTCAAGACATGTATGTCTCATGAAGAGAAAGAGGAATGGACTGCAGCAATCAACACCTCAACGGTGGCTCCTCCTCCACCTACACAAGCTCAACAAAGAACACCACACGCAAGAAATAGAATAGCATTGAGAAACCAAGGAAGTGCTTCTCCAAGCACACTACAGGGATTAACAACTCCCCCGAGTTCAAGTGAAACTCCAATCACATATTTAGCAAATACAAGAAGACCAAGATTCAGAAATTTAAGTGAAATTTATGAGCGAGAAGAAGTTGATAATAGTGCTGGTCCGAATTCATTATTTGCATTATTTTTTCATGTTGATGACCCAATCCATTTTGAAGATGCATTCAAAGAATAGAAGTGGATTGAAGCAATGAATGAAGACATAAGAGCAATAAAAAGGAATGACACATGGGAGTTAGAAGACCTCCCACAAGGAAAAATTGAAGTTATTGGAGTGAAATGGGTCTAAAAGACCAAGAGCAACATTGAAGGCAAGATAGAAAGTCACAAAGCAAGGCTAGTTGTCAAAGGATACAAGCAGCGACAAGAAAGAGAATATGAGGAAACCTTTGCACCAGTTGCAAGGATGGAGACAGTGCGGACAGTATTGTCTATAGCAGCACAACAAAAATGGAAAGTTTATCAAATGGATGTGAAGTCAGTATTCTTTAATGGAGTGCTTAAACAAGAGGTGTATGTTGAATAACCTCTTGGCTATGAGATAGAAAGCCAAGAACACAAAGTGTGTAAGTTGCAGAAAGCTCTTTATGGGCTGAAGCAAGCACCACGAGCATGGTACAACAGGATTGATGCTTACTTGATAGACAATGGGTTCGACAAGTGTGATGGTGAACCCACACTCTACATCAAAGAAAATGATGTCATGAAAAGTGAGTTTGAAATGACTGACTTGGGTTTGCTAAGATATTTTTTCCAGGCATAGAAGTAAAGCAAACAGAAAAGGGAATTTTTATCTCCCAAGAAAAGTATGTTGCAGAAGTTTTAAAAAGGCTCAATATCGAAGAAGAAACCAATAGTTTCTTTATCAACAATAGAAACTGAATATGTAGCAACAATAACAACAGCATGCCAAGCAATTTGGATGAGAAGGATGCTGAGGGTTTTATGTCATGAACAAGACAAAGGAACCACAATTTTCTGTGATAACAACTCAACAATTACATTGTCAGAGAATTCTATTTTCCACAAGAGAACAAAGAATATTGATGCCAAATAACATTTCATAAGGGAATTAGTTAACAATGGTGAAATTGTGTTGCATCATTGTAGGTCAGAGGAACAATTTGTAGATATATTCACAAAGCCATTGGGACAGAAAATTTTTGTCTACCTTAGAAATTTTTTGGGAATGATTGATGGTGGAAATTGTGATTAAGGGGGAGTGTTGGAAATACTCCCAACCACCATCATGAATAAAGTGGCAAGAACCCACACCTGAACTAATTTTTTTTTGCAGGGAAGGACAAGCATGGTATTTCAAATTCGAAGGTGTTTCACGCAAAATCCTAAAAACAAAGTACCCAGCCTTTTCTCTGCGTTATTTCTTCCCCACCGCCATTGACTTACCTTTTGCTCGCATATCGTAGCCCGCAAGTTTTAAGGTTTACCCCTTAAGCGCTTCGCCGAAAATTATTTCCCTACTGATGTGATCTAGTGGGACCCTCAACCTTACCTCACTACAAATCGCCACAAACCTTTGTATTTAGCTTCATTCCTTACCTTTTACATTTCGCAGTTGTCGTTGTTTACTGCGTTGCAGCGTGCACTTCGCACAATTTAGCATTTACCTTTAAGATCCCGCACCAAACCTTGTGATGTTGCGATACGACATCGTCATCGCACATCGTAAAACTTAGATTTTGCATTTCGCAGAATTTTCCTGTTTACCTTTTAGCGCACCTGCAACCCGCACTTCACATGTTTTATGTTTTACCTTTTTTGTCGCCCATGAGTTCGCACTTCACACATTTAAAGCTTACCTTTTAGCCGCCCGTAAGTTATGTTATTTATGTTGCGATGTGATCACAATTGCACGTGGCAAGCTTAGGAGGATAGCGCACATAAGCGCCCGCAAGCTTAGGAGGATAGCACCCGCAAAGTAAACAATTTAAGTTGTGATGCAATAAGTGCCATAGCACATCGCAATAGAATGGATTTAAGGTTTTTCCGTATCACACAATGTTAAAAGTTAATATCGCCAAAATGTGATTTGCAATGGAGGCATGGACGCGATGTGGTTTCGCAAGAGGAACCCATAATATTTCAAGTCCGACAGTTTATGTTTTTGTACGTTGTTTCATGTAGAAAACAGTAGAACTTGCAGAAGGACATTTTGGTTGTTAACAGTCTGATCAACATTGATTTAGCATTATGTTTCAGGCTTCCGCCATTTTTGTATTAAAAGGAATGTAATTTCATATGTTTAATTAGAGTTGAATGAATAGAGAAGAGTTGAATAAATTAAAAATTCCTCTCATGTGTATTTTTGCTCCATCTATGTGTAAATTGTTTATTTTCGAGTATATGCATTCTCTGTATTGTGGGAGAAACACATCCCTCTATTTTTTTTATTCATAATTTCCAACACATGTGAATTAATCCTTACCTATTACTTCATGGAATGTCTAATTGCATTGGACTAATATATACATAAAACGAATCATATACAGATGTGTCTATTACCTGGAAAAAAGAATGGGGAGATCTAAAGAATTGAGGATAATCCTACATTGGAGTGCTCAAAATTTCAAATCCTCTCACACCACAATAATCAGGTGAACCACCAACAGTCGTAAAGTTCATATTTTAAATTTCTATCCATGAACATACTATCTTTTAACTAAATTGTGATGTGAACTCCGAGAGGAAACTGGACTAAACAAATATGAAAAAATGAGAGATAAAGCTTTTGACTAAAGTACGATGTGAACTGGAAGAGGAAACTCAATTGAGAGATAAAACAAGAAAGCTAATACTTTTATGCCAAAACTAACGGGCTAAGAGAAAATAAATTTGTATAAATAATAACCTTATAGAATAACGAAGGATATCGCTTGTAATTCCACAACAAATGGGAGATTGCTTCTTCTTGTTGAATATCGAAGGATATCGCTTATAATTCCACAACAAATCGGAGATTGATTCTAAATTTCTTGAAGCCAACCTTCCCAAACATATTATTTATGTATAAAGAAACACCATGAAAAATAACTCACAAGGCATGCACAAAATCCCTTGTTAACATTCATACGAAAAGTTACAACTACAAAAAGATTCATAATACAAATATGGTTCTCCTTGAACCTCACGATGGGTTCCTTGTACCTTATTAAAAGAGAAAAATAACAGATAATTCAGAGAGAAGATAAGCCATTCAAAACTAAATAGATCCACTGTTGTCATTAATCTGATCTATATATTCAGGACCCTCCAAGGAGCTCTGTAAACAACTTTTCCAACATACTGGGTAAAGTTACCTGTGGAACATGGCCATCTATGTCAAGTATGTGCATTGAATTCTTCTCCCCTCCAAGATTGCATTGCATGTAATATGGCACGCTCAATGGAACCACTATGTCCTTCTTAGTCTGGATGATGCTACATGGGGACTTCACATTAGATAATATGTTTCTCACGTCACTGTGGAAGATGGCTTTGGAAACCACGAGTGTGATTTTAGGCTTCATATTCATCATTTTTCTACTGAATTCCTTTACCAGAGATGCCTCATCAATGCTAATTAATAGAGGAACAAATCCTGAAACCAATGCTGGATAGTTGGATTTCATTGCACTGAAAATTTCAATGATGTCTCCACATTCAAATCCCCCTTCATAAGATCCATCATTTAAATACCTGAAGAAACAACAATAGAAGGCATGTGCATAAGTTGAATACAGAGAGAAAAGAGGAATATTTATGGGGATTTGCTATAGGAATCACCATAATTCACCTTTGGGAATTTTTGTTGGTTTGGAAAGTTTACGAACACTTATGGGTTTCACTTCACCTTTCATCTAATCCTTTCAGAAGTATTTCATCTAACTCCTCAAAGATAATTAGGGAGAATCAAACCAAAGCTTAGAGGTAATTTGGTAATTAGAGAGAAGCGAACCAAACCAATAACTAGGATAGGGTAGAAATTATAGATTCCATACAAATGGGATGATTCCTCCCACTAAATTAAAGCTTAAATTATTGTAGTTATGTTTTGTTACCCTCAGGAGCCACATAGTAAGAATTATCTTTCAAATAATTTGGGTTTTTTTATGGAGGCAAGGCAGCCAACCATAGCAGAAACTGAATGACCTACGTACACGCACTTGTCAGCTTTGAGCTCATCTAAAATGGAGAGAAGTTCGTTGTCATAAGCATGTTAAAAATATGACAACAAATTGTAAATAATGTAATTTTGGGCAAATTACTTACCGTTAATTGGTTGAGTAACAAAATGAAGTTAGAATAACGAAATAAGCTCAAGTTAAATTGGATAGCCCAAGAGGCTTGTATGTATAGAGAATCATTTTTGATTAATAGAGTTTCCAATCCCTTGCCCCGTGGAGGTTTCCTTGACACCCTGTCAAGGTTTTACCACGTAAATTTTGTGTATTTCTTTATGTGAATTTATTCCTTCAGTTTGTCATTCAGTTATGAATCTATTTCTTTCTCGTTTAATATTTCCCACTCAATAAGTGGTATCAGAGCCTGGAAATTGGTTTGAACGATTTTTTGAAGAGCAATTGATTGGGAGTCATGGAGTTTGAAACGATCGTGAGCAGTTTGAGATCTAGCATGGCTTGGAGGCATCAAATCAATTGATGTGCATGTGGTTTAACTAGAGTCAATTTGGATCCCGTAAGATTGTGGAGGCTCTATGGTGCAAGAAATACTATGATTATGAGTGTCCATCATTTGAATTGGAGCGCGTCTATGGTGGAAGATTTTTTCTGTTTGCGTTGGAGCCAGCCTGCGGTGGAACACTTCCAGCATCTGTTGTGGAAAAGAAAGACTGCATGTTTGTTGTGTGGATATCTTTGATCCTTATATATATATATATATATATATTCTGGTAGCACAAAAAAAATTATTCTTATGATCTCTTCCCACAGCAAAAGAAAAAATTCACGGTTTCTTCCCACGGCAAGTTTTCAGAGAAAAAAAATACTCGTTTTCTTAGTACTGCAAAACAAGTTCAATGGCAGCGAATTTGATTCTCTCTAGTGGATTTGATACTGGGAAATGACTTCTTTAACCATCAGCTTTGATTCTGATGGATGGCAATCGATTTCCCTCTGCAATCTCTTGACCCTCGACAACTTCTTTTCTCCAGCAATTCTTCGCTCTCCAACAAGCAGAACGACTCAAGAAAACCCTCTGTGCTAGTCGTCGATCACACTAGGATCAAATATATCCACACAACAAACATGCAGTCTTTCTTTTCCACAACAGATGCTGGAAGTGTTCCACCGCAGGCTGGCTCCAACGTAAACAGAAAAATCTTCCACCATAGACGCACTCCAATTCAAATGATGGACACTCATAATCATAGTATTTCTTGCACTGTAGAGCCTCCACAATCTTACGGGATCCAAATTGACTCTAGTTAAACCACATGCGTGCATCAATTGATTTGATGCCTCCAAGCCATGCTAGATCTCAAACTGCTCACGATCGTTTCAAACTCCATGACTCCCAATCAATTGCTCTTTAAAAAATCGTTCAAACCAATTTCCAGGCTCTGATACCACTTATTGAGTGGGAAATATTAAACGAGAAAGAAATAGATTCATAACTGAATGACAAACTGAAGGAATAAATTCACATAAAGAAATACACAAAATTTACGTGGTAAAACCTTGACAGGGTGTCAAGGAAACCTCCACGGGGCAAGGGATTGGAAACTCTATTAATAAAAAATGATTCTCTATACATACAAGCCTCTCGGGCTATCCAATTTAACTTGAGCCTATTTCGTTATTCTAACTTCATTTTGTTACTCAACCAATTAACGGTAAGTAATTTGCTCAAAATTACATTATTTACAATTTGTTGTCATATTTTTAACATGCTTATGACAACGAACTTCTCTCCATTTTAGATGAGCTCAAAGCTGACAAGTGCGTGTACGTAGGTCATTCAGTTTCTGCTATGGTGGGCTGCCTTGCCTCCATAAAAAAACCTAAATTATTTGAAAGATAAATCTTACTATGTGGCTCCCGAGGGTAACAGAACATAACTACAATAATTTAAGCTTTAATTTAGTGGGAGGAATCATCCCATTTTTATGGAATCTACCTTCTACTATCCCTGAATTCTTAGTTTGAACGTTTTCTTGATTACTAAGAAAAAAAATGTTCACATATACGAAAACCTAGATGGGAAAAGCCAAGTGATTTTTTTCTTTTTCTTTGTGGGAAAGGATCATAAGAATAATTTTTTTTGTGCTACCAGAATATATATATATATATATATATATATATATATATATATATATATATATATATATATATATATATATATATTTTCAAAATTTGAATTTATTTAAGGCAAACCATGTTGAAGGAACACAAAGAAATGTTTTGTTTTTTGAACAAATCAGAATTGAGAAAATTCATGGAGTAGGGTTTGATAAGTTCAGAAATTTTTTTTTCTTCTGAAAAAGGGGAAAAGTGTTTAATTTGTAGAAGCCCTTGAAACCCTAGCAGAAGAGGGGAAATTTTTTTTTATTAGACACTAGTTGGAAATTAAAGAAAGAAGGGAAAAGTAGGAGGAAGAAATGGCTAAAATGACAAATGCAAGGTTCGAGGTGGATAAATTCACCGGGAAAAACAATTTTGCATTGTGGAAACTGAAGGTTAGGGATTTGTTGGTGTAACAAGGGTTGCACAAAGCATTAGATGGGGTAAATAAAAAACTGGCAATAATGACAGAATCGAACTGGGAGGACTTGGATGCCCGAGCTCTTAGTACCATTTGGTTATGTTTGGCAGATGAAGTTCTCTTTAATATAGTTGGAGAGAGTACCGCTAAAGGGTTGTGGGGAAAATTGGAAACCTTGTATATGAAAAAATATTTGACAAATAGAATCTATTTAAAAAGACAATTGTACAGTCTTCGGATGAAGGAGGGTACAAAAATTGTAGAACACTTAAATGTTTTTAATACGCTTATTTTCCAGTTGTCAGATATGGAAGTAAAAATGCAGGAAGAAGACAAGGAAATAACCTTGTTGTGTTCTCTGCCCAGGTCATGGGATCACTTCATTACTTCAATTAGTTTGAGCACTGCCGATTCATTATAATTTGAATCTGTTGTGGGTGCTCTCTTATCTGAAGAAGTATGAAGGAAATCTAGTATTGAGACTTCTGCACCAGAAGCCATGGTAGCCAGAGGTCGGTCAAAGGAAAGAGGGGAGAAAGAAAGGGGTTCTTCTAGATCGAAGTCAAAGGGCAGAAAGAAGTGTAAAGCTAAGTGCTGGTACTGAAATAAACTTGGACACCTTAAGAAAGATTGTTGGAAACGGAAGGAGTCGGAAAACCGTAACAAGGAAGCAAATCAGGTTGATTCAGGTATGGTTGATGAGGTTTTAATTGTTGAAGCTCTCCCTATCTGTAATGTCTCTCAAGATACTAAAAATTGGCTATTAGACTCTGGTGCTTCTCATCATATGAGTCCACACCAAAGTTGGTTTACTTCATATGAAACTGTAAATGGTAGTTCTGTATTCATGGGAAATAATGCATCTTGTCAGACTGTTGGGATTGGTAATGTAAAAAATAAAATGTATGATGATACAGCTAAAACATTATCTAATTTTAGGCATGTTAGGGTCCTGTGATTTGGCTGATTGGCAAGCCAAGTGACAGGGTAACATCAAACAAACTTTGGAGCCCAAGGACCTAGCCTTCCTGGACTCAGAGAGAGCTCTCTCTATTTGTGTAAGGGATATCTGTGTGTTTGCTTATTGTGTTTCTGATTTTAGGCTAGTTATAAAATAGGTTTTTGGTTTTGGTTTTTAGGTTTGTGAGGAATGAACTAATCAAAGACTAAGATAGATAAGAAGATTGTCAGATTAATTGGGCTATGGGGTCGAAAAGGTCAAGAAAGCTTTCAGATGGTGATACAAGGTTGTTGAAGGGTCGATTTGAGCAAGGTAAAATGGAGTGGGATGGACACTAAATTTGTGAAGAACAAAGGATTTCAAACATAAATAGTTCAATAGCTTACATAAACATGGTAGGGCTAACCATTAATCATGAGAAATGTAACTATAAACTGATCAATGCATAGAAATAAACATTCAAGCAATACATAGAGATATATGATTCTCTAACTTTGGGAAATTGCCATCAGACTTTGGGGAAATACATTTAAGACAAAAAAAAAACTCAAATCACTATGACGAAATGCCTAAGCATAGTATTTCAAGCTATTGGGCACTTTGAAGCAGGATTGCATAGTTTTAGGCAAAGGGCAAGATCAGTACAAGACATCCATGGTTCAACAAATGACAATCAAACAATCAAAGAGAGGTTTCAGAGGTGGAGTTATGACTAGCCATGAGTAAGCAGGGCATACCGTGAATCATACTTAGCATGCATAAAACCATAAATGAAACAAGAAAACAATTTCTTCAATTATCAAAGAGAAATCAAGGATTCTTTGATATGACTAAGAAGGAAGAAAACATAGAAGCTATAAAGAAACAAGAAATTTGAGGTGCCTCCAAGGGCATGTCTCAAATCTATTCTCTATTGTCCTATAGCAAGCAAGAACATAGATTTATGAATGAAAAATAAGAAGCATAACAGAGAGGGACACTATACCATTTTACCAAGTCAAGGAATCCAACAACAGACCTCCTTCATCATCCAAAAAAATTCAAGAAATTATCCAATGCATGAGACAAGTGTTTCTTCCAAGCTTGTATAACCATATATTGCTTCTATTCATCAAGTTCGGCCTTGTTTACAATGAATTCTCTTGGAATATATAGGCCAAGATGAGGGAAAACCTCCTAGTGCAACTTGCAATCTCATTGGCCCATCAAAAATATCTGATTTTGTCCTTGAGGCTTTGCAAATCCCAAGGCACAAAATATCTAATAAAATATCTCAAAAATGCTAAAAAATGAAAATATATTGACTTTTCATAACTAATCATGCCCAAAAATAGCTAAATGCACATGAGGAAAAGTCACTTTAGAAAGGTACATTTTTTACAAAAATACTTAAGAAATATATCGGCAGAAAGTTCTCTGTCTTGCCGACAACTTTTGGACGTCCTCCCGATGTCGAAACGAGGCCTGGGATGCCTCGTTGGAAAGCTCTGAATGTCTATTTTCTGAAAATTCTTAGTTTTCTCCAAAATTATCACTGAAATTCTATCAAAAACTAACCTGTGTGTAAAAACCAAAAAAATAGACTTTGCTGATAAACGGGGCAGAGTGTGGAAAAAGTGAGTGTTTTTCATCATTTTGGGAGAGCAAATCATATTCAATTGATCTGAAAATTGCTGAGTAGATTCCCCTAAAATTATGGCATCCAATGATACCATATTCATCCCTTGAGGATGTCCCAAACAGAAATGGTGATACTCGTGATTTTTAGCCAAAAACTCGAAAATGACAAAAAACCAAAACTTGTTGAATTTCACCCAAATTTGGCGAGCATGACCCTCAATGGTTTTCAGAAACATGCTAAGAAGCTGAGGCCAAAATTTGGATCTTTGAGGTGTCTTTCTTCATTTTTGGTGCCGGGCGCCATGCTGCCCCTCCTCATCTTGCTGCTCTTCCTCATCTTGCTGCCCCTCCTCATCTTGCTGCTCTTCCTTATCTTGCTTTTCTTCTTGTTCAATCATGGGAAATTTGAGCTTCTTGGGAATGGGATTTCTTGAAGAAGGCGAAGGATGGTGAGTGTAAGGTAAAGGAGATGTATGGAATGAAGTAACAGTGACGAAATTTGGATGTGCAATGAAAATTTCCCAAGAGATTCCCTTCTTCTCAAGCTGATGAAGAATGACAAACTTGATGAGGGAATGATGGAAAAGGCAAGCTGACTGCTGAGAAGGAGGTCTTTTCTGAACAGTGGAGACCATTTTCTCAATACTTCTATGGAGGAAGAAAGGGTGATTTAGCAATTTGGCTCTTGTGAAATGCATGAGCAACCGGACATGGTAAGCATAGACCCGGGAGAACCTTCCCTCGCAAGTGAAGTATTTCATGATTATATTCATGAGGGGAGCATAACTTGTCAATAGATATGAGAAAGGAAAGATGGATGGACATGTATCTCTATGCTCAGGCTTCAAAAAGGGTTTGTACTGTTCTGAGTCTAGGTGGCTTTGTTTAAACCACTTCTCTTTGAGATAAGGGATTTTGGTGGCCTTGGAAATGGATCTAGGAGAAAACTTGAAATCCAAGCCTGCCAGCTGAAAGTGTTTCTCTTGAAATCTCAAAGCATAAATATGTGTCAAGGGGGAATAAATTTTCACCTCCTGCACCCTTTGACAAAACTCTAGACATCCAACCTCATGAAATTTAAACAGGACTGATGGAAGAGCATTTACCTCTTCAGTTGAAACAGGCTCAAATCTCCTGTGAAGGCCACTTCTACTGTCTTACCTGGGAGGCATTTTGTTTTGGATACTCTTTGCAAAAACAAGCTGTCTCAATTGGTCCTTGAAATGGTTTCTCAACAACACCCCTGTTTCTCCTTATAAGTCACTGTTTTATCCTCTTTGATGCCAATCAACAAGTATTTGTCAAATGAAACAAAATCAACTTATCACTGTGCTTGGGAAAATAACTCTGAAAATATGTGTTTGTGGTTTATTGGTGAAGAAAGAACATCTTGCGTTTTGAAAAAAACACTTTTTCCTCAAAACACCTTTCTTTTGTTGTTCAATGTTCTTCACAAAGTAAAACAAAACACCCTCCAACTGATTTAAAAGACCTTCACAGCATACTCTGTTTTTTGGAACTATGGAGGTTGCACATGGTTTCACTATTTCACCATATAGAGAGGACTTTAAAATGACAAATCTTTCAAATTATGATCATTTTTTCCCCTTGGAAATTCAAACAGAGTCTGCTCTTGTTTCAACACTGTTAGGACATTTTTCAAATCGATTTGAGACCTCTACAACTGTGCTTATCTGTCTTGTAATTAGTGTATGGTTTATCACTGTTCTTAAAGGAAGTCAAGGCCCTTTAAGACTAATGAAAACACCTCTTGCCTATCACTGTACTAATATTTGGCAACCATAGCAACAAAACCTTTAATTTTTTACCAAAAAATCCCACTCTCTAATCACTGCTTTTTTTGGTGCCTTTTAAATGACAAACTTCCCTTAAAGCTACTGTCAAGACACTATTCAAATTTATTTGAGACTCCCTAAGCACAAGAAAGCTTTTATCTAGTTTTGACAAAACTCAGTCTCATATACCACTGTCTATCTCGTGTTTTTAAATGATGAAATGGTTTCAAAGGCACCATTTCTCCTTATAGCAAAACAACACAGCAAACACCCTTTCAATCTTTGAATTTTGCCAAGAGGAAAAGTAGAATACCTCGAAGAAAAGCTTAAGGACCTTGTTTGATTGATTGGGGCAGCTCCAAAGAGTTTTTTGAAGGTGTTTGAGTGAGCATCATGTTCACTGAAAAGAACGTCGCGCAGTCGGGTCGGCCTCGGGCGGTGGGTGAACGATGCTACAGGCGCGCCGCGCAACAACGTAAACGCTGTGTATTTCCTCTCCCAGGTGCACCGCGCAAGCTTAGAACCTTGAAAATTTTGGATTTTGCTCGAAATCTCTTGTTCTGTCCAGTGACCAACCTAGGGGAACGTTGTATGCATTTTGAATTTGCACAATGGGACTTTGCCAACGGTCTCTTCCACCTTTAAATGATGAAAAAGCTAGCAAACTTTTGAACATACTTTGTGAGGGTTTGAATGGCACCATTTGAAAAAGGCTTTTGTTATATAAAAACTCAACATGCTATTTTTTATCCTTTCATCACCTTTTTAGATATCATGAAGCCTTCTTTTCGAACAAGTTTATGACAAAATGATGTGAATGCTATTTTGAAAGTCTTCATATATATGACCCTTCCCAATGCGAAGAAGTCATCTCAAGGCTAAAATATTTTTCACTGTCTCTCTATCTCTGTCCTTTAAAGGAAAAAATTCACAAAGTCATATCAGGGATTGTAGATGCACCCTTACAATGATATTTCTTTTTTACTGTGGGTAAAACCCAAGTTTTATTTGCCTAGGCTTGACAAACATATGTTCACCAAAAATAAAATCCTTTAAAGACCCTTCCTACAATCATATGCAACAGCAAGGTTTTTCCACATGTTTCATAAAGCACGCCTTTGTTTGTGACAGTGGCATGTTTCATTTCTTTGAATGTTGTCCCTGAATTTAAAACACATGCCATATCCTTTTTTCACACATACTGTCTCTGTGTTGTTTATTTGCAAAAGTCTTATTCAGAATCAAGGCTAGTCTATCTCCTTGTCAATTTGATGAGGTTTTGAAAAAGATCTTCATGGACAGGAAAAGCAGAGCTTCTTTAAACATCAAAATATCACTAATTGGCCATTTTCTTAACAACTTTTTCTACTCATAATCATCCAATTGTTTCTCACTGTCTTGCAAATCTGTCTCCCAAACAGTGAAACTATATAAGCAATCCTTGAAACACCACTGCTGTGTTATTGGTTTCATCTATTGGAGAAAAAGGTGTTAAACAAGTTTTTAGGCAGTTTTCAGCATTGTTAGCTTTGTGCCCTTTAAATGAGGCCATACCTCTGTTCCTGACCCTCTTCTTGTTAAATGAAGGAGGCCAGCATAATATTCCCAACCATCTGCTTTTAAATGAAGGAGGTTTTCAACCAATGACCTAACCATCTGCTCATATTTGGAGTTTTTACACAGTTATCCAACCCTCTACTCATGTTTGGAGGAGGTTTTAAACAATGATGCTATTTCATCCCTTTGTCAAACTATGTCATCTTTCCTTGTAGTGCCTATTCACAATTAAGTAAATAAAAGTGACAAATTGACAATATGTCATGAGGGGCATTCTCTAAGATATGTAATCCTGTTGTTAAAATACCCTTATACATCTTTAGACATTAGAAGCAACCTGACCTGTATCTGCAAAGTATTATTTGCTAGTCATTAATCACTAACCTTTTTGGCTGAGTTTGCAGGAGTTCATTGAATTACCTCTCTATCTAGTACTTGCATCCCAGACTCAAAACCACATGAGAAGAAGTTGTCTTCTCATGTTAAGTTTAATATTGTCTTCTGGAACACTGGTACAATTTTTCTTTTTGAAAAAGACATTGAAACACTATAAATCCACCTAATATCAGTTTGACTTGTGGCATATGCACTGTTGAGACATCAAGGCTTGTTAATGGCGTGACCTAAGGGTGTATCAAGCTTTATTTGTAGAATAGGAAGGTTAGCTATGACTGGTTGGTTTTAGACAGAGGTTCTTTTGGCTTAGGATAGTTTGCCAAGGGAAGATTGCCTACAGCGCCACTACCTAACTTAGGGGAGATTTTGGACAGATTTGGAGTATTTTCTTTGGTATGATTAGATCCCAAGATGAGATATGACCAGAGGTAGGGAAGCTGACCTTACTTATCAATCAATTGGTTAATGAATGAGCTGGGGATGAGGGCGAATGACAATAGATGACTTTAGCTTATGACAGTTGATGGACAAGTTTGTATGATTGAGACTAGATAGGGCTTGACAATTAGGTTTTTCTCATCATAGGCTAATTGAAAAGGTAGGAGGGAAAAATGTTTATGGGTGTTTTATAGCTGACAAATTTGAAAAATTGGAGATCAACTGCTAGAAAACTTGGCTTTAAAACTAGTCATCACCAACAGGTGAAAAATATTGATGACTAATAAGGCATGTACCTGAACTAAAGAAAAAATTGATTTCCTTGGGAGTTTTGGATTCGAATGGGTATAAATTTACAGGTCAAAATGGAGTGTTGAAAGTCTCAAAAGGAGCCTTGGTTGTTATGAAGGCTGAAAAGGTCAGAAATTTGTACAGACTCAAAGGAACCACTCAAGTTAGAGAAGCAACGATTGTATCGAAAAAATCAGAAGAAAGTTCTTGTCTATGGCATCAGCGGTTGGGTCACATGAGCAAGAAAGGTCTTTAGGTACTAATGAACTACAAGTTGCTTCTTGATTTTAACACCTTGAAGTTGGATTTTTGTAAATATTGTGTGTTTGGTAAACAATGTAAACAAAGGTTCAAGACTAGAAATCATAATAGTAAACAGATTTTAGACTACATTCATTCTGATCTGTGGGGACCATATCCTACTGTGTCTTATGGAGGTACATTATATTTCTTAACATTTATTGATGATTTCTCCCGAAAAGTTTGGGTCTATATGTTGAAAAAGAAAGCTGATGTATTTAATGTTTTTAAACAATTTAAAACAATGATGGAAAAGAAAACAGGAAAATCAATTAAATGATTAAGAACTGAAAATGGTGGTGAATTTACATCTTTATAATTTGAACAATTTTGTAAGGATGAAGGGATTGTTAGACATAAAACTGTTGTTTATACCCCTCAGCAAAATGGCATTTCTGAACGGATGAATCGAACTCTTATGGAAAGAGCCAGAAGCATGATCAGTAATGCTAACCTGCAAAAGGAGTTGTGGGCAGAAGCAGTATCCACTACTTGTTATTTAGTTAACAGATCACCTTCATTTGCAATAAACTGTAAGATTCCTGAAGAATTTTGGTCGGGTCAGTATTGTGATTATTCTCATTTGAAATTTTTGGTTGTGATGCCTATGCTCTTATTCCTAGAAAACGGCGTTCAAAGTTAGATCCAAAATCAAAATGTTGTGCCTTTGTTGGATATGATTATGCAGTGAAGGGATATAGGTTGTGGGATCCTTCTTCATGGAAGATAGTCATTAGTAGATATGTAACATTTGATGAATCTTCTCTTCTAAAATCAGATGTTGAAAATTTTGAATAGGAGCAAGTATCGCCAAATCAGCAGATTCAATTGGAGACTAAACCTTTTCTAGAAATTCAAAAGGAAGGAGAGACTTCTGATGAAAAGGGTGAAGAAGCAAAGGAAACTAGAGAAATTCCAGAACCAACTCAGATTCAGCAACCAGTCACTCTACGAAGGTCTACAAGGGAAAGAAAAACACCTAAAAGGTATGAATATTCTGCTTCATCTTTTGCATTGATTACTGAAGATGGGGAACCTTCTTGTTATCAGGAAGTAGTAGATGATGCAAATAGCAAGATATGGAAAACGGCTATGGAAGAAGAAATGGACTCCTTAGCCAAGAACAATACCTGGGATCTTGTAGAACTTCATGAAGGGAGAAGTATTGTTGGGTGCAAATGGGTCTTCAAGTTGAAAAGGAAAGTTGATGGAATTGTCGAGAGGTATAAGGTGAGACTGGTTACAAAAGGGTATTCTCAGGTTGAAGGTATTGATTTTCATGAGATTTTTTCACCAATAGTTAAACTTGTTTCTATTCGTACTATGTTAGCACTAACTACTTTACTTTACCTTGAGTTAGAATAGTTAGATGTTAAAATAACCTTTCTTCATGGTGATTTGGATGATGAAATATATATGGAT